>BSBM01000109.1:18497500-19097500 GCA_027924585.1 Larix kaempferi | reverse complement strand
ACATGGCACATAGAGGTGTAACTCAAGTTTGAGAAGTGGTTTGGGTGGCCTTAGTTTTACTAGGATTGATGCTCCTAACTTCTTGTTCTTGCTCACAATTATTTTACCAACTAATGGCCTTGTAGGGGTGATGGTAGGTGAAGTTGGATCTAAAGGTGATGGAAGGTATGAGGAGGTGAAACCATGTTAAAAATTGAATGGAAATATGATATCAATGAGGGGTTGGATGATGGGGGTCAAAGGTATCATATTGGTATTTCCTTGGTAAGCCTCGAGAAGGTGTGTCGCTATCATTGGATGTCTAAGGAATCCCAAAGTTGAAAACGATTATGGAATCTAGGTGATGAGTTCGGGGGCTTGGTTGGAAGTCATAATTAACATAGATTGGGTATTTGATGTGGATATTGAGTTATACATAGAGGAAGAATTAATTAATATCTCTTCAAATGACATGACTGTGCAAATAGGAGTAGATCCAATTGGGGTAGCATGGGGTGGTGCACCTTGGTGTACCCCAAGTTATATTAAATAATCCTTAAACATCTCCAGACCCATCTTGAAGTAAGATGGGATTTCATAGATAGATACTATGAGGGGTAAGACATTGTCTAGATTGGCCGATTGCATGGGATCATAGCATGTTAACTAGTCTATGATGATGACCTTCTCATTATGTAGGAACATCATTGCATTAAATCATGAATAGGTGACCACCTTCATAGTAGGGGAAATTTTAGGAGCTAAATATCATTCATGAGCTATTTTTCCACGTTTCTTTCCAAAAACATATTCACCAATTTCCACTTTTTCTAAAAATAATTTTCCCAAATTCTATAAGATAAATTTGTTCACTTTAAAAATTGACAATTTTTTTTTAGAAACTATATAAATTCCTTAGAAATTTGAATATTTTTACAAAAATATCACCAATTTTTTTTATAGTTGTCATTTTAAGGATTAATAAGATTCACTAAGTTTTATACACTCAATAATTTTGTATTCTTAAAATTTTCCTTCATAGAATGTATTTAACTATTCCCTAGAAGGATGTTGTAGTCTAATGGAGCATCTATACCCTCAATAATAATCAAGATTGCCTTTCCTACCGATTCAACAATAATTGTTTGGTACAAACCTTTGGGTTGGGAAGGATGGCTGTCATAGGCCCTAAGAGTAGTGGATGATGGCATGAGCTATAGGGAGCCTGAATTTTTCCATGATGTGGTGGACATGATACAAGTATATGCACCTTTGTCATTGATACATTGGCGAATGATGATGTTTATAATTGAGTCAAGGATTTTAAACACAACTAATGACATAAATCGTGGTTTGAAACTATCCAAATCAAAGGACATTAAGCACAATTTTGACTGGTCAATGAAACCTAATGTAGATGTTTAAATTAGATGGAGACTAGGGTTCTCATGAAATACCAACAAAGGCTCAATTGTAGTCTAGAAGCATTAACACTTTCAATCTTCCCAAAGAGGAATAAGGTCTCACTTGAAGCACAATTGAGAACCTAAATATGCAAGGAGATACAACATGAATTATACAACCCCATAAATAATGTCATACTAATGTACATTCATTATATTCAAGTCGTATGTAACATTAAGCATTAAAACTAGAAAAACAAGCCATCATCATATATTAAAAATCATCGCAATACTTCAGGATTCATAAGAAAATAAGGAAATAACATAACTCCATTCAACATTTAGAAGAAAAGCATACTCAAAATTTTAATAGGGGCCTAAATACCTCTTTATTCATATGTTTTTCAAATGTTACAATAGAGTTTCACAATATCATAGTAAATAGACTCATAATAACAATAGAGCAATTCACATAACCAACAATGATCCTCTAACACAACCAACCAACCAACATAACCAACATCAATCCAGTAACACAACCAACCAACCAAGATAACCAACAATGATCCTCTAACACAACTAACTAACCAAGCCTCTTTTCCTAGCTTTGAAGGGAGTTTATAAAAAAATTGAAGCTAAGGTTAACCACGTCGATTCAGTTACAAAATGGATAAAGTGACCATGTTAATTCATTATCTTGGTTGAATTATTAATTAAAATCCTTAACTTGTATATGTTTTTAGCCAACTTCCTTGGCATTCCTTTATGCCCTTCTCATGTCCCTTGTGTTGATATTTATGCTCTATTGAAACATATATTTATCTATCCATCCTTTTGCAACTTAACCAAAAATGAAATGGACAAAAAACCCCGACCAAAACCATTGAATCAAACTCAAACCAATTCTTCCGATCCTCTTTCCCTTCACACTAAGGGGACACCTCAAGGATGGTTTGTAAATCTTGGCCAAAAATATCTGCAAAATGTTCTAATCGTGTGCAAAAATGATCCAAAATAATAGATTCTATAGCAATGAATTCTTTCCCTCCTCACTTTCTCGCACTATAAGATGAGTTTTCACAAGCTACTACCACTTTGAATCCACAAAGGAGTCTAGCTACTAAATATCTAAACAAGAAGACTAAACTATGGGTCAAATATCCCTCAATGATTTATTCCCAACCAATGCAACCTCATGGAGTGAATCCAACCTACCATATGTAGCCTGTATTTATTTGAACTTGGATTTCTTTCTAAATGGTTGGAAAGGGTCTAAGATTATACATTCATATGCTTGATTTTATCCCACAACTCCTTAATAGGTTTGGTCCTTTAATTCAATAGGCCCATCCAATATTGAACAATTGTGAATATATGCTTGCTCTCAACAATATATCTATGTAGATGAACCATTGCAACGTTAACCTCCTTGACCAAGGGTCCCATGCAACCCACTAGCTGTATTTGCTGTTGACTTGGAGGTTTGAGTGTTGTCCAAATTATCATGCAATTATTTCGCTCACTAACGTAGTTTCTAAATGAATTACATATGAGATCTAGAAATTTAGCCTATTGGTACTTTCAAATATCCTTTTGTAGCTACAAATATTCTTGGTGCAACTTAGGTCAAATGCTTTATACGATTATGACACTTGAACAAATTCTACAACTTCAACTTGCTATTGAGCTTTCCTCTCAATATCTTGCTCATGGGTTTATTTTGAAATATGTACTTGTAATTTATGATGGGAAACCTATTGTGTTCATGCCCATGATTTAATTTGGATATGTACTGCTCAAATTCATTTGAATTCGTCCTCATTACTCATAATAGATTTGTAGTTGACCCTTTCTAAACATAAAAAAGATGCGTAACTTGTCTCATCGATGGTAACCAACTAAGTGGTTGTCCACTATAAATTGAAGGCTCTAAGTGTGATTGAGTTTCAACTTTTTCCTCTTGGGCGGCTTCAGACAAAAATGAGACAGTATGGTCTTGATAGATCCAGAAAATTGCTCGATAGTGAATAGGTTCTTGCGTGGATTATCTGATTTGTGCCATGGTGGATATGCTATCTAATGCGGAATGTGGAGGAGGAAATATACTGTATATGTTTTTGTGCACTTCCTGATTGTCAACCTCATCTAGAGACACATCCTCTTGTTTCCTTGGATCATTTGAATAGACACTAAATCCATGGGGCTCATGTAGTGGTTCTTCACCACTTCCACCCACACTTGAGATTCCTCCAACAAATTATATTTATGTTTCTTATATTCCCTTCACTGATTTATTGGTTTCTACCACACTAGGATCAATGAAACTACATTGAGATTTTTTTTCCATTCCCTTGCATAAGAATGGACATATTTCATTGCTTCATTCTTCATCAAAACTCCTAGGATGTCAAAAAAATATTTGTCAGGATCATCAATCATGTGAAAAAGTATCATTTGGGCACTGATTCTATCAAACATATAATAGGAATGTAAAATCCCATCCATTGAACCCAGCCCATTTTTTCTAAAGATCGAAAATTTCATAGAGAAATGAATATGACACCAATGGTTGTTGGGATGACTCAATAGATTCCATTATAAGGACATGCTTTGACCTAGTCTGGCTAGATCGATAAGAGATGGAGGTTGAAAATCATCTCAATGGTTGAACCAATTTTTATTTCTTCCTCATTTCCCTATACTAGGAACCCCATCACTTGTATCAAACATGATTTGGAATCTTTTCTTGAAAATGTAGTTGAGTCAGATATATGTTGCTTTAACTCAATTCACAATGATGGTGGATATGAAGGCTAGATTGATTGTTCTACAAGCCTGTAATCAAAATACAATATGACCTTAGTATCCTCATCTTCTTTGTCAGAGATATGGATCTAACTAAACTAGCTTACCTATCTATGCAAACAATAACATATCACAATAAATAAGAACAGAAAGAGAAGAAGAGAAAAGAGTACACCAGATATATGTGGTTCACCCAATTGGGCTACGTCCACGAGAATGTAGTCTTCTATTATCTCCAGAATATCTCCTCCAAGCTCATAGAGAGCAATGCCAATAACCCCAATACAATATGATCCACAATGGATGAATGATTCACGAATGAATGATCCTCACAAAATGATGAATGCGAGAGACTCCCTTGACTCTATTATATACCAAGAGATGAGGAGGAATTACTCTCACATATTACATGTGGGATAATATAATTCTCCATAATAACTTCTCTTTATATAATAATGAATATCAAGAGTATATTTTACCATAATGAATATGGGATATAATGTATTACTCTTTTACATAAGATTGTGGATATCTTCCGACATAATGCAAAGACATTATTACCTTCCAAGGAATATAAAATATTCCAACACTCCCCCTTAATAATGGCTGGGAGAAAAGCTTACTAACAAGGAAGGAATGAGTCATTACTGCTCCCCCTTGATGACAACTTCCAGAAGTACCAAAGCTGCAAAAGAAGAACACTTTGACTGATGGAATTTGATGAAGAACAACTGCTTCTCACTGAACCATGGAATTGCACACGAACCAGGTTGTATGATGAAATACCAACAACAAGATGCCTAGATCTAAAGGGAAGCCAACATGGCTACTAGATCCACAAGATGTCGAGAACATGTGACACAATCCAACAACAAGGTGCCCAGATATAAAGAGAAGCCAACATGGATACTAGATCCACAAGATGCCTAGATCACCACAAGAATCATCACAACCATAATTGATAGCTGAAGAACTATGATATAACATCCACACCAGTGTACAGATACCTTCTGATGGTTGATACAATAGAACATGTGGCAAAGAACACCACAACAGTGTACAAAAATACCCAGATGGCCAATACACATGCGGATATTAGACATTCTTCCAATCAAGGTGCAAATAGAAATATTTGTAGAAGACCTCAAACATTGAAGGAACAAGACCCCAATGGTCTACACATCGAAAATGATATCATACAGATGAACATCATGACTTTAACAGTAGAAGATGGTGCTTCAATATGTTTGGAATGAGATGAAAGCCTAAACAAATAACTTATTTGCACAAGAACTTTCAAGATTAAAGCATATAAAGATCATAAAATAAAGGTGCTCATACATAAATGAAAATGCTTATACACCAAAGGTTAGCAAACATCATATAAAAAGATGACAACATAATATGATCAAATAAAAGATTAACTTTATCATTTAAGGAAAATGAAGTTACTTTTACACATTAAGTGTCAGCCACAACATATAAATAATGAGCCCAAGATTTCACTTAAATATATGAAAATTTAGTCATCAAGCAACTAATCTTAAGCATATGTGCATTTTTTATTAGTATGATGTTAATATGCAAGAGATGAATGCCCTGAAAATGTCAATGGTTCCATATATGAATGTTAGAGACAAGAAACACATGTCAATGCTTCCATATAGGAATGTTAGAGATAAGTAGGAACAATATAACCTCTGCAATCATAAGAATAGAAATCCCATTGCAACAAGAACAATGTGCTTATGAAAAATATTTCAAGATTATAAGATTGCTCAAAGCCATATAAATATTGAGTAAACGACGATCGAAATAAACATGACATGAAAATAAATCAAAATGTTTAATATGATCAAAATATAAAAAATTATGATCAACGCATGATATCACTTATAAATTATGAAATGACAAGTCACTAATGGTCTTAGTCATGGGTTCATTCCTTGTTAACACTATGCAAATATGCAAGAGATGAAATGCCCTAGAAATGTCAATGCTTCCATATAGGAATGTTAGAGACAAACAAATAACTTATGACAAGCCAAAAAATTATGATATCACATAGATTCAAAAAATTGATTTTACTCAAGAAATTAATTAGCAAGAGCATATAATGATCATAAAGATATTACTTATAAAACAATGAAATTGCTTTTACACAAAGATAAGCAATAACATATAAATAAAACAAATAATGATCAAAAGATAACACATATGAGATTGTTCTTATAAAATTGATTTTATAAACATGACATGATTAGAAATCAACGTGATTAAATATGATAAAAAAGAACAAATTAGTTATTAAGTATATTGTTAACATATTAAGCATTAAATGGTTTATAGCTATCATCATGACAAAATACTAGAGATCAATGCCCTTAAAAGATGCCAATGTTTCCATATAGAAATGTGAGACAAATATATACCAAGAACAAGAAATAATCTCTTAGTAAACATGATTAGAAGCAAAACCTAAATGCAAAAAGATGAATAACAAAAAACTTAAATACTTTACCGTACTGATCCGAATCTGCAAAAAACACAGTTAGAAAAACAGTAAAGGAAAGATAAACTTTTATTTACAACCCTTGGATTGAGTGCTCAGACTTACCCCGAATTCTATTTTTTTTTCAGGTGGGTGGATCCAAACCAGCTTTTCTAGTTCCCAAAACAGGTTATAATAAAAAATATGATAAAAATTGACTGAGTTATGAGGCCGAAAACAGTGCCAAATCTACCGAAGACAAAAACCTGCACAAAGTCTACCAAACTGGGACGAAAGTTGTCGTTTTGGCAACCAGAAGGCCCAAAATTTTTCTTTGTCCGCGAAGTTGGATCCAGAACATCTTTTCCAGTTCCAAAAGTAGATTATAATAAAAATTCTGATAAAAATTGACCGAGTTATGAGGCTGAAAATAGTGCCGAATCTACCGAAGATGGAAACCTGCACAAAGTCTACCAAACTTGGACGAAAATTTCCGTTTTGACAACCAGAAGATAGATCTCCTTGAGGAAAATCAGAAAATCATATAGGTCTACAAAAACAACAACAAGAAACCCTTGAAAATTTTCTGCAAAAATCTACACAACAAGGTTAGGGTTAGAAATAAAAAAACTGCAGAAATATGCCCAGATCTGAAGATAAGCCTAATGGCTACCATATAGAAAGCAAATCTACAAGAAATAAACAATGCCCAAATGATAAAATATTGTTTGAAAGCAATAAAAAGTGCTAGATCATAACAACAAGCTCTGATACCATGTTAGATATATGGATCTAACTAAACTAGCTGACCTATCTATGCAAACAATAACATATCACAGTAAATAAGAACAGAAAGAGAAAAAGAGAAAAAAGTACACCATATATACGTGGTTCACCCAATTGGGCTACGTCCACGGGAATGTAGTCTTCTATTATCTCCAAAATATCTCCTCCAAGCTTACAGAGAGCAATGCCAATAACCCCAATACAATATGATCCACAATGGATGAATGATTCACGAATGAATGATCCTCACAAAATGATGAATGTGAGAGACTCCCTTGACTCTATTATATACCAAGAGATGAGGAGAAATTACTCTCACATATTACACGTGGGATAATATAATTCTCCATAATAACATCTCTTTATATAATAATGAATATCAAGAGTATATTTTACCATAATGAATATGGGATATAATGTATTACTCTTTTACATAAGATTGTGGATATCTTCCGACATAATACAAAGAAATTATTACCTTCCAAGTAATATAAAATATTCCAACATTCTTCATCATCTCCATTTGGACTACTACTTGATTTTTCCACAGATCACGAGGGGGTTATAATAATTTAGGCATTACGTAAGTGACCCCATCTCTTTTTTGTGTCTTTTTAACTCCCTACTAGGAACGTTATTCCTTCTTTAGAATGGAATCTATCAAATAGAAAAGGAGTGTACTGGTAGTGAACTTGCTAGGATTAGATCTCCATGAATGCACATAGGTCTTGTCCCATGACATGTCAACACCTGTCTTTCCTGCATGTGCATTTAGTAGTTATTAGAAAATCATCATAACCTAGTTTGTGGAATTGATAATTCAATCACGCCACTTGGAGAATACTCTATCAATAAATGCAATGTTGTGGGAGTTCTTATAGATCCTCCATGGATCATATTATATGGTGATGATTGTGCATTCTAGTGTTGCATTTATTTCATGATAATATTGTGGCATCCACTTACACATGGTGAATGCTACTCATAAATATCCAAATCTAAAATATGACGCCGATGAATTAGTATTAGAACAATCTTGCAACATCTAATTCAGTAAAAACTTGCATGAATTCAACTTGATGCCCTGAACACATAATTCTACCACCGATTTGGTATCCAAGGAGCTTCACCTTTGGCATAATTGCACATGATATTACAATTGATTAACTGTCATGCAAAGTAAACATGGTCATTGTTGATCTGGTTGATGCTTTTCTCATGAACCCCTCTCTTCGTCCCATAACACCAGTATAGACCAGGCTCCCCTTTCCACCATCCATGCTTTCCAATGCCCTGGAAGACATTTGTAACATCCTCATCCTCCATGGAAATGATTTTAGTGATTGAATGTATTTGACATGGATGAGACATGCTCTATCTAACTAGAGAGCATTCTTGTACACTCAAATGATCAAAATCTTTTTGCACTTCAACACATGCCTATAAATTCCAAATGTTAATGTTATGATCCTCTTTAGGGGTGTAATGGGGGGACCTAAGGGCCCATTGGAGTAATAATAGTGGAGGCCATTCAATATAAGGTGGACTATGGTAGCCAGTATGAATAAATGTAATGTGGCCTCATTAAAGAAGGTACATTAGTTAGTTAGGAGGTTGTTATGGTTATGATTTTATTGCTAATTGTAATTAAGGATGGGTGATCTTTATTAATGTGTGGTATAATATTGTATTTGGAACTCAAATTATTGAGAGGTCACTCAACCTTAAGAGGCAAGTGAACATGAGTGGAATCCTTCCAAAAATGCATCAATTGTAAGGTGTTGCCCTAAATTAATGGTTTTTGATAAATAAAGAAATGGTAATTTATGATATCTTGTGTGTATGTGCATATTTATTTCTAAGATACTTAACATTTGTATCATAACTCTTCCTTGGGCCCAAAATAGAAAATTGTTTTCTTTTATTTTGAAAGTTTTCAAAGGGAAAAAGAGGGCCAGGATACCCATATAAGTATCTAAGTATTTTTTGGTATAATTTCTAGAAACTAATTGTATATTTGTATTCTCCTCACAAAATATGTGATTTAAAAAATGATCACCCAAATTAGTCTAGACAAAGGAGATATTGCAATTTGAAATCTGTTTTAAAAAAAAAATATTTCTATTGATGGACATGGGTCTTGCATAGGAGATAACTTTTTGATAAAGTGCTCATATTGTTATTGGAACAATGCCATTTTATAGAGATTTTTTGTTTCTTCAATCTCAAATATTATATAAAATATTTTAGGTCAATATTAAGTGAGTTACAACCATTATACATTTGTGTCCTCAATCCCCTAGATATCATACTTATGAAAACATATGGAATTTTACAGAGATAGATTATATCCCCTCATAGAGGAATATTAAGTGATATATGCATATTATATGGTAAATCAAAATGATGTGGAAGGATCCCCTCCTATAAGTTTCCTTAAAGAGGATATGGATCTCAAAGATCATACCAAAAAATGGTTCATCAAAGTAGAACACATTTCACACCTTAAAGTATTTCGTATAGTGTGGCTCTGTATGGAACACTGGATACAAAAACTATAGGAAGAATGTGAAGCAATCCAAATATTTGAAGTTTGTAGACATATTGACAAGGAGTATTCAAGGAAGATATATGGGTGGTGTGATCTAGATGAGGTTTGGGAGGAATGTTGCATAGACAATTTTCATTTATTGAATGACAACTAATTTCACCTTCTATTTGGTGAATCTACTCCCCCTTATGTAGAGAACATAATGAAATGAAGTTCAAAGAAGTTGATTGCTACCAATTTTCAATTTTCATATTCTCCATTGGTAATGTTACTTCCTGATCCTCATACAACCTTTTATAGTAACATGCATGATTTTTTAGATATGGATGGATCTACATATTTGTATCCACATAAATGTGTTAGGTAGCATCATTATTTGTAAAGTATTCAGCTCAAGTATCTCCACTGGGGAGTCAACATGAGACTTTGACACAGGACACAATTTCATGGATGAGTTCCTTATATTACTTTAGTATGGTAGTTAGTATTTTCACATGGGAAAATGGATAATTTAACATTGTGGTTATCACTTTTACATGGGATCTAAGATTATGGTGGATATTCTTCGACTACTTCAACATGGTGGCTAGAACTTGTACATGGAAGTCTAGTTCCCTAGCTTCAATAATGTGGCCAATACTTGTCCATGGGATCCTAGTTTTATGGTTGAGCCTCCTCACATTAAGAGTTTAGGGAAACACTTTTCCAAGGGGGGTGGAGTGTTATGATTATACCTAGGAATGTAATGGGGGGCCCAAAGGGCCCATTATAATGATAATATTGGAGGCCATTCAATGTTATAAGGTGGATTAGGTCAACTATGTTTCATATTATTAAATAAGGCCCACTATGGTAGTTGGTATTGAATAAATATAATAGGGACTTATTAAAGAAGGTATACAAGGTAGTTAGGGGGTTATTACAATTATTATTCTCTTGTTATATATAAGTAAGGATGGATTCTAATTTATGAATGTGTGGAATAATATTGTATTTGGATCTTAGATCATTGAGAGGTTTCCCATCCTTAAGAGGCAATTGAACAAGAGTGTGTTCCTTTCATAAAAGGATCAACTGTAATGTGTTTCCCTAACTTATTAAGGGTTTTTGATAAATAAATTATTGAGGTTTTCTAATATCTTTTGTGTAATTGTATATTTATATCTAAGGCACTTAACACATTGTAAGGTCTAACAAATTGGTTAGAGTGAAATTCCTTAGGGACTTGAAAGCAAGATTCGAAATTGTGGAAATTTGTCCATACTCTAATGGGTTGCGGTCCATGTAAAAATGAAGATTCATATATGGGAATTTATCCCCATCCATAAAGTCATTATCTATTATATTGGTCTACTCCACATCCCATACAAGTCACCCTATATCTCCACTCGAGGTTCATAGAACTCCAACGAAATGAATTCCTTGAATTTGATTGCCACTTATTTGGATCTAGATGATTTACCTATGGCTGAAGTATTTATTTGGTAGATGCAATTGGAGGTCAAACATGGGGGAAACTGTGATCATTGGTAGACAAATATTCAACTGCTACGGGATCCAGTGTGAACAATAAATATGCACATGAAAAATAATGTGAGGAACTAACTAAAATTTGGGACATGTGAATACTTTCTCTACATTTATGATTGGGATTGATGGAAAGATTGAACCAAGCATGCGTAGGATCACCCACCAGATCATTCATAAATGCAACTACCCAACACATTAAATTTGACTCAAATACTAATTAGACACATACAATCAACCCATAAAATGTACCGTGAATACTTTTCCCTTAACCACTAAAAATATTCACTTAACACAAGACACATAGATAATAAAACCCCCAAAAGTTGACATAACATCCATAGAGCACATCTCAAGAAAATCTAAAGGTTTCACAACTAATTTGATTGTAGTGACAATTTAATTTCAATTGACTTCCAACATTCAACACAACCTGACTTGAATTTACCTACTTATCCCTAACCACAAAGTGCCATTGAGTACAAAACTAATAACTCAATGAACCAATATACTTAGTGTTATATGGAAATTTTACACCCTTGATGTTAGGAACACGAAGACAATGCCCTATTAGGAAGAATCAATGAAACAAGAGAAGGATTCTAATTTAGAATCAATGCTTTTCATGCTTTTATTCACATGGCCTCTTTTCCTTGAAGAAACATGTAAGTCTCATGGTTCTTTTGAAGAGGAATCGTAGCTAGCCACATAAGTTCCATACAAGAACCATGGTATAATCTCAAAATACTTAAATCAAGGATGGAAGCTTGAGAATGATCAAGAAAGTGAAAAGGCATGAAGAAAGCTCATGCATGGAAAATAGGAAAACATTTGTGCAACATGACTTGTTGGCCTTGATCTTATCACCTTCTTGTGTTATAAATTGGAACATCCATGGGAAAGAGATGGAGACAAATAAAAGTGATATCAAGCAGCCAAATGCTAAGGGAATTCAGTGCAAGCTAGAACTATTCAAATCTAGTGCTTCCCTCTTGTTGAGATACATAGGGATATTTAGTGGAGACAAAAGAACCACCATATCAGTTCCTTCGCATGATATGAGAGACCATAGATCATCATACAATGAAGGGTAGATACATGTGATTAATGATAGAGGAACAAAGACTCTAGTGAAGGAGACACTATTAGAGAAATATACAAATAGAAGTAAACAACGATAACAATAGAACACAAGATTTACGTGGAAACCTTTCTATGCACAATTAAATCCAGGGGGAAATGTCAACTTGACCTTTTATTATTACTCAACGAAAAACTTACAATGCGGATTTCTTCTCTTGTAAGACAATGCCAGGGGTCACTTCCATTTTATACAATACATATGAGGGTTCCATAAGGAATACAAATACACTAGAAGGGTCTAGAAATTTTTTCCTCTGGGCTCTTCCCCCACAACTCCCCCCCTCTCTATGCCCCCCACGTGCTTGGCACATATCAATCACATGATAAGATATTTGTGTACCACTCTATAAGAAGATGCTAGAGAGATATTGACTTCATCTCCTAACAAAACAACACATAGAGATCACGTAGTCAGTAAGGTTTTAAAGGTTTCCTCTAAAAATTAATAAAGATCATGTTTCTCCTCCCATGCCCCCAATATTTGTCTTTTTAAGATGTTAATTATTTTATTTGGGAATGTGGTATGTTTTACTTGAAATATTTTGAATCTACGAATTTACTTCTCTTTAATATGTCGATCTACTTGAGAAAGGGTGTTGTTTGATATATGTGTAGGTATTTAAGAAAGGGTGTTGTTTGATATATGTGTAGGTATAAATATCTTATTGCAACAATAAGGAAAAGGATTGGCATGCTCAAGAACCATCTAACCAACCAAACAAAATATGTTCTCTTGTTTTTACCACTCTCTCATATTGTATCATATTAAATTGCATTTAATCCAGGAATGAAAATAGTAATCTACAATTTTGATTGTCGAGGGGCTTGAACCACCACCCTATGAGGATTCAAACTTTGGGGGATTCTCTGCACTATAGGATTAGAAACCATAATGGGGATGGTGGATTCTCTGCACTATTTGTATTAGGTTTAATTTAGAATTGTTTAAAATTTTAAAATCTGTGGCGACACAAAAAATTAATTAAGAATCAATAAAGCCATGGATTTGAACCATTATTTCTTTTGGTCGTTGCTTGCACCTATTTCAATACATAAATGCAATCACACATGGTTCTTTCAAAGAGCATCTAAGGCCACTCACGGTTCTTCTAGAGAACGATCATGAGCGTAGAGTTAAAAGTTAGATTTGGTGCATTATCAAACAAAAAATTGATTGCATGTAAAACCCCGATGCTTGAAACTTCCATTTATTTCATTTGAGAACTAAACATTTCTATGCATGGTTTATTATTGCCTAATATTAAGACCGATTTTTTTTTTCTTCATGTTTGCGTGGTCTTCTTTCTTAGTTTTATTGACTAGACCATATTAGTTAGATAAACAAAACAAAGGGAATTGAAAGTAGTTTAAATGCATATCTAGAGTTCTCATTTTCATAATCATTGATTAGAGTAAAATTTTCAGGGAATCACATATTAGTGTTATTGCATTGCATTTTAAAAAAAAAAAAATTTTAAAAAGAAAAAAGGTTTTTTCTGCTCTTTTCATGAGCTTGAAATTTTTTAGCTATGCTCCATCAAAATAAAAATAAAGTGCATTCACATGCATTTTGATTTCTCTTTGTAATTTCAGCAAAGTATTTCAACCATATCAAACACCAAACAAGTTGCACTCCATACCCTTGAATAAATACATACACTAAAAGCAATGTAATTAAAAGTAACCAAACATGTTCTTATAGCAAACAAACAAGCATAGGAGGTTGTAGAGCCTTGGTGTAGTGTAGAGAGTTAATTCTCCAAGGTTGTGGCAATTACAACTAGCTTTACTAAAAGAGTGTTAAAATTCAATAGAAACAAACAAAATTTGTTGGGAAGGTACAATTCACATGCATGTCAAACACTATCGTCAAGATAGGTAAGTTCGAAGATTATCACCTCTTGCTTGTCTAGTAGGATATGCTTGTATATGATATTTGGTAGAGTTGGCAAGTCCTAGGGTTGACACCAACTCTCTTAGAGTTTTGGGTTGAGGACATACGTCCTATGTTCCCTACCCATATGAAAAAACTTGACTCAATACTATTCCCCTCGACTATTAGTTTGTGAAGTGGTAACATTAGTGGATTTTCTTAAGTTTTACATAAGTGACCGCAAGAGGGAAAGGATTTTGGTTCCTAAGACAAACATATAACCCCTTTTTCATCTCCACTAGATTGTACTTACAATTCCAAGGTTGTGGAAATTAAAACTAGCTTTACTAAAAGAGTGTTAAACTTCAATAGCAACAAACAAAATTTGTTGGTAAGGTATAATTCACATGCATGTCAAACACTATCGTCAATATAGGTAAGTGGAGAGCTTATCCCCTATTGCTTGTCTAGTGGGATATGCGTGTATATGATATTTGGTAGAGTTGGAAAGTCCTAGGGTTGACACCAAATCTCTTAGAGTTTTGGGTCGAGGACATACGTCCTATGTTCCCTACCCATATGAAAAAACTTGACTCAAGACTATTCCCCTCGACTATTAGTTTGTGAAGTGGGAAAGTCAGTGGATTTTCTTAAGTTTTACATAGGTGACTGCAAGAGGGAAAGGGTTTTGGTTCCTGAGACAAACATATAACCCTAGTTTCATCTCCCCTAGATTGTACTTGTATTCATAAGAGTACTTTCACCTTGGATGATTTTGCATGAGTTACCATAACTGTCTCATTCTTACCTTTTCCTATTGGTTTTGGGACTTCATAGCCATAGTCTAATCATTAAAAGGTCTCTTGCCTATTTTCTCGATGTTTCTTTTAGAGTTGTTAGTTGATTACTTCTTGGTGATTTATGTATTAGAAAGCCTTAGATTTTTTTTGTTTTGTTTACAAAAATAAGTTTGGTTAAAACCTAAAATAAGAAAAAGTGGTTGACCACCTGACCTGCTAGTCTTGACGGTTAAGAGGGTCTCCAACTTCAAGTGCCGAACCACCTTTGATCCATAGAAATTTAAATAACCATAAAAAATACCACTTTTAAACACATTCACAAATTGAGATCTCTAAAACAAAAGTACCTATACTGGAAAACACTTGTCAAAACCATTCAAAATATTTTGGCCCACCTAAGATTGAAGTTATTGAAAATCATACATCAACCCATTATAATCCTCACATAACTCAACCTAACAGTCTTGTCTTAATACAATTTGGCATACCTTTAACCATAGATACTTTTGACATTCTCTAAAACATACATCACATTATGTTTGAAACCTGTGGCTCATATCAATAGGGAGGACCTACTACCACAACACCTAATGTCTCTTGGGGGAACATTAATGATCCTTTCATTTCTCTAGTTAGTGGAACAAGTTCTTCCATTCAAATGCCACATGTTCCTAGTGCCTCTTCATTCGGGATGACATTTGTTAATTCATACATTTGATCCTGAGGCTATCTTATTGTTGAAACACCCACCATGGGAATTTTAGTTCCTAGTTCAAGATTCTCCTTTGGGGGAGGTAACACTCATGTGCCTCATGAAGTAGGAAGTGGGTTTTCACTTGCATTTGGCATACTTGTAGGGGGATCCATATTTCCAAACATAGGATTGCCTTATGTATGGATTATTCCTCCTACCCCTTCACTAAATACTGTAAATGTCAAAGGTAGTAACATAACTGGAAGCATTATACAAGGGGGAAGTAATATCCTAGGTAACCAAAGGTTTCCTGGGGGTATTCAATTCATGGGTATTGGTCCGGTCCTGGGAGGTGCTTATGAATCAGGTAGTGCTACAACCATGGGTTGGAAAGGGGTTTCCTTTAATAATCCTAACTTGTGTACTCATCCATGTTTTCCATTTTTGGAAACTCTAAATATACATGACTTGTAATGGTTAACAAATGATCATATTCAACATCATCGCACATGGCCAGTCATCTTGACTAAATTGCCATATAATATTCCTAAGTTTGATGCTTTTAATGGAGAATACACATCCATTCATGTCATGGATTTTAAACTTTGGTGCTCGTCAAAATCATGAGTTGACTATAGTGTTCAGTTGTGTCTATTCTAGCATATCTTGACATGTAGTGCCACCAAATGGTATATTGAATTACCTAGAACTTCTTTCACCAAATTTGTCTCTTTACGAATGGATTCCTAACACACTTGTAGTTTCCCATTCATTATAAAACAAGGACTAAAGTGTTGACTTTGCTTCAATTTTCCACCTCTGTTCACATCTCAGATCATATCCATGAGTGGAGGTGGAGATGAAGGACCATATTATGAGCCAAGATCCCAAATGAATTCCTTGTGGATTGGTTTTCAAAATTGTTACCTACTATAACCAAATATGCATCCATGTAGTAAGCTTTAGCCAAAGAGAAAGTTATTTTATGTGGGAAACAATTGGATTTGATTTATTCACAATATAGAACACTTTATGAGATAATATGTCATGCACCTTGACCTTCATTTGACATTTCAAAACCATCTCCATGACCACATATTGATGTCATGATTAGTTCCGTGACTCATAATTTTGTCAATCAATTGAATTTCCAAATGGGACATGTTTCCATTCAAGCACATGCAATCGATCCACCCGCCCAAAATGTTGCAACCTCATCAAAAACCTCTGATGTTCTTGCTGTACAATCCACTGTTCAGAAATATCAACAACCTAAAGGTAATAAAAAATCTAAAAAAATTTAACACTAAGGATGGGGAAACTCAAAACACTAATGAAAATGCCGAGGGTATGAAAGAGAAGAAAAAACTCAAACTCTCATGTACAATTTGTGCCAAAGACCACCCTAAACATGAGTAGCCAAAGTTGGATGGAGTTCATTGTTACTTGAACCAATAGAGGGCTGCAACAAAACCCATGGTTCTCACTCAAACTTTTCCTAAGAATTAGTAGATGGTTTCCACAAATATTTCACCCTTGCAAGGGGGAAATCAAGGAACACTCTCACAGGGTGGAAATACCTTGACTACAAACATATTCATGTGTAAGAAAGATGTCAACCTTTAGTATCATTCCTAGAATTATGACAAGTCTATAGGTGAATATTCAGAGGCCGAGTCTTCTCTACCTTAGCTTGGTGGTTCTCTTAAGATTGAATGACCACCCAATGACCTACATCTTAGAATTCCTAAATGAACCTTGTGTTGGGTGACACATAATACCAATGCCTAAGTAGCTCAAAACTATAGTATAGTTGAAGATATGGCTCATGCCCCTTGCGTAATGTTGATCTTGGAATTATTACAAAGTTTCCCATCACAGCGGAAATAATTGTTGAAGGCCATTGGTGGAAGTGACCACACAAATTATCGTTTGTTGAATTTTGACTTTAACTAGGCCTATTTGAGGGTACCTCACCTTATCACATTTCAAATCCAAGTTTTATTATGAGAGAAAAGCATATTTTGATGTGTCTTGGATGAAGGAGAATCTACTTACATCATGTCATTAACTTGTTGGAGAGATTTGGGATGCCCATAAATACATCCATCATCCACACAATTAAAATATTTTGATGGTCATTCTTTCCAATCGCATGAAATCATCTTTTCTTTTCCAATCACACTGGGGGGAAAGACCATCTCAATCGAAGTATAAGTGGTTGATGCACCAGTGGACTATAATCTTCTTCTAGGACGAAGTTGGTCATATGCGATGATAGTTGTAGTATCTTCTATATTTAGGGTTATCCATTTTACCCATGACAGAAAAATCATTAACATTGACCAATTAGAATAATACAGACCTAATTCTAGAACCAACTTGGAATTGAATATTCCATTTATTGGAAATTCCAAGAAACTATGGATAACATCAACTCAATAATGTTAAAATATTCATCCTTTATGGGTAGTTTTACTCTAGTCCCACTGGTTTTCTACATATGCACTTCCCCCCATCTTCAACGTATATTCTGTTTCCATCATGACCATGGAGAAGGATCCATGGGTGCTACCTAGCACATATGAGATCGATACTATGGGATCAATTATGCATTTATTAGTGGTCGAATTGTTTTATCAATCCATATAGATTGATTCCACAGATGTCGATCAAAATATCCATATATGAAAGGAGTATGATTAGTATAGCTCACCCATTTGGGCTATTGATTATCCTCATTCGAATGAGTCCTTAGAAATAGTTTTTCCTTTAGATGAAATCATCATGGAGCATTGGTGAATCCAAAATGACATTGGGAAGATGTGCATCACTGTGCAGCTATTTTATTTGAGCTTGAGAAGATGGAGGTTGACCCTGAAAGCCTTGCTTGTCCTTGAGATCTTGATTGATACCAATGCCCTTTTCTTACACAAGATGTGTTTGAATAAGGTAATTTGGAAAATATTTCAAAAACAATACCTATCGATATATTTGTCAAACTTGGCATCATCAAGAACATTCTCATTGGTGCTGATTGTTCTTCTCAATAAATTGAGGAGTAAATTGCTCTTTTTAAAGAATTTAATGATGTCTTGTTCTCAAACCATGATAAGGTAAATTGATCATTTTTCATCTAATGATAAGTTTTTTGATTGATAAAACATATATACAACTCAACCTTATGCCAAAAATTTGCTTGATGTTGTTATTTTACCTAATCTTATCCCATGCTTACCTATGCCATTGTGCATATTGCCTTATTCTCATACATTTTCCAATACTTATGAATTTTTACCTTCACTTCTTGTTGCTTGTTCTTTTTCCAACATAGCTCTTGTATCTTGATCCATTGTCCGTACAGGGGACTACTATTAGAGTGTTCATAACTAGCCCAACACCTTCTACACCTTTGCTTTTTATAGGACTACAATGTGTGCTTGGAATGTAGTCAGATGCCTTTATGAAACTGATCCCCTCCAATATATTATAGCATTATTTTATTATTTTTAAAGCTTTGAATAATATTAAAAGGAAACAAGGGGTGGAAAGTGCAGGGGGGATCATCCTTGATCCTGATGGAAAGGAAGAACTACACTTTTAATGGGGATTGGGAACGACAACAAATAACTAGGTGGAAGCAACAATTCTCTACCAAGGCCTTCTTCAAGCCCACTCTCTTAGATTGAACTATCTCACGGTGATAGGGGACTCTAAAAAATTGATCAATATGGTGCAGTGAACCTCTCCTCATAAGGAGATATCTCTTCAAAGATGGTTATCAAGGATAAAAAATGAGGAAAAATACTTCACCAGAATCCAATTTTTCCATGTCCTTCGTCAACATAACCAGAAGGTAGTTTTAAGGGAAAATAATGCCACTAGGAGTAAGGAGGGAACATTAAAAATATGGGGCCTTAAAAAAAATCCACATCCCCTAATATTTATCAAGTATTTGCATGCAATGAATAGGTGGCACCTCCTTAATGTTTCACCTCCATCAAGTACAACCATGATAATACATAGAGATATGAATCCTCTTCACATAAGCGTTTCCTTAAGTGGAAATAAATCCACGTCGAAACTTAAAATGGCCATCCATAATTTGAGAAGGAAATGTGGGAATCATATTAGCAATCAATGGAACTTAGCTTTGGCTCCAGGGAATCACACTCAAAGTTTGCATCGCCTTCATGGTCATTGGGGTACAAGGATAAGTTGAGGTTTCTTTATTAATTCTCACCTCACTGCAATTCCACATATATTACTGGTAATTCCATGTTCTCATCTGAATATTTGGGAGGTGAATTTGGGCACTATGATCTCAATTATTCTGTGAATGGTTTATATGGAGTAATTGGACAAGGGGTAATCAATTTCCATTGGTCTAATGGCCTAAATCATCACTTAAATTATAACGTGAACTATTTTAGAAATTTCATTTTTTTTCTTGAGTTAGCTTGGCCTTTCCTCGATTTTGGGTTGGTTTCATCCCAAAAGTATTTCACTCTCAATAGGATAGGAAAGGAACCTCCCAGAACCCCCACTCTATCACCTGTGTGGGACTGGGAATCAATGCTTTGTAATTGCGTTATGGAGATATCAAGATATTCAAAGAAAAATCTTGATTCGAGAGCCTACTACCTCTTATTGGGACGTTCAACTCAGTGAGCATGAAATTCCCAACCTGTAACAACAATTTGAATAAGGACATTCTAGAGATGAGGAAAATCCTCATAAGACATGAAGACCTGATCAAAGGAAACAAGTCCTCATTCTCTTTGTCTCCTCTTGGTTGAAAAATATGGTAAAGTAGAACTCCTTGTAAAATGCCTCAACTATTAAAGTTTTAGATATCCATCAGAAATATTTGCTAGCTTTGGAAGAGGAGGTTGCTTTCGTTCGAAACTCCATCGATTCCTCGAGAAAAAGTTGCACATCAGTTGCGTCCAATCATGGGAGTCCAATGGAAACAGAAGTGGGTCAGCCACGAGAGGATGAGACAGTGAAATAGTCCTAGGAAAATATGGAAATTGAAAATTGCCTCAATCAACTATATCCAAACAACATACAAATCAACAGTAACTAACTTATGTTTTGTAAATGCATTTTTGGTATTACGTTCCTACTGTCAGCTTTATACTAGTAGAATACTCAAAATTCCCTTAGCGAAGGATGACTATAATAATTTTGAAACTCTTTTAAACTTATGCTTGGAATGACATTTCATTACAGAATGTATACACTTGTTGATTTTGCTCAGCTGCATATTTTATTAATACAAACATAACTATTTTTGTGAAAAAAACATAAAAATGAAACACCATTGAAAAACAAAAAAAATGAAAATGGGGGAGGGAGAATAATGACCTTTTCAATTTGTTCCATTGAAACATGGAATCAATCGGTGAGTGTCACCCTTGAATATGCCACTTATTTTTGCGTAAAAAAATCTTGTAGTTGTGTTAACACCCAAAAAGTGCTCACTAGCTCATTCCCTTATTCACATGAACCATTTGTCCACTTTTCCACCATTTGAGCCTCTAAAGCCATCAAAAGGTCACCAAAAAGACCATAATACACCATTTTTTTCCCCCTCAAAATATATATTTTTCCTCAAAAACATTAAAAACCCTCAAAAGGGTCCATAATTCCCAAAAATATTAAAAGGGAATAAAAATATTAAAAATATCCAAAAAAAGAAAAAAGAGGGAAAAAGAGACCTAAACCATGTTGGTTAATACCATTGGTTTCCTTAAAACCACAATGGTATTCCCCATCACCAAAAACTATAAAAAGGTGATAGGGGCTCCTCACTTTCCATCCATCCATCATCCTATCCTCATTGCTGTCAAAATCTCTCTTGAGTTCTTTGACCATTGTAACAATCTTGGAGAAGAGACCATTGGAGCTTGGAGCATCTCAACTTTGGAGCTGCTCAACACCAAACATCCTCACCATTTGAGGTATTATAATACAAAAGTCATTTTTTATTTCGTTTCTTGTTCTTGTTCTTAAATCTTTTCAAGTTTATTGTTATATTCACATGTTAGATTCAGATTAATTTATAGTTGTATATGCTTTTATTCGAAGACTGCTACTACAAGTTAGTAGGTGCATCTTTGCACATGCTTGGTTGAAAAACCAAGCAACATTTTTTTGGCGACTCCGCTGGGGATTTAGAGCTTTAAAATTTTTTGGTAATTTTTTCTTTAGATCTTAGTTTTTTACTTGTTTTTACCATTCCAATTAGCAGATCTGCCATACTAGAAAACATCCTCATTGCTTCCCTAGCTATTGGCCCTTTCTGTAGCCTTTAATAGACCGAAAATTCACTTTTTGGTTTCGTTTCCGGCGACTCGTTTTTCCGTTTTCACATCGCGATTTTTTGCTCGACAGACGCGCGGCTCATCGCGACCTCGTGGCCTTTTTCCGTGTTGCGTGCCGCGACCTTGCGGCCTTTTTCCGTGCTGCGCACTGCGTCTTCGCGGCCTTTTGCCACGTTTCCCATCGTGGCTTCACGCCCCTTTTCCGCGCTGCGCACCGTGGCTTCATGGCCTTTTTCTGCGCTGCCCATTGCGGCTTCGTGGCCCAAACCCGCGATGCCCATCACGGCTTTTTCTCAGAAACCCGCAATGGTGTGTTTTTTCGTTCTACCGATTTTTTAGAAATCTTTTTGCTGCATTATTGCTCATTTAGCCTATTTTTATAGCATTATTTTTTCCCTATAATTTTTTCTAGCATTCAGTTTTAATTATTGCAGCAATAGTGAATCGTTTTCTATTACATATGCTCCATTAAAATCTTTTTCAAAATTTTCAGTAAGTGAAAGAAAGGTTTTTTGCACTCTGTTTAGATCATAGATTTCACTTTAGACTTTCTCAATAGTTTTGCCCAAGCAAACACTTAGAAATCCATTTATTTCTTACAATTTTTGCAATATTTGCTTTCCTTGAAAATATTATTTCGAAAATCCATAGTTTTTGAAGTATTTTTGTTAAAGCATTTACATTTCAGAAAACGCCTTTATTTTTTGCAAATTGGAATCGTCTTGTTTTTCATTTGTAATCAATCGCCCAAGCGAGGCAAATCATTTTCAGTTAAATAATCACACTTGCACCCAATCTGCCACATTTTTAATTAACTGAGCCTTAAAATCTACCTTAATTCAACAAACGTTTTTAACCCCACATGGGGAGCACTTAAAAGAATCTTGTAGTTAGGTAGGATTGAGGGGATAGGTGTTCCAATAACACCCCTCAATTATTTACATTTGAGACATAGTGGTTTTCCTTTAGGGTACCGAAAATCCCTTATAATTTTGACATTGTTATCAACCAATTTATCGGGAAGGCCTCTCCCTTAGGAGGGTTGAAGTAACCAGACTGGTTGCGGAAGCTTGAGTGGAATACCGCAATCCATTCAATAACCGAAGGATACCTTTCGAAGTTCTTGGTGTACACCTGTATGGGGGTACAACGGCAATAGAACCAAACTGCAGATTCACCCAACCGAACGTGTCATGAACGGGGTATCCTAGTTGCCATTTTTTAGGATTGACTACCCGGTATCCCTCCTGGTAGGGGGATATCTAGCCTTTGATTCCACTACCCATATTGTTTGACTTGGATTTCATCACCTTGCAGAGGATATGTTTAGATTAGTCATAATACCACTTTTATTTAGCGTTTGCATGTTCTACTACCCCCCTTGGTCTAGTAAGCACCACTTTTTTCTAGGAACTATTTGACTTTTTGGTATTCTGACCACTTTTTTGGATCCCTCCACTTATTATAGCACAATTGTTATAATAAGTGCTTTTGAGGTTGGTTGTTGGCCTGAGAGCCATTATTTTTTCATACTCCCCTCCTGCACACATTGTTGCACTAGGGTTTTGAGTTTTTATATCACCACCATCCACCGACATTTTTGATACATTTCTCACCATTGAGAATTTAAGACGATCCCGCCGTTTTCAGGGTGAACCCCCTCAATTTGGTACACTTGACTCTACATGTCATAGGCGAAGAGCGTTATCCCTTGACTCGACATGTCATCGACATAGAACAAAGTCATCCGATTCTGACTCGCCTCGCTTCACATCTGATTCTGAGGTTGAATCCGAACACCCTACTGAGACACCACCAACCAACCCCATGGCTGGATCACAATACGACCCCATTTTCACCAGTGCTATTGGAGCTACATCAACAAAACCTACTACTACTGTGCCACCCACGGTAACCACAACACCCTTAGGCATGCCTAATATAGGGGCCATTCCCCCTTTAGGTATGCCCAACACAGGACCACCACCTATTATGGGTATGCCCAACATAGGGGTCATGCCCCCTCTCATTACCACAACCCAGATCCCAGGAATTCCTGGCACCATTCCTAACCCCTCTGCAACCCATGTTGCACATGGGAGTGCAGGCCCTTCCCACACCACATCAGTTGGAGGACACATCCCTTCCATACCTAGCATACCCTTAGGGGCCACTGGACCACTACATAATGCTACCATCAATAGTTATGCCTTAGTGAACATGCCACACCCATCTGCCAGTCTACCATACATGGGTAGTCTGAACTTACCAGACCTAGCCAGGTTAACCAACGATCCTATTAGACACAACCATACGTGGCCACCCATGCCCACAAAGCTTCCCTCAAATATCCAAAAATTTGAAGGCAAAGTCGGGGAAGATCCCCATAACCAAATCATGTCGTTTCACCTATGGTGTTCCTATAACTCCACAGTGGATGATTCCATTAGACTGGGACTTTTACAAAGAACCTTCACTGGCTCTGCAACCAAGTGGTACATTGAGCAACCACATGGGACCCACAACACATTTATGTCCCTTGCCTCAACTTTCCTCTAGTTTTTCCAACTACCTGTACGCTATGATGCAGGAGTTGAAATACTTTTGTCTTGTAGACAGAACACCGCTACACACATCACCGATCATATCCATGAGTGGCGTAAGCGCTGTAGCCTCTGCAAGATAAAACCTGACGATCGAATCTTCTTGGACTGGTTTCTCAAATCACTCCTCCCCCTCATAGCCAAAGATGTAGCTTCCGAACGACCCTAGTTAGAAGAAGAAGCTATCTTAAAAGCTCAGCAATTTGACCTCATATATTCCCAGTCAGGATATCTATACACTATTTTACCTGACGCCCCGCGAGGAAATCCATCCCGCCATGATGTGACGGGGGCATCCCATGCCACCGACGGAATTATCAGCGAGGTTTCGGCGTAAAACAAACCTTTTACCATGACAAGCACAAACAACACCCTAGACCTTTCTAGGGATTCATCTAATTTTGGGGCTACAACTTCGTATGCTCCAGCAACACACACCCATCACATCCATGGACCTTCGTGTCCACCACAATGTTATGGGCATGCACCACCAGCTTATGCGCCAGCTCCATATTATAACCAACTGGCCCACGAAAATCCAGTTCAGGCACAAGCCCAAGTGGCTTATTATCCTCCGTAGGCAGCACCTCTTGCTCCAACACTTCCAGCAGCTCAAAGTTATCCACAACATCAACCAACAGGGCCACCTCCGAACCCTTTTGTTTACTACCCACCGCAACCTGCTCTAGAGCCGGCACGACCTCAAAACCCACCTACTGCCCAAGGGCATGTTTATGCACAACAAAACCAACCTCCAAACTAGAACCATCAGCGTAACCAAGGAGGTCAACAAAATTGTGGAAGAGGGCGTAACCGCGGAAACAACCAACAACACAACCAAGGTGCACCACCACCTAATCCTCCAAACAACAATAATGCTTCTCCCCCCAACCAAAATCCCGACCGCCCACCAAAACAGGCTAAAAATAATAACTTGAGAACAAACCATCCATGTTCCATATGTGGAGTCTACGGACATTACACACATAATTGCCCCCATTTAGATCGAGCGCGTCAACTCTGGACCGACGATGCCCAACGCGTTACAAGGACATGCTACAAAACTAGCACCCCCCCCTCAACAACAACCCATGATATTGCAAAATCCCTTACCAAACCAAGGCACGGTAAAAACTCATCCGAATGATCCCCGTCAAGGATCCGCTGCACCACAGCAGCAAATTACCTATGCAGCCACCGATTACCAGCATGCAGAGTCCAACACTCACCATTTGCTCATGATGTCATCAAATGATGTCAATCTTCAAACCCATCACAATCAATATGGATCCGCCCCAGAGACCACACCTACCGACCCATCATCAAGTACTCTCCCAACTGATCAACCACTTCGCATACCCACTATGCCCAGGGACGGAGGCCCCAAAGCCCCTCGTTTCCCTTTGAGACGGATTAACAATAACTCGAACGCTCGTGTAGCTTCCAACTATAATATTGTAGAGGATTTAGCTCAGTCCCCCGCTGCTATGTCCGCTCTCGAAATTTTAAAAAACTGTCCTGCACAGAGAAAGTTGTTGTTATCTTCCATTGGTGCCATAGATCCTAACGACTCTAACATGATGGCTTTCGACTTAGAACAAGCTGAACCACGCATGCCTGCATCTCTATCTTTTCAAGTTTCAGTCTCCATTTGCAACCTCGTTGTCCATCGATGCATAATCGATGAAGGGGCCTCTACCTGCGTCATGTCGACTTTCGTATGGCATAAACTTGGATCCCCAACACTACAATCATCCACTACCGCATTACGAGCATACGATGGCCGTGCATCTCAACCTCAAGGTTTGCTAGTGAATGTACCCATACAACTTGGGGGCAAATTGGTTCTTATAGATATAGAGGTCATTAACACCCAACTTGATTACAATCTCCTTCTGGGACGAAGCTACATGTATAAAATGAAAGCTGTCGCTTCTTCCGTTTTCTGCATCATGAAGTTCCCCTATGAAGGACACGTAGTCAAAATCGACCAGATTACACACTATGACCCCAATGCCCCCGCAACGCCAGAAAATGTTCTTCCCATGATCGAACAACCCGTTCTTAGTGCGCCCACATCGTTCATCTACTCAGTCGGACCCGGGATATATTCGGATACCCCCATGACCGCCACTTTCCCTTCTATTCCACCTCCTCTCCAGGTAACTAAAGTATCCGATTTGTGCACCTTATCGCACAATGAACAACAACATCCTCAACAACCTCAACCACCGCAGCTAGCACCCATCGTTCCTACTCATATCGGAACAACGCCAATCCATACCATCCCATTCTTGTTTCTGTTTTCTAGAGTTGTCAGCTCGCTAGTAATGGCTACACTCAACCTCCCAGGTTTAACAATAGGGTTACCAGTATGGTACTTACCTGCACCAAACCCCTCGCCAACTCCGACCGTTGTTTTACAACCGGTACAACCCGTGAATATGTCAAACCATCCACCACCTGGCATACCAAACCACCAAAATCGTCCACCACTTGGTGTTTCGAACCCCCAAAACCGATCAATTCCAACAGGGGCCACTACATCGATTTCTACTTATGTCCCCCCTCAATCCCGCCACACTGGGGGCAGAGGTCCTCAAACCTACAACACTGCACCCACAACTCGCACCCCCCCAGTGACTCCTAAATTAGCCAAGAATCCACCAACCATGTTATTGCTTGTTTCGGAGTACCAAAACAACTCGTCTCGGACCACGACTCTCACTTCCAAGACTCCATTTGGAGGAATTGTCCACACTCCTTAAGTTTGAACACCATTTCTCCTCCTCCTACTACACCCAAGGGAACGACCAAATCGAAGTTGTTAACAAAATCTTGAAAACTATCCTCCAACACACCGTTGACAAACATAGATCTAATTGGCATCACATGATTTTCCCCACATTATGGGCTTACCGTACGTCGAACAAGACGCCAATGACTTTACCCCATTCCATTTAGTTCATGGCATGGAATCCGTCCTCCCCATTGAATGCCAGATACCCACATTACAAATGTCCGTAGAACTTCTCCCCGATACATCAATGATTGAAGAACGCTTGCTTCTTTTAGAGCAGGCCGACGAAGATTGCCGCACAGCTCTCCAAACAATCGAAGCTGCCAAGAACAGGTCTAAACTTAATTATGATAAACATGTTCACCCACAAGTATTTAGTAAAGGCGACCTCGTACTTGCCTATGATCAAGCTCATGACAAAACGGGAAAAGGAAAGTTTGTGTCCATGTAGCAAGGCCCATATATTGTACACACCTGCCTCAGATAGGGGGCATATATTCTGACTGACTTAGAAGGAAAACCCCTATGCAACCCTCGTAATGGGTTGTACCTCAAGCGATTTTACCCATAGAAAATCAGATGGACACCACGGTCCACCATTGTACAGTTTTATTTCCTTTTTTACAAAAAAAAATATACAAAAACCTAAAAATTTGTTTTTCCTGCATGACCATAGATGGATCTTGTTCCACTTTGCTACATTGGCTTCGCTGATGGTGCAATTCGTTGGTCTCCCAATATCGCCTCTGTAGCTTGGATAATATATTCCCCTTCACATGAGTTGATCCACATTGACGGAGTGTGCATAGGTGCCGCCACAGACAACCAAGCTAAATATGACGCCGTGACCGGTCTCTTGGTCGCTAGTCTCCAAATGAGCATAAGTCACCTTAGCATTTTATTGGACTCCCAGCTCCTTGTTTCCCAGCTCAACAATGATTACCAGGTACGCAATCCCTGTCTCTTCAGGAAATTCCTGCGCACTAAACAAATGATTCGACAGTTTGAGTCCATTTCATTCACACATGTCCCAAGGAATCTCAACAGTGTAGCAGACCATATGGCAAACAACATTCTTGATTGGCACACCAATCAAACCATGTAGAAAAAACAAAATTTTTTGCATCCACGCCTCCACGGGCATATACAAAAATTAAAATGTTGCATCCACGTGCATACTATGTGCCTCCACGGGCATATACAAAAAATTAAAATGTTGCATCCACGTGCATACTATGTGCCTCCACAGGCATATACAAGAAATTAAAATGTTGCATCCACGTGCATAACATGTGCTTCCATGGGTATACAAGAATCAAACATGCCTCCACGGGCAAACAAATAAACAATATATGCATCCACGTGCATACACGACTATCTACCAAAACACACACACACACACACACATATATAGTCACAATGTCACAGGTGCCCTCAACACCCAATATACAAAAACATATAGTTGTACAAAAAAGAACATCCCCATATCAGCATTTGGGGGAAAATATACAATCAACTAGTCATCACGATCCCCAAGATTCTTTGGCTCCTCTTCTGCTGGCTCCTCTGGATCCTCCTGATCTCGATCCCTCCTCTTAGCCATCACCATTGCTACTCTAAGCAGGATAGAACGCCACTCCCAAGGAGCATCGAAACAACGCTCGATAAGGTCCCGGTCCAAGTTCCTCCACCCCTCCTCTGGCGCCCTTGCTAGAATCATGTCCAGAGTCTCTCGTACACCCTCAACTGCATCATCTCGAGGTTGCACAACCTCTCGAGCACGTGGAGGTGGTACCGCTACAGGTGGAGGAATGACCACCATCGCCCGTACCCTACGGTCTACATGATGAGGTGGTGGCCTCGGACCAATATCTACACAATCACACAAGTGAACCAAGTCAATATCATATAATTATCTCTAACTATACTGATAACATAATCATCTAAACACATGATATAGTAGAGAACCAAAAAAAAAACATACCATCTAAACCCCAGGCATGCCCCTGGGCTCGAGGTATCTCAGGATCTCCTCGATAATCCATGCCAGCATATAGATAGTCATCAATCAGTAGGGGGATCTGCTCCCACTGCTCATACATGTCCTCCGAAAATAACCACCGGATACCACCACCACCTCGAGGCATCATTTGCCCCCAGTGCATCATCTGCGGCTCACTAACTAACCTGTCTCGAATTAGCACATGTGGCCGCAAGGTCGGTACCTACTCAAAGAAAAAACAACAAAGGAAGGAGGCATAGCAAAACTCCCCCCCCTCCAGACTGACCTTGTCCAAATCTCGCCGGGCATAGGCCAAAAACATCTGACCCCAGGCATAGTAGGTCCCTCTCAACACTGAATCCACCATCATCATTTTCCCCCCAGACAAATGATGAGGCGCCGTGGCACCCAACACACGCAGAACGCAAGCACCAACCGCCCGCATCTCCCACTCCCTCAAAGATCTCAGACTCAATGTGTTGTTTTGCGCAATAGCCCCTAACACACAGAATCTCTCCATGAGATCCTCAATATCCAACCCAGCCGGTATCCTCGGTTGGAGATCCCTTACCTCCCCTAAGCAAGGAAACCCAGTAAGAAAATAAATGTCAGAAAGGGTGATCTCTAACCTCTCACCCCCCACCATGAAAGCAGCCTCTGCGGCAACCCAGAAACCCACCAATTTGTTCAGTAGATCTCTCACTGAACGCAATGGTGGAATCTGAGCGAAATTTAAGAGCCCTCCTGTAGCCAAGACATCCCGAACACCCTGGTCGGTTCAAATCCGCTGTGTCAAATCATCATCCATCTCTCACTCCCGCAATGATAGTGGCCTCCTCAACATCCTGCCAAAAAACAAAAGAAAATTTTTTAGAAACAATTTTTTTTTCAAAAAATTCCATCGCGGCTTTCAGGCCTTTAACCACGATGATCATCGCGGCTTTTCCATCAAAATCCGTGACGATCATTGCGGATATCAGCCGTGATCGCGGCTATCGACCCCACAGTCGCGATGCACATCACGACTATCAGCCAAATAGTCGCGATGAACATCACGACTGTCAGCCCCAAACCCGTGATGAACATCGTAGGTTTCGAGCTGAAACCCTCAATGTTCATCGCGGAAAATGACGTGAAACTCGCGATATTCCACGCTCGAATGCCAAAGTGGAATTTCGCGGCTTTCGGGAGCCCATCGCCAACTAGAAAGCAAATAAATTGAAAGGCTAAGGCGAATAGGATTACCTGAAACTCGCAGAACGAAAATCTAATGGTCGAATCTCCCACAAATCAAGAAAGAGCTCCGACCTCACTCAATCACTTTGTGAAACTCGCACGTAACAATGACACATGTCACTTTGGGCCCACACCCTTTTTATAGAGATTTGACCATTTTTCCAACAGTGTTTTCAGTGTCATACGGCGTCCATTTTTCAAACCGTTGGTACCATTGGAATCAACACAGCGAGAACTTCATAATAGCCCTCTCCTTTTCTCCATTCCACTAGGTCCATTTTTCGGGCATTTTCCCCAGGCCCCTGGTCACCTCGATTTGCGTGTCACATCGATTATCGTCCATTTTGACGAGTCTTATATCGTCGGATTCAGTTTTTCGCACTCGTGACGATGCTTGAGATCATTTCTCGCTTTCACACCCAGATTTTTTGGGCATTTTTTACATGCCCCCTCGTCACCCCGGTTTGCGTGCCACATCGGCTGTCATCCATTTTTGACGAGTCTTATATCGCCGGATTCAGTTTTTTGCGCTCGTGACGACGCTTGAGATCATTTCTCACTCTCACGCCCAGATTTTTCGGGCATTTTTTAAATACCCCCTCGTCGCCCAGGTTTGCGTGCCACATCGACCGTCGTCCGTTTTTTACGAGTCTTATATCGCCGGATTCAGTTTTCTGTGCTTGTGATGATGCTTGAGATCATTTCTCGTTCTCACCTCCATATTTTTGGGGAATTCTTTCCCATGCCCCTCGTCACCTCAGTTTGCGCGCCACATCGGCTGTTGCCCATTTTTCACGATCTTTTTGTCATCGGATTCAACTTTCCGTGCTCGTGATGATGCTCGAGATCATTCCTTGCTCTCACTAATAACCTTTTTGTTCGGTATAATTTTATCCCTTTTCGGACCGAGCAATTCTTTTACGAAAAAGACACTTAGGGAGTTTCCGTTAAGCTCTTTTCTGACTCCTAAAACAATGAAAAGATCACCGAGCAACCTTGCTTCCTTTCATGCTCGCTAAAAGTATTTGAAAGGGTGTCTACCTGGTATAAGTTTACCCATTTTCCGAACCTTGTAGACTAATTACGAAAAATGAATACTCTAGTCACATCGACTAGAATAGTTCTCCATTTGCATCATTTTATGCTTTTTCAGGCCTTGGAGATTAACTTACGAAAAAGAACACCATTGGAGTCTTCTTACCGCTTTCAGACTCTAGAAAAATGAAAGCAACCATGAGCAATAACTGTCTTGGGCTCACATAAATCCACAGGACGGTACTCGTCCACCAATTCAAAGTCTTCTTATCGTTTTCAGATTCCTTAAAAATGAAAGCACTCATGAGCACGAACAGTCCTGGGATCACAAAATCCACAGGATAGTAGCATTTCAGAGCACACTTTTATCCCTTCTTGGAGCTCATTAAAACTACGAAGAAGGACCCAATGGTGCTTCTTGACGCCACAACAAATCACGTCTACTCATATGGCATCTCCCCCATTTTGGTCGCCTTTGTTCAGAACATTCTGCAGTATGTCACCCTGAGAGTCCCTCTACAGCATCCATCAGCTTGTCCCCCCCAGAGTCACTCCAATCTACAATACATACCCTTAAGTCCTTAAAGCTATAATCCCCGCACCTACAAGTCAGTTTCCTACGCTTCCAGGTCAACCATATTATCATGCTCTGAACAAAGGAAGTTTGAGTCCACCCACTCTATGACCCCAGTTATTTCCCATCCCCACAGTATGTCAGTCCTACCATCAGTACTGTCACACTTCAATTCTACACCTCGCGCTCCTACCAAGGAAACATCATTTCCTTGGTAGTTGCTGGTCTCCCTCTGTCGACACCAACCAAATCTATTCCAGAGAATAGACCCAGAGGTCCCTGTGCCTTGGACTCATCACCATTAGCGATGAGTGCCTACGGATCATTTTGAAAGGAGTCCCCAGTGCCTCTCGAAATGATTGTTTCTCACATGCTCTACTTCAACACCTTGATCGCATCGTTGAGACTCGTACAGGGTATCGGTCCTTTCAGTTATTTGTTGAAGACCCCAGATATCATCCGATTCTACCACATATGAGAGTCTAATTAAGGATACAACCAGTTACATATTCCTATAGATATCCGGGTTGCGCATGGTGACAGTATTCAGATGTACCCCAGTTTTATACTCCCTCGAGTATACAGTTACATATACTCCTCAGAGTTGACTCACAGTTGTTGAGTCCCTACAGATGTTGGACACCTTCAGTTTCAGCAGTTCATCAACCCTTCTGAAACCTTATTCGGAACGGTTGTTGCATTTCCAGTGTATCAGTTATTGAGATCAGTCATATTATGATCATGAGTACATCCCAGAATAATGCCCCCTTTGGACCATTATGATGTACCGGCATATTTTTATGTATTTATTCATGGCCCCCCTTCGTGGGCCTAATTGTTATGTATATGTCTTGATACGAGCATGGGTATGCCCGCCTCGTCCATAGTAAGAGATTATTCCTCATTCATTTTGAGGCCATGTAATATTTTTTGTTTTTGCAGCTTCCAAGGGGCCATTGATCCAGTCTCCAACCGGTCTCTTCTCTACTCCAAACCCCAGAAAAAACACAAAAGAACTATGATGTCTATCAGCCATACGATGAGCTCCTGCCCTCACACATTAGGGGGCAATCTGTTAACACCCAAAAAGTGCTCACTGGCTCATTCCCTTATTCACATGACCCATTTGTCCACTTTTCCACCATTTGAGCTTCTAAAGCCATCAAAAGGTCACCAAAAGGACCATAATACACCCTTTTTTCCCCCTCAAAATATATATTTTTCCTCAAAAAACATAAAAAACCCTCAAAAAGGGTCCAAAATTCCCCAAAATATTAAAAGGGAATAAACATATTAAAAATATCCAAAAAAGGAAAAAATAGAGAAAAAGAAACCTAAACCATGTTGGTTAATACCATTGGTTTCCTTAAAACCACAATGGTATTCCCCATCACCAAAAACTATAAAAATGTGATAGGGGCTCCTCACTTTCCATCCATCCATCATCCTATCCTCATGTTGTCAAAATCTCTCTTGAGTTCTTTGACCATTGTAGCAATCTTGGAGAAGAGACCATTGGAGCTTGGAGCATCTCAACCTTGGAGCTTCTCAACACCAAACATCCTCACCATTTGAGGTATTATAATACAAAAGTCATTTTTTTATTTCTTGTTCTTGTTCTTGTTCTTAAATCTTTTCAAATTTATTGTTATATGCACATGTTAGATTCAGATTAATTTATAGTTGTATTTTCTTTTATTCGAAGACTGCTACTACAAGCTAGTAGGTGCATCCTTGCACATGCTTGGTTGAAAAACCAAGCAACAAGTTGGGATTAGTAATACCTAGGAATCCATACCATAATGATGAGTCACTCCACTGATTGGTTACCGCTCCAATCATTACATAGTATCCATCTAATTCCTCTAGCATTGATGATGTTCCATTGGTTTTTTGTTTGAGTATTAATTGCTTCCCAAGTCATATCAATGTCATTTTCATGTTTTAGGGAAGTTGATAAACCTATGTCGTCCATTACTAAAACTTTTGACCATGCATGTCGGCCATCTCGATATTAAAAAACATCTAAATGGTTTTATTAATATCAATTCCATCAATCAAATGGGTTACACATTTCATGTTAGATGATGAGCGATTCCGTAATGATATCCTTCTTATGAGCCTCTTCCCATGGAATTCAAAACATTATATATGAAGTATGCTTAGGGACCCTTGAAAGTACCTAGGGGCTTGTAGTCACCAATGGCAAGTTCCCTCACAGTTAGCAGTGGGTATACATTATTGACTCCAATTCATTGATTCACATAGGTTTTTGATACCAAATAATTTATTCAAACCTAATGATTGTACTGAGTGCCTTCACACTCATATTCATCATCGATGGATTTCTCCATGTCCATTAACAATATACATCAATGATAGGTAATCATGCAAACTTTTTTCTATGTTTGACTATACATTTATTCACATAGAAAAACTTATAGAATTGATAGGCTGGATTGAATACATTGGGATATGGAGACATCATTAGTATATTTTGATACCCAATTTGCATACAAAAGAACCACTACATGATGGGTATACTGGAAAATCAAGTTGATACATGATTCCATGCTCTCTACATTTCTTTGATATACATTGAGATGCAGATCCACATTGTATTTCTGGTGGCTACAATTTGGTTCGACATGGATCCATTGTGTATTGTTTGTGTCCATGCTTAGTTTAAATTTTATATTCCATAGAACCATAGTGCAATAATTGTGGCTATGGATAATTATAAACTGGGCATGGTTATGCCCACCTTAGGGGAACATTTTTAAATCTAATACTTTGGTTTATGTTTGCTATTGTATTTGACCCTAGATCCTGTGAAACTTGTCCTTATCCCACTTGCCAAATATCCTTTTTTCATAAAACATTTCAGCCATCCGTATTCGTTTTGACTTCATACATTACAGGGAATTATTTTATAAGTATATTTTACACCCTTGATGTAGGAACACAAAGACAAGGCAATAAGAAACAATGGAACATGAGAAGAATTCTAACACATAATCAATTTTTTGCTTTCTTTTATTGACATGGGTGCACTTTTCCTTAAATAAAAGTGAAAGCCTCATGGTTATTCTAAAGAGGAACCACGATTGGTTGTAGAAGGTCCATACAAGAAATTTGGCCACATATCGAAATCCCTAAATCATAGATGAAATATCAAGAAGTTAAAAGCCATGAAGAAATATCATACATGGGAAACATTTGTACAACATGAATGCTTTCTTGTCCTTAATATTATCACCTCCTTGGATTATAAATGGAATATTCATGGGAGATAATTGGAGACAAATAAAAGCAGAATCAAGTGGCCAAATGCTAAGGGAATTCAGTGCAAGCTAAAGTAGTTAAAATTTAGTGTTTCCCTTTTTCTGAGATACACATGGATATTAAGTGGAGACTTAAGAATCGCCAGATATGTTCCTCAATGTGACACGAGAGACCATATATCATCATCTAGTGAAGGGTAAAGGCACATGGATAAGGACATAGGACCAAAGCCTCTCGTGAAATTACACTACTACATATGGCTCAAAAGTTCCACGAAATATTGCCACGAATAAGTTAAAATCGAAGCTTTCGTGGCAATATTTTGAAAAAAATGTTCTGGCCCCCAATAATCATTGTTATAGCGATGTAAGCACCATAACGTCGTTGTAGGGATGAATGTTTGTCGCAATAGAGACATATATGATTTCGTCGCTATAGTGACGCTAAAAGTCGTCAGTGATTATACATAGTAACGGTCATTGAATTTTTGTTTTTTTTTTTAAATTTGATCGTTGTGCATTTTCCCCGGAACCACAACCCTCATTGATCTATAAATATATGTTCTTAAGACATATTTCCACAAATCATTTGCTATAGTTGCAACAATTTTTCTGCCGATTGTTCGTTCTGTGATTTCAAGAGTCCGGTACAGGTTTGACACATCAAATTTTTGATTTCCTTCGTTTTCCAGGTTAGTTTGACCGCAATGCACTAATATTTTGTGTGGTACGTTTCGCCCTTTGTGTTCTAATGATCTGAAAGTTATCTAGGATATTTATAACAAATATTTGCATGTGAATGTTTAAATGCTAAAATCCATTAAAAGGATTAAATGACAAATTTAAAGATCATAACTGAAGCACATAAGCAAATAAAAGAGATATGCAAAAATAGAAAATGAAGACAAGAGCTGATAATGGAGTTCACCCTTCTTGGGCTACGTCTGTGGTCTGCTTCCAATGGGAAGGTTGGTTTTATTAAGTCTTCAAATGTTAGAAATTGAGTGTTCTGGAAACACTTCTGAATTCTGACTATCAAATGCAGAAACAAACTGCAGCACTTCGTCCATCTCGAAATTCTGAAAAAAACAAGTATAAACTCAAATACCTTTTCCCGAGTCCTCCTTTAGCACACAAATTGAGACAACAATTCTACACAAAAAACAAACTGTACGCATTGTGTACGGATTCCTCCTCAGGATCCATGTCGATTAATGGCCTCTGCGCCTTGGGAATCGTGCCTGTACTCTGCCTTGTTTACTGTGCAAAACTCTGAAATATGAACATGCCTTCGTGGCTGGAAATCGTGATTATTTAGAAGTTTCTGGGCATTGCAAGTTTAACATTTATTATGCCAAATCCCTTAACAAATGGCGTCGGTGGTGCATTGGCCAAAGCTCTTGTAAGGATGGCAGGAGGTCGCGGATTTAACCCTGTGGATCTCTCCCATATCTCGCTTTTATTGCATGGAATATTTGTATGGTTATAACACGTTAACATATGGATAGTCCACCGCTTTTATATATAGTATGGTTTGTTACATGTTGAATTATGGTTATGATATGTAACAATTATGGTTATGATATGTAACGTATAATTCGTTGAATTGTTTCCATTGGTTTAACACATGGCACAAATATATACTATGGTTGAATTGTTTCCATTGGTTTAACACATGGCACAAATATATACTATGGTATATGAAATGTTAAGGCTCCATAGGTTTAACACATGGCACAAATACATATTTAACACATGGCACAAATATATATTATGGTATATGAAATGTTAAGGCTCCATAGGTTTAACACATGGCACAAATGCATATGATGGTATTTGAAATGTTAAGGCTCCATGTTATAAGATATAACATGTGGTATGCGTATATATATTATGGTACATGAAATGTTAAGGCTCCATAGGTTTAACACATGGCACAAATACATATGATGGTATTTGAAATGTTAAGGCTCCATGTTATAAGATATAACATGTGGTATGGGTTTAGTATAATATGGTTTTATAACATATAGTTTGAAATGGGGGCATTCCCATTTTTTTAATATTTAAACTTTAATAAAGTTTGAACCATATCTTAATATAACCCTTTGAACCATACTTGTCTCATGGAGATTGTGGCGACCTTTTATAGGTTTTGTGTTCAATTATGATAGCTCCAACCATAAAACTTATAATCATTTAACTTTTTTTTTAAAACCATTTTTAATTACTTATATAATTTTTAATCATTTTTGTCGAAACTTTAATTGTTAACAACTTCTTCATTTGAAGGTTGTTTTGCATGAAACAAGCGTTGACGGAAAGCTGTCGAATATCTCTTTACCACTGCAACCTTTGAACTGATGTTTGAATACTTTAAACCTGATCGAAGATGAGATGATCCTCTTGGATCAAACCTCCCCACTGAGAAGCTTTTGGACCACCAAAAGCATGGAACCTGCTTGTCTCACTTGTCTTGTATCACTTGTCCATTCTTGGAACCTGCACATTTAACTCAACATGACAACAATCAACAATGTACTTACATTGTTAAGTACATTAACCCATTTTTCAACAAAATCTTCATTCAATATTGTAGGGACCAACCATATACTACTGATCAGTAATAAGTTGAATATCAACATTGAACATGTGAAAGAGATTGTACCCATATCATGCTTATGCTTTATCATAGGAACACTATCAACCAAAATAGATGTATTGTGATGCAACGACACTTGCTTTTCATGCTTAGGATTCTTTTCTTCCTTAATTTCATAGACATAAGTGCCAAATTCCGACTTGCATTAATAACCCTTTTTAATTGTTGTGTAGTTCCCAATGATTTGTCATTCTTATATGAATGTGAATGTACTATGTACTCAATTCCTTCCTTAAGCAAATGATATTGATTATGTTCTCGATAGAAGATTGCTTTTCGATCATATAAATATGGGCTTCCCAACACAATTTCACAGATATCTAGTGGAACCACATCAAATTCAACTTCATCTACAAACTTGGATGTAATTGCAAACTTGAGATCACATTGTCTTGTTACTTGTAATCGTATATCTTTGCATACCTAGCATAATGGATAAGGTTTCTTGTGTGGTTTAGTCATTAATCCCATCTGCTTAACTACTTCTTCTGAAATAAGATTAGCTTGAGATCCACTATCTATGAGTGCGTCAATCTTAGTTTGTTTAGTGATTACCCTTATATGAAATAGTGCATTCTTTTTTCTATCTTTAGAACTGTCATGATCTTTAGAAGTAGAAACACATGAAGAACTAATGTTAGAATCATTACCAACAATAACTTTACCTTTCACACCTACGATTGATATCTTGGTTTCATCCTCAGAATCTGATCCAAGGTCCTCAACGATAATCGTAGCTTTCTGCTCCCCTTTCCGATCTTTAAACCACTTTGGTTTCATTTATGGATGTAGCTTCCAAAAATGCTCTGCATCATGTCCATCTCTCTGACAATGAGAACAATAAATCTTTGTGTCCCCTTTCTTCATGGTAGCAGCATGCTTACTCTTCCCTTTTGCCTTTCCTTCTTTTGGTTGACTGGATTCATCTGAAGAAACATCATGAACACTCTTCCCTTTGGATTCAAAGTGCGTAGCTTGCACACATACCTCATCAAGACTAGTAGGATTAAACATAAGTATTGTATGATGCAAATAATGATGTAATCCACCTATGTACTTGAGAAGAATTTCTTGAGTGTAGAGAGGTATACCAAGTATTAAAGCTCTCTTTCGAAATTCTTGTGTGTACTCTTGCACACTTTGACCCTTACCTTGCCTCAAATTTTTCCAATCCATCATTGCTTGCTGTATGTAACCCAATGGATAGAACTGCTTCTTTCATGCTGACTTGAATTCATGCCAAGAGGATATAATGTTTCCTTTTGAGTTTTGCTCTCTCACCATATGAGAGCGGTCCCTCCAAGTTGGAGAGAAGCTAACTAAATTTTCAAGCTATCTTCATTAAAATTTTGAATCCTACAATAGACTTCAATCTAATGGATCCAATTATCTAATGTTTCAGCATTAAGTTCTCCATTATAAACAGGTAACTTAAAATTAATATCAAGCTTTAATTGAGGCATATTGAGATCAATTTTTTGTTTAGGTGAAGAATGTAAAGAACCATCAAGAAAAGATGGTGATGATGGAGGATATTTAGGAGGTTTCTCACCACCTTCTTCTTCTTTACCTTTTGCATGAGAAGAACCACCTTGTTCACCCTTCTTTCTATTTTGGTAATGTTCTTCCACCATACTTTGCATCCTCATGAAAGCTTTAAGAAAATCCCCTTCAGAAAGAATTGAAGAAGTCCCATCATCTCCTTTTTATGAAGCCATTTTCCTTCTTCTTGAGCCAATCTCAGGATCAATCTCTTCAAGCTCTCCTTCACCTCTTTGAAGCCTATATATTGTTAACATAAACAAACTCACAATGCAATGGTTAAGCTGCTCTGATACCAAACTTGATCTGAAAATTATCTAGGATCTTTATAACTAATATTTGCATGTGAATGTTTAAATGCTAAAATCCATTAAAAGGCTTAAATGACAAATTTAAAGAGCATAACTGAAGCACATAAGCAAATAAAGATGTAATGTCCCCATCTTGACCCTATTGCATTAAGATTGTAAATGATGTAAATATTGTTATTTAATCATGGTGAGGAGCTCAAGGCCAAGGCCCCGCCATTGATTTAGCATTTTTATGTATCGGCAATTAAAATCGGTGCATATGGTTCTTGTGCTGGGCATGCACAATGTAAATTAATACATCATGTAAATACGAATTTTAATGAAATACCCACAACTAGCTATGCAATGCAACAAAGAGATGGAGGCATGATTTTTATAAGGAATAGGGAGGGAAATTATTCAAACCCTTGAGCCAATGGCGTTACTCCATGTGTCAATGAGAAAACCCATAAACCACCAATTATCCATTTTGGGTTATGCACCCAATCATTTAATTCTTCCAAGAGTTGGTTGAGGCAGTTAATGCCTTGGGGATGGAGAGATATGGCAGTCAATTTCGAGTATTGGCAAGCCACCAACCTGGAAAATCGTATTTGGTCTCCTTGGGCAAGAAAACACCCACGAAATGGTGCCGAAAGCAATTATGAACCCATAGCCTTTTCCCTCTCACGTAGTCTGAGCTAGCTGGGCTTTCCCCATCACGTTTTTCACCATTTTTCCTGCATTTTCCATGCCTGGGAGCTCGTTTTTGTATTGTATAACAGCTGGGAGAGGAGGGCCACGAATTGGGACTGTGATGGAGGTCGTTTTTGCCCCAAAATTCCCATGGATGTCTGAAAACGATTTCTGCTCTCCAGGGTTGTTCCCCATCTTCCATTTTTCGTTTTGGGCTTTCCCACGTTTTTTTGAACTAGTCGAAGCCCCATTTTGGACATCCCACTGAAGAAACATTTTTCTCATGCCCAACAATTGTGGTTTTGCTGTTATGTGCATCCTTGTTTTGGTTTGAACCTGTGAGCAAGAGATTTGGAGTGGTAGTGTATAGAATTGGCTTGATAAACCTAGTGGGGGAAAATAACCTCTCAAGAAGATCAAGAGGGATGGCTACTCTTCTATGCACACCTTGGACACTCTAGATTGGAAGGTATGGCCTGAGGGACTGTGCATTGGTGAAGGGAATACTTCCTTGAGTGGGGTGTGTAGGCATTGTGGGTGCCAAGCTAGATAGATCTTGTAGAGGTATCCATGGCTCTGTGCTTGAGCTCACTAGCGTAGCAATTCTTCCTTTCCATTTTCTAGCAGCCTGATAAACCCAATTGTAGATTGGCTTGGCTCATTTTGGTGTATGTTTGGCTATGTGTGAGTCTGCTGTTCCCTGGTTCCTTGTAGAAATCATGCCCAGCTTGGGGGTGGCAGTTGCATCAAGAGATTGATAAGCACAACTGTCACGTACCCACCCATTTATCCAATGCAAGGCAGGGAACATGATGCCAAATTTGGGGCTTTCACATGATCTCAGCCCATTCGTTAGATTCATATAATTAAAATATGAGTGTGCAGATGTAAAACAAATAAATTATGCACAACGGAATTAAAACAACATCCACACACAATTCATCCTCATCCAACATATCAAAATAATCTTTAATTAAACATTGCAGAAGTAAATACATAGACAGAAAAACACTTATCTTCATTGGGCAATTGTCCCAAACAACTAGCTATGTTGCTGCAACGTTCCAACCAACCATAGGCCAGTTGTGTTCATCAATCTCTCAACACAACTGCCAACCCCGATCTAGGCATGATTCTTACAAGGAAAAGGGAACATTCAAGCTCATGCATAGCCCAATTAACCATTTCATCTGAGCCAAGCCAGTCTAGAGCTGGGTTTATCAGGCTACATTTGAACCTTGGATGCTTTCTCTCAAGCTCAAGCCAAAACAATGGAGACCCATAACCCATACCCCAACATACTCTTTTCTCACACATCAAACACAATCATTGGGAAGGGATACACATTTAACAATGGAATTTACAAAACAGGATCCATGGGTTCATCTCCAAATCGTGGCTCACTAAATCAGATTGTGGGAAGGGAAATTCATCCCCAGGGAGCAATCCGATTTCTCCCCCATGCTATGAGCATTTCAAATGGCCCAAAATGGCCCCATTGAAACCCCAAATCGATCTGTTCTCTTCCCCATTGGTCACCCAAGCAAAAACGCCCTTCCCAGCCTGCAAGATGAAGGAAAACACAGGAAATCTCTTGAGAAAAACGCCCAGGTAGCTCTCCACTCGTGAGGGAGAGCAATTCATGGCTCTTTTCTTGCCCAGGAAGAAAAACACGATTTCCCATGCATGGTGGCTTGCCCATACCTGAGTTTGGACAGCCATACCTCCCATTCCCCAAGGCATTAACTACCTCAACCAACTCTTGGGAGAAATCAATGATTGGGTACAAAAGTCAACATGGGTAGTTGAGGGTTTGATTGGTTCTCTCATTGACACTTGGCTTGACCTGATTGGCTCCAAGGGTTTGAATATTTCCCTCCCAATTCCTTGTAAAATCATGCCCCCATCTCTTGTTGCATTGCATAGCTAGTTGTGGGTATTTTATTAAAATGCATATTTACATGATGTTTGAATTTCCAATGTGCATTACTAGCACGCAAACCATATGCATCAATAAATAGATGGCGGGGCCTTGGACTTGAGCTCCTCACCATGATTTTATAACAATATTACATCATTTACATTTAAATGCAATAGGGTCAAGGTGGGGACGTGACATTCCCCTCCCCTTGGAATAACACCGTCCTCGGTGTTCCAATACCTCAGAATATATACCCACTTTACACATGCCTCAAACTTCACAACTGGTGGCAGGTTTGTCCTGCATTTCATCTCTTTACTTTGAACTTTCAGGATCAAGTCCTTTGGCTTCCACAAGCTTCTCCTGCTAGCTTTGGTCTTCCATCTCTGCAGGTGGGCATTGCTCCACAACAATCCCTTTCCTTTATTACCCTTCTAGATAATCTACAAGTCTGGAATTCCATGAATGCCATCTTTCTTGCTGTCCTGGCAGCTATTTGAGGAAGATTTCCAGCGAAAACAAATAGCTTTTTGTCTGCTGCCATGATCACGGTGCACAACTGACTCTCACTTTTCTCACTAGCAACACTTGGCCGGTAACAACTGCAAGCAATGGCTTTCAAGGTCTCACCTGTGAGACTCATCGTGGCAATTCCTGTTAGGACAAGCATAACACAATATTAAAATTAGTCAATTATTTTCCCAATTGACTTGGAACGTCCATGCTTTACTCATGAGACTTCCACACATTTCATGCTTTCCCACATACACATGAACTCATTCATGTTCATCCTTTCACAGGAAAATAACTATTTCAGCATTCACAATTCATTTCAAGCAATTAAACACAATTTGTATTCATTTATGACATGCACTCAACAATCTTTTGTTTCTAAGATGCATCAGTCAAAAGGAAAGAGAAGAGTAAGAGTTCCCCCCTCTTAGTCTTGTTCCAATCCGGAGCCACACCATCACTTGTGGTTCTATGCTCCTTAGCCTCTTTCACTTCAATGTGAATGCTTGAATTGCCCTTTCTTGGCTATGACACTTTAGTGTCTAAGGTCTGTCTAATGCCTTTCAACTAGGGAACCCTTCCCCATTGTTGCTTACAGAAACTTTGGCTGCTAGGACCCACACAGTTCCACTAGCACCATCTTTCATTACCTCTCATACTGAGCTCTCTTTAGGACGGTCACATGTCCACATGCATCCTCCAAATGCTTTCATAGTCCTTGCTTCCAGCAATACCTACACTAAAACATTGAATTAATTCACATGTTTAGTGTATTTTCATAGGGTTTATATTTAGACAAGAGTTTGAGAAATCATAATCAAATCATATACACATGTATATTCATAAGAAAGAAGTTGCAAGATAACCAAATACTTATCTGTATCGGATGTCTTCACTTTATTCTACAGGATCCTTCTTTGCTTTACAAGCCTTGGATTTCCTGTGGATACAATAATGAACGTTGGGACAACACGCAAGCTACTCCACAACCATTCGAATAGGCAATGCCAGGCCAATACGCCGACTGGTTTTTATCAATTAATAAAGGAATGTTTGGATAGCACGCCGGCTGCTCCTCAACATCAAGTTGTTAATGTTTCCACCAACTATTCTCTGAATTTACCAAGAATTTTATAGCGCCCAACCAGTTACTCTCTGGCTTTACCAAGAATTTTATACCGCCCAACTAGTTACTCTCTGGCTTTACCAAGCATTTTTAGCTCCAACCAGTTATTCTCTGGGTTTACCAAGAATTTATAGTTCTTTCAGGGTCCTTGCTTCCTGTAATGGCCAAGGTTTCCAACAAAGAAACAACAGTGTATTAGCTTGGTTGTCATAAGACTTATACCTGAAATCTTCATTATTCCAAATAAGAAATAAATGAAAATGAATATTTATCTGTATTGTGCATTTTCCTCGCTACTCCACAGGTTTCTTTCTCTGCTTTACAAGCCTTGGATCACCTGTGGGGTGGATGCTTGGCCAGCACACATGCTTCTCCACAACATCATCCGAATAGGCAATGCCAGGCCAGTACGCCGACTGGGTTTATCATGCATCCCTAAAATTAGTATGCGAAGCCAGTACACCGACTGGGTTTATCAAGCATTTCAAAATCAGTATGCTAAGCCAGTACGCCGACTGGGTTTATCAAGCATACAACAACCATTTCCAAGCTAGTTCTCCGACTAGGTTTGTCAGGAAATAACACCCTTCACCAATACCTCCACAACATGCAAATAACCAATGCCAAGCCAGTACACCGATTGGGTTTATCAAGCATCTAGCAACCCTTCGCCACAACACCCAAATAACCAATGCCAAGCCAGTACACCGACTGGGTTTATCAGGCATACAACAACCATTGCCAAGCCAGTACATCGACTGGGTTTATCAGGCAATATGAACAACATAATATGATTACGTGGCTCCTTCTCTTATGCAACCTGTGGTTCCCTCCAGAAACTCGATAGGTGACTCACTTGACTGCAGGCTAGCATGGCCCCACAATACCCACTCACACTACACAAGGATGATACCCCTTTTTTGCAACACAGCTCCTCGGGCCTATCCATCTCTTCTAGTGTCCTTTAGTGTGAGCGTAGAAAGGTTACCACTTTCCATACAGTCCTCTTGAGCACCTTTTCTTCACTTTGCCTCTTATGTGCAACACCAAATTGCATCTGTGTAAGCTGATAGCACAAGAAGGATAAGCAGACTCATCAGTATTGTTGCTATAAAATTGTAACCATATTTCATAACATTCACTATCAAGTATTGAAACACCAGGAATGCGTCCATTCCCTTAGGGTGTAGTCAATATTGAAAACCCTAACATAACCCATCACCCGAAAGGTATGCATCCCTTTCCAGTGTGAGCCATGTAGGCCTTAGTCCCACTCAAGCAGTCTGAAATAATAATGAAATAATAAAACATGCTCTGCATATTAAATCTAATAACCAGACATGTATATCCTCAGTTAGGGTTACCGAATACTCATTCATTTCACAGATGTATATTTTCTTCATTTGCGAAGAATGGGGGCTCCCTTCTCTGAGTCAACAGTCCTTCGGTTTGCCACCCCCAATATTTTCAGGTTCCATAACCCACACATGCCTTCTTGGCATAATTTTACTGTCTCACTCACATGCTTTACCAACATGCAGTTCGGCTGAGACATTATCAATGTTTACAATGGCGTTTCACCTGAAACCCATTTCCAAAGCATGGGATCCTTCCCATCTAGTTTGGCTTCTGCAGGCCATCACACATGGTCTTCCTGCAATGCGTCATCCTGTTACACTTATCAAATAGCCAAACAGTCAACAACATTTAGCAATAAGCCTCAAATATGATTGTTTCATAACCAATCAATAACATTAATAATTAAATTCAACATGAATTTACAATTCTGTCTCCTACAGAAATTGATTTGCTTAGCAATGAGGCTATCCTCATATTGTTTGGCTCTCGTAAGTGGTATCACTCTGTCCATTATGGTTTCACCCTAGCTACCATACCTGAACATCCACCTACAACTTGTCCTCCTGACACAATTCTATATAAGCCAAACAATCATTAGCAATTATAAGCAAATTCTCAAATCTGAAATTTGTAAATTTGTTTTCCTACAGAAATTAGATTTGCAACTATGAGACTATTCTCATGAACTTAAACCAGACAATTTTCAGATTTGTTTCATGCATAAATTACAACCATGAGAACCTTCTCATAACCTTTGGCTTCTGCACATGGTAGATCTCGGTCTTTACTATGGACTTATCCTCATTGCCATATGCAAGACTTTTCTACCTGAAAACTGAAACTTCAATCAGCCAAACACATTGTGAGTATCTATGCATATAATCATTCATTGCCATAAAAGTCACTGAAGTGATCTCAGAATTATAATACTCAATAATTCAAACACCTTCAGCTGTATAACATTTGAAATACAATGAAATATATACATTTCTATATATGCATCATTATCACAATAAAATTGCAACACATATTCACACTATCCATGCAATTTAAATAATTGTAAATACTCATTACTTCATATTCCATGCAGCTCTGTCCTTCCAACAGAGTACTCTGGTATCCCATCACATGTCTACCTTCTTCATGCAGTTCTTCTCCTGCATTCATAGCAGCTTATGAAATGGTTTCAGGATTAGCAATAGTCCACCATTTCATCTATTATCTAACTGCATTGAAACATATATCTGTCACACCCATGCATTCACACAATGCATTTCAACATGTGCACCTACACATGCATGCATGTTTACAACATTTACCGAATATTTCAATGCACATCTCTTCAATGCCATCTTGCATGATTTCATGAATACTATGCATTCAAACATACTATGGCCTAACCATGATTACTACATACATCATGCACTACCATGACAGGTCCATAAGTCCTCAGTTGCTTTGGTTGTTAAACTCACAACCAATATTCACAAATGGCATGATATGAATTCATATGAATGCATTGAGGTTTCTAGAAACTATAGGGTGTAAGGCTCCCTGCCTTCACCTACCCGCACCTCACCATACTTGGTGGGTTGGCATTCACATTCAGGCACTCAATGCAAACCAAATCACCTTAGTTTAAGCTTAGTTGAAGAGACTCACCAAATCCTCTTTCAACATTCATGCAATTAAGCACAGTTAACCCTTACCTGCATGGCTGTTATTAATATCGCTTGATGTTACCTGATTAGTCGTCCTCTTACCAAGGCTACTTAGTCATTTTGCCAACAACATGATCATGGATTTGTTGCACCATCCTCTCTTCATGAGGTTGTATGCAACAATCATCATCCACATCCTTAGCCATGCTTCGGTTGTCTCTGGTCCTACAACCAATGCGAACACAACTAATTATTAGAAACCACCATCATTTGATCTTAAGTGGCTTATTGCATATGTAAATCCTCACTTTTTTTACCAATATACAATATCATATACATGCAAAAACATTTTCACATGCACTTGTGCAATATGCCATCTATCTATCCCTTTTGCATTTTCAGCATTCCTATGCCATAGCTTCTATGCATATAAAACTTGTAAAATACAAAAACAATAGCAATAGCGGAGTTAAGGAATTATCCCTTTCCAAGCATGACATGGGGTCCCTTCTCCACGTCATAGCTGATCCTTTTCTTGGTTTCCCTACCAAGCACGCAAGGAATCATTAGCTGTCATTTCTCACCAAGTAGTAATTTAATACAAATGTAAAACATTCTTAGTTGCTACTTTTCAAGCATGAAATTCCTATGCTATAACAGAAATAGTTAAGGTGAGAAGTTTCCCTCTTATCAACATTGTATTGCTGCTCCCATTGCTCTTCTGCAATTCATATTACAACCAATTACTCTCCACAACCTTCTATGTAATTCTTACTTCCCATCCCAAGAATGCATTTCACACTTTCAACGACTGTCTTCCGGGGGACGACGGGGGTCAAGGGGGCTTGCCCCCTTGTGGCTGTAGGGCAGGTCGAGGGCAGCGCCCTCGTTTTTTTTTTTGTAAATCCTTCAATTTCGCGCAATCTGGCGCACAAGTTCCATGGCATTTTTCAACTTTCGGCACCTGAAAAATCTCTCTGAAAAATGGCTGAAATTCCTTGTTTCGGAGCAACTCAGCGAGTTCTTCCGACCTGTTTCGGGCCAACTCGCCGAGTTCTTCCGGTCGAAGACTCAGTTTTTCCTTCCGATCCGTTGTGGACCAACTTGCCGAGTCCTTCCGCCGTTGCGGGGCGACTTGCCGAGTTCTTCCGAAATTTTCTCTTGGACGCGGAAAAATACTTAGAAAAACCTTCCGCCGTTTCGGACCATCTTGCTGAGTTCTCCTGCTGTTTCAGAGCAACTCGCCGAGTTCTCCCTCTGTTTCGGAGCAACTCGCCGAGTTCTCCTGCTGTTTCGGAGCAACTCGCCAAGTTCTTCCGAAATTTCTTCTTTGACGCCGAAAACACTTAGAAAGTTTTTCAGACCAACTCGCCGAGTTCTTCCGCCATTGCGGGGCGACTTGCCGAGTTCTTCCGATCGAACTCAGCTTTTCCTTCCGAATTTTTTTTTTCCATCTTTCTGCCGAACTTGTTGATTTGTTTTGCCACGTTGCGGAAAGACTTGTCGAGTCCTTCCGCAGTTTCGGGCCAACTCGCCGAGTCCGGCTATCGAAAACACTTAGAAATTTTTTTGAAATTTTTCTTCCTTTCCCCGGGCACTTCCGCAACTTTGGGCCAACTTGCCGAGTTCTTCCGCCGTTGCGGAACGACTCGCTAAGTTCTTCCGCAGTTTCGGTGAACTTATTGATTTCCTGCTGCGTTGCGGAACAACTTGCCGAGTCCTTCCGCTGTTGCGGACGAACTCACCGAGTTTTTCAGCAGGCTAAGTTTTTTTGGCAGAAAACTCATAGATACATAGAATTTTTTTTGATAAATTTTGAAAATTTGAAATTTTTCTTAACAGTCTATGCTGGGCAGGAAGCATACTTATCTCTGCAAGTTGTGATAGGTATCCCATGAAGGCCCAATACTGCAACCAGCAGCTTTGATACCATCTGTCATATACCCACCCATTTATCCAATGCAAGGCAGGGAACATGGTGCCAAATTCGGGGCTTTCACATGATCTCATCCCATTCGTTAGATTCATATAATTAAAATATGAGTGTGCAGATGTAAAACAAATCAATTATGCACAACGGAATTAAAACAACATCCACACACAATTCATGCTCATCCAGCATATCAAAATAATCTTTAATTAAACATTGCAGAAGTAAATACATAGACAGAAAAACACTTATCTTCATTGGGCAATTGTCCCAAACAACTAGCTATGTTGCTGTAACGTTCCACCCAACCATAGGCCAGTTGTGTTCATCAATCTCTCAACACAACTGCCACCCCCGAGCTGGGCATGATTCTTACAAGGAAAATGGAACATTCAAGCTCATGCATAGCCCAATTAACCATTTCATCTGAGCCAAGCCAGTCCAGAGCTGGGTTTATCAGGCTACATTTGAACCTTGGATGCTTTCTCTCAAGCTCAAGCCAAAACAATGGAGACCCATAACCCATACCCCAACATACTTTTTTCTCACACAGCAAACACAATCATTGGGAAGGGATACACATTTAACAATGGGATTTACAAAATAGGATCCATGAGTTCATCTCCAAATCGTGGCTCACTAAATCAGACTGTGGGAAGGGAAATTCATCCCTAGGGAGCAATCCGATTTCTCCCCCATGCTATGAGCATTTCAAATGGCCCAAAACGGCCCTATTGAAACCCCAAATCGATCTGTTCTCTTCCCCATTGGTCACCCAAGCAAAAACGCCCTTCCCAGCCTGCAAGATGAAGGAAAACACAGGAAATATCTTGAGAAAAACGCCCAGGTAGCTCTCCACCCGTGAGGGAGAGAAATTCATGGCTCTTTTCTTTCCCAGGAAGAAAAACACGATTTTCCATGCAGGGTGGCTTTCCCATACCCGAATTTGGACAGCCATACCTCCCATTCCCCAAGGCATTAACTACCTCAACCAACTCTTGGGAGAAATCAATGATTGGGTACAAAAGTCAACATGCGTAGTTGAGGGTTTGATTGGTTCTCTCATTGACACTTGGCTTGACCTGATTGGCTCCAAGGGTTTGAATATTTTCCTCCCAATTCCTTGTAAAATCATGCCCCCATCTCTTGTTGCATTGCATAACTAGTTGTGGGTATTTTATTAAAATGCATATTTACATGATGTTTGAATTTCCAATGTGCATTACTAGCACGCAAACCATATGCATCAATAAATCGATGGCGGGGCCTTGGCCTTGAGCTCCTCACCATGATTTTATAACAATATTACATCATTTACATTTAAATTCAATAGGGTCAAGGTGGGGACGTGACAACAACTGGCCTATGGTTGGGAGGAATGTTGTAGTTGCATAGCTGGTTTCTTAGGGACTACTTTGTTTCAAGATAAGTACTCTCATGTGTTAATTCTGTATTGTTTCAATGGATGAATGACATGCATATCTTGAATGTATGATGGATGTGTAATAGAACTTAATTCTGTTGTGTTTTCAAATATTAATGCATTTTCATATGACCATTTTCTCTTTATATGAATGTTTGTTTACTAAGTACGGTGCTAGATGCCCAGTATTATCATTAGTGTTCTCTCCATAGCCTAGGTAGGATGAGAGGGACATTACATTTTGGTATCAGAGCCATAGGCTACAGCATTGGGCCTCTATGGGCCAAGTATGATCATAGTTACAAGGGAAGATTCCCTTCTAAACACCACAGATTACCATGTTGGGTCTAAACAGACTAAGGTTGAACAATTTGTAGAGCTTATGATTCAACACTGCGGCTGTTGGGCCTTTCATAGAGATATAAATCATTGTGTGTATATGTATGTAGTATTTGAAGTTAAAATGAGTTAGAGAAATCTGAAGATATCATAGCTTCTATTTGATTAAGATGGGAAAACACTTCCATGACTATTTTGGGAATTCTTACAAAATTGCTTGCATTGATTTCATGCTATGAAAGTGAGGAGGGAGGAAGAAAATCCCTTTTCAGGTTGAATGCTTGCTTTACATTGTTTCCAATGCGGTAGCATTCAGTTTTGTAGTTGTCTGTTTTCAGGTTGAATGCTTGCCATCCTATATTATTTTGCTGTTTTGTTGTTTTATTTCTGACATGGAAGAGGTGCAATTTATTGAAATACTTTTATTGTTTTGTTCTATGAGAGTTTGATCTCTAGTAACTTACCTCTGTAAAGAAACAAAGGGCACATTCCAGAAAATTTTCTAACTGTCTGTGAAAATTTGCAATTTTTCTAAGTAATTATGAGTTCTGCTAAAGGCTCTGTCGGCGATTTTAGCGTTAAGTTCTGCACGCGCGGTGGCAGAATTAAAGCTAATTTTCGCGACACAGTCGGCGGCGAAAGTTAAATATAAAATCTGCGCCATGCGTGGCGGAAAACTTGGCGATAGGACCCACAACAAATTTAAGGGTAAAGTTTGTGCCATGCGCGGTGCGCGACGGAAAACTTGGCGATAGGACCCGCGGAAAATTTAAGGGTAAAGTTTGCGCCATGCGCGGTGTGCGGCGGCAAACTTGGCAATAGGACCCGCGGAAAATTTAAAGGTCAAGTTTGCGCCATGCGCAGCGGCAAACTTGGCGATAGGACCCGCGGCAATTTTAAAGAAACCTTGTGCCAAAGCTCTCGGCATGTTGTTAGTAATTGGGCCAGAGGCGGCCATTTTTAACCTTAATATTTGCGCCAAACGGGAAAATGCAACAGCTTTTCACTGAGATTCTCAGGTGCCGAAAATGTAAAATCACCATGAAAGTTATGCGCTAGATTGTGTGAAATCAAAAGAATTACAAAAAAAAAAAAAAAACGAGGGTGCTGCCCTTGACCCGCCCTGTAGTGGCAAGCCACAAGGGGGAAAGCCCCCTTGACCCCAGTCATCCCCCTGAGACCATCGTTGGTTGTGAGAAAGAAAATGATTGGAAAAAGTTGTCAATATAGGATTTTCCCATACACATGCAACCAATTCATGATATTATAATGTAGCTAACAGTTGTGTTTATAAACACATTTTGCAAAATAATAGTCACATCAAAGACAACAATCCAGTTAGTGTAGTTGGAAAGTTTTGGTCTTGGTTCGGCCAAAAATATCAACATCATGGATGATGCACAGGATCCCTTTGAGCCTAAGACAGATGCCATGGGGGAAAACATACATGTTGAAAATGCCGAAATAGAATCCAATGGAAGAAGAGATCGAGAGACTCCCCCATATATTGCAGCCACCATGAGGAGCCTAAGGGTGGAGTTGCAGAGCTGTAGAGAAGATAATGAAAGGATGATTAAAGCTCAGGAAGAGAAAAATCAGTTAAATGCAGCCATGCTACAGGGTTTGACAGATATCCAGAGGCAAATTAATCATGGACATCAATCGGAAAATCCAGAAGGGATTCGGAGTAGTTCAATGAGAAATTCCCGCAAGAGGTCCAATATCTCAAGAAGAGTTTCTAGAGACAAAACCTATAATCCAGAAATCTCTTCTAGTGGATCATCTGACTCTGAAGGATCCATTGAAGGTTCAAGATCTTCATCTCACAGGAGTAAAAGGAAGAGACATCACAAGAACAATTCACATGGGGAATTTAAGAAGGAAAAACCTCCTACATTTGATGGAGAGGTAAAGTTTGGTTGAGAAGCTGAAGCTTGGCTTCTTGGGATGATAATTTATTTCCAAGTCCAAGACTACTCCGGAAATATGAAGGCAAGGATCACCATCTTCAACTTGAATGGAAGAGCATCTATATGGTGGGAACACATCAGGCAAGTGAAGAAGAACAATGAAAGAAAGATTGTGTGGAAGCAATTCAAGAAATATTTCAAGCAGAAGTACCTTTTTGACAAGTACTATGATGACAAGATCAAAGAATTCAATGAGCTGAGATTGGGACAATTGACCATGGAAGAATACGCAAACAAGTTCTTGGAACTGCTGAGGTATGTTAGGTATATTCGAGATGATAAGGTGAAAATTCAACGTTTTGTAAGTGGGCTACCTCAGTCATATAAAGACAGGATTGAATTTGATGAGCCTCGAACTCTAGAGGAGGCAATAAGGAAGGCCAAGTATTGCTATGATCAAAACAAAAGCAAACCTGATTTCCATAAGGTATGGAAGGAGAAGAAAAATGAGAAGTTTGACCAAAGGAAGAAAGGTTTCAAACCCCCTCATATCCGAAATCAGCAAAGACAGCCATCACAGGTTGTGACTAAGCCAACTAGGATGATGGGAGACAAGCCAAGAGATCCAAAGGAGCCAAGAGAACCACTTCAATGTTGGGGTTGTGGAGGAGACCACATGCTTAGGAACTATCCGCACCAGAATGGGAATGAAAATCAAGTTCACAACATCCAAGGAGCTGGAACTGTGGGTCAAGTGGCGAGGACAATCCATAGAATCTATGCATTACTAGATGACCGCCAGGCAGATCATCAGTCAACTGTAGTTGAAGTTGAAGGTAAGATTGATAAGCAATCTGTTTCTATTTTGATTGATCCTGGATCTACTCATAGTTATGTCACTCCTAGAATTGTTGAGATTTGTGCTTTTAAGAAATTAAAGCATAGTAAATCATGGTTAGTTCAACTAGCCACTAGAACCAAGAGAAAAGTTAGTGAAATAGTAGAAAAATTTCCATTAGAGATGGATGGGCTACTCACTTATGCAGATCTGAATATTTTGCCACTTGGTTCCTATGATATTCTCATTGGGATGGATTGGTTAGAGGCACACAGGGTTAAACTTGATTGCTACAATAAGACATTTGAATGCATGGACGAAGAAGGAAACCCATGGGTTGTAAAAGGAATTCCAAAGGTGACTTCTGTTAGGTAGGTTTCAGCCATGCAGCTGATGAAGTTCTGTAGAAAGGGTTGTCAATTGTACGTAGCCCATGTTTTGGAGGCAACGGAAAATGAAACTCCTATGTTAGAGGACTATCATGTATTGCAGGAATTCACAGATGTTTTTCCTGATGAGATTCCGGGACTTCCCCCAAAGAGAGACATTGATTTTACAATTGAACTTGTGCCAAGAGCAGCACCAGTGTCTAAGACACCGTATAGGATGAGTACACCAGAATTGCTAGAATTGAAAATGCAATTACAAGAGTTGTTGGAAAAGAAATATATCAGGCCAAGTGTGTCCCTGTGGGGAGCACCTGTTCTATTTGTGAAAAAGAAAGATGAAACACTCAGATTATGTATTGACTACAGGCAGTTGAACAAGGTCACTGTGAAGAACAAATACCCATTGCCCCGAATTGATGACCTCTTTGATCAAATGAAAGGAGCAAAGGTATTTTCAAAGATTGACTTAAGGTCAGGTTACCACCAGGTAAGAATCAAAGAGGAAGATATTCATAAGACAACCTTTAGAACAAGGTATGGACACTATGAGTTTGTAGTGGTACCATTTGGTCTCACAAATGCACCAGCTACATTCATGTGTCTCATGAATAGTGTTTTTAGCAAGTATTTGGACAAGTTTGTTCTTGTTTTTCTAGAAGACATTCTCATCTATTCTAAGAATGAAGAAGAGCATGAAGAACATTTGAGAATGACATTGCAATTTCTAAGAAAGCATAAGTTGTATGCAAAGTTGAGAAAATGTGACTTTTATAAAAATAGAATTCATTATTTGGGTCACATTATCTCAGACGAAGGAATATCTGTGGACCCTGAGAAGATTGAAGCCATTATGAATTGGCCAACTCCAAGGAATGTGACAGATGTGAGATCTTTTATGGGCCTTGCTAGTTACTACAGGAGGTTTATTGAAGGATTCTCCAAGGTTGCAAACCCGATCACTTTTTTGCAAAAGAAGGGAATACAATTTGAATGGTCACCAAGATGTGAGGAAAGTTTCCAACGGTTGAAGAATCTTCTTACGAGTGCACCAATTTTGAAAATTGCAGACCTAGAAAAAGACTTTGTGGTATATACCGATGCATGCAATCAAGGACTTGGAGGAGTTCTTATGCAAGACAACCACGTGGTATGCTACGAGTCAAGAAAGTTGAAGGAGCATGAGAAGAACTATGCTACTCATGATTTAGAACTTGCAGCCATAGTCCATGCTTTAAAGATGTGGAGGCATTACTTTATGGGAAGGAAATTTGAGCCGAGGACAGGCCATTATGGTTTGAAGTACTTACTTGATCAGCCAAATTTGAATGCCAGGCAAGCTACATGGTTGGAATTTTTGTGTGAATTTGACTTCGAAATCAAACACATAAAAGGGAAAGAAAAAAAGGTAACTGATGCACTCAGCAGGAAAGTACAGGAAATGCATGTGGCAGTGCTTAGTACTTGCCAACCATATTTTAGGTAGCAGATTGTTAACCATATGGTTGAAGATGCAGTGTATGTGCAGATAAAGGGCAAGTTACAATAGCAAGACCTTGAAAAGAAGTATGAAGGATACCATTTGGAAGAAGATGGACTCATTACTTATAAGAATAGAGCCTATATTCCAAATGTGGTGGATTTGAGGAGGAATGTTATGGATGAAATCCATAGAGCTCCATACTCTGGTCATCCAGGATATCAGAAAACAATTGCTACAGCGAGAAAATATTATTTCTGGCCAGGGATGAAGAAGAACGTCGCTGAATACATTTCTAAGTGCATGGAATGTCAGCAGGTGAAGAGTGAACACCAACTCCCGGCAGGTTTATTGCTCCCAGTGCTAATTCCATAATGGAAATGGGAAGTAATATCCATGGAATTTATTACAGGATTGCCAATGACGGTGAGAAAACATGATTCCATCATGGTTATGGTGGACAAGTTAACAAAGGAAACACATTTTATACCGGTTAAGTCCACACATAAAGCCGATGCCATTGCAAATATTTTCATGAAGGAAATCGTCAGATTACATGGGTTGCCTAAGGCGATAATTTCTGACAGGGATACCAAGTTCACTTCCAATTTTTGGAAGGGTCTCTTTGTAGATTTGGGTACACAGCTGAGCTTTAGTACTGCATACCATCCTCAAACAGATGGGAAAACAGAAAGAGTAAATCGGGTGCTTGAAGACATGCTTTACATGTATGTAATGGAAAAACCATCCAAGTGGGAGGATTATCTACACTTGGTAGAATTTGCATATAACAATGGGAAACAAGCATCGTTGGGAATGAGTCCTTATGAGGCTTTGTACGACAGAAGGTGTAGGACACTAGTGACTTGGGACAATCCAGTGAACAGAATTGTACTTGGGCCAGAATTGCTTAAGGAAATGGAACAAGAGGTTTCCAAGATCAGACATAATTTAAAATCAGCCCAGGATAGACAGAAAAGCTATGCAAATAAGCATAGAGTGCATAGGGAATTCAATGTTGGGGATCATGTGTATCTTAGAGTGAGGTCAAGGAAGAGTTCCTTGAAGCTTGGGAGTTGTGGCAAGCTACCACCTAGATATTGTGGGCCATTTGAAGTGCTTGAAAGAATAGGCCCAGTTGCATATAGACTTGCATTGCCTCCTAGCACTAGAGATCATAATGTTTTTCATGTCTCTTTGCTTAAGAAATATGTACATGATCCTAACCATGTGATTAATTGGGATGTGATCCAGGTGGAACCCGAGGGAGAGTTCCAAACCAATCCATTGCGCATCCTAGACAAGAAGGTAACCTTGCTCCGGAACCGAGCCATCGGTCAAGTAAAGATGCAATGGAAGCACTACGGTCCTGATGAGGCTACATGGGAGCTGGAGGATGCCATGAGGGTGGCATATCCATTTTTGTTCAATTTTGTTGAGCACTGAGGACAGTGCTAATGTAAGGGGAGGGGTGTTGAGATATTGTAACTTCAAAGAATATTATATTTGTACTTTATTATTCCGGAGATGATTCATTCCTCCGTGAAGATCTTATTGTATATCCGGAGATGTTTATTCCTCCGTCGGAATGTGGTAACTCGGTTATTAGACTTCCCTAGTGGGGGTCGGCCCTAAATGTGTTATGTGGGTCAAAGGGTTATTAGACCACCCTAGAGGGGTCGGCCAAGTCAGTTATAATGGGGTATTTAACCTAATGGTTAAATACGAGCCTACATGTACTTGTGTAAAATACATATCAGAGAAGTGTATAAATAGAGGAGGTGTGTTCCTCATTATACATACATTCACTCACTTGAGGAAAGCGCACTTGTGGAGGAGAGGTCTGCTATTGTGGAGGAGGAGAACATGTCTCAGGATTTCATCTTTGTATATTTCTAGTCATCTATATTGAGGAAGCTTTGCTGGGTTTTCTACCCCATGAGGGTTTCCCAGGATAAATCTTTGTCTCTTGTGTTTATGCTGTGCTTGTTGTTTCTTCAGTGATCCTGTATATGCTATTATTGTGAAATGGAATGTAATGCTGCTATTTTCTGTCTTAGAATATTGAATTTTAACATGGTATCAGAGCTAACCTGAAGGAAGACAAGGTATGGCACTAAAGACACTTGCTTTACTTACGACAATTTGAAGGTTAGGGTTTTACATAGCAAAAACCAGTCATCGTAGCACTTTCGCTATAAATCCATTTTGACGAATTTTTCGGATCTGAAATTGTTACAGGACGAAGCTAAAATCTCCAGGTACCTTGTGTCCAAAGAACAACCTCTAATTCGTTGTACTTTGTGATTTATGATCTGTACAATATAGGGTTTCTGCCTCTTCCAGATCTGAGTCAAAATCAGGTGACCTTGGGAAAAAGGTCATAACTTGGGCTAGGAAGCTCCAAATGAAATTTAGTGAAAAGTGACAGGTAGTACACAGACTTTACTATCTCAGAAAACTTTTTCAGAGGCCGACGTTGAACCAATGACACGTGGCACGCCGTACAAGTTCGCTCTCCTGTATTATCCCATAAACAGGTCACGTTGCGACACTTGGAATAACTCTCTCTCAGAGAATCCAATTGAGGTCAGACCTGTCAGGATGGAAAGATAACAGGCCGAGATATCTCAGAAAACTTTTTCAGAGGCCGAAGGTCAAACAGTGACACGTGGCACGCCGTACAAGTTCTCTCTCCTGTATTTTTCCAAAACAGGTCACGTTGCGACATTTGGAATAACTCTCTCTCAGAACATCCAATTGAGGTCAGACCTGTCAGGATGGAAAGCTAACAGGTCAGGCTGTCTCAGAAAACTTTTTCAGACCCTGTGGATCAAAAATTTCGGAGTTACACCAGAAACAATCAGGTACATATTTCTGTCAAAACAGAATTATTTTTTGGTACCTTCATTCATGGCTTCCGGAATTTAGGGCTTTGAAGAAAGTTGGAATTTTTGTAATCGGAGACCACGGCTGGATGCTACTCATCAAAATAGAAATTTAGAGACCAAGATCAGAATTTTTGGTTGGGCAGAAGGCCGGGCTTGATTAGAACCTAGTTCGGGACTTTGATCAGAAAAGTGGAAAATTAGGGCTTCTGTAAAAATGGGAATTTTTGAAATCTGTGACCACGGCTGGAAGCTCCTCAGAAAAATAGAAGCTTAGAGCTTTGGATCAAACTTTTTGATGGGGAAAAAGAGTGGGCTTCATCAAACCCCAGTTCAGGGTCACGTCCAGTGAATTCGAAAGTTTCAAAGGAAAAATTGAGGAGTAAAACTTTGCAGTTTTCAAATTCTAAATATATCAGTTTGATCAGCTCATCAAGGCGCATATTTCTATCCTTTCGGAAGTTTGAAATTCAAAGTTTGAATTTTTGGGGTTTCTCTGACAAACCCATATCCAGCTCCAGGTCCAGTTCTTGCAAATCAAGTGGATAGGGTTAACCCTAGAAGAAGATGGATTGGTCACCTACATAAGTGAAGGAGTTCATGTTTCAGAGGGAGATGAGGCTAAGGCTTTACATAAGGAGATTACAAGCGATCTCGATAGGTATGACTCATTGAGGTATGTTTTGAGATTTGTTCATGATTAAGTTTATGGTATGTTTGTCTTCATGTTATTACAGTTAGTACAATATTGATTTTAGATTTGCTGTATCACCTTAACAAAATTATGAATACATGATAGAAGATATTCATTGGTTAGGGTGTTGACACTTATGATTGTACTAATGCATTATAGTGTTGTGTGAGGTTGAGGTTGTCTGCTAACAAGATACAGGTACATCACAAAAGACAAATCAGGCTCCATGACCATGAAAACATGAAGACAAAGACTCATCCATAATCTTTCTACTTACGAGGTATGTTGTACATAACCAAGTAGGTATACTAATCCAGGTATGTTTCCCATGAATCTTACCTTGTGTTAGGATCCCTTATATAAGTATACTTGGAATGATTGGTTATGCTTATTCATAAAGTTAGTAATCAAGGGATTATGCATATTATATCTTTTATCAATGATATGCATGAGTAAAAGAAGACTTCCCTGAAATCTTGAATACTAATGTTTATTAACTATAATCATGACTATACATTTTCAAGATTATTTAGTACTATAATGTTTTGATAGCATTTAGAATATACTAATGAGTGTATGTTTGTGTATGAGATCATGAGGATGACTCTTGAGCATGCACAGTGGTACATAATGAATAGAAGTTCAAAAGACATACAGAAGATCAAGCGGGAGGCAGCCACACAAACATAAAAGATAAGTATTTGAGTTGCTATTTGAAATAGTAATAATATTGCCTGTAATAGGTTGTATGCATATTTGTATTCCTAGAATATATAATGTTGAGTGTAAACATTCATAGAGCATTGAACAGTATACAATTAATGTGCATATGTTTGGACAAACATTCCATTGTTGCTTGTCTAGAATGAAACCTCTTTGCTGACATGCTGAGAGTTGTGCACACTCTCGATAGTATGTTCTGGTAGAGATGGAAGGCATCTAGATAGCCACTGTATGCATACAGGATATGGGAAAGTGTTGTGCCAAAGTATTGATCAAAACAGTTGCATCACTATGTAAATGATATCTGTATGCATAATAGGTTATCTTTTGATGATTATGAAGTATTACTAATCATGTACCTAATTTTGATTTGTAGGAAAGGTCATGAAGAATGATGGACACCGTACAAGTGGTGGATGTTCAAACAAGAAGATTTACAAATCAAGGCTCATGGCTAGAAGATTCTCTTAGAAAGGGGAAGAGAATCACGACAAGATGTTTGCTCCAAGTATGGTGTAATTAAAGAAGAAGTATGAATCAGGTTCTGTATAGGTACCTAGGATCGATAATAAATTGATAAGCTTAATGATCACCATGGGTGATGTGGATCTCAACCTTTGCTACAAGGTTGAATATGATACACATATGACATGGATGCAAGAAGGAACTCACCACAGAGTTCGAATGATATTGAGGCTCATATCAGTAGACCCATCTAACGAGAGATGGCACAGATAGATATGCAGAAGATCATTCAATGCAGAAATGAAAAATGAAAGATCTCAAATTGATGCTTTACTTCCTAGGTCTGGAAGTATGGCAAGGCTCAGAAGGAATATTTCTCAAACCAGGGAAAGTATGATGAGAAATATGACTTGAGGTGTTGGAATGGCCACTCTTATGGATTCCAACTTGAAGCTGTTAGGGGATAACTCATCAGAGTTAGTGGATATAACTCTATACAGTCAAATTATTGGGTCTTTGATATATCTAACATATACTAGGTTAGATATATGCTTTGTTATATCTAGTGGAAACTAGATGTGTTTACCTGATAGTTGCAAAGTATGTGATGAGGCACATAAAGGACACGATAGAATTTGATCTATGCTATCTTGAAGATCATGACTTCAGATGGCTATTCAGATTCTGATTGGGCAGGAAGTATATCAGACAAGAAGAACACATTGAGAGGATGTTATTGTCTGGGATTAGCCATGATCTCGTGGTTTAGCTGGAAGCAGTCTAGTGTGGCTCTCAGCACAAGCGGAATATATGGCTGCTTGCTCTGCTAGTTGTGAAGAAGTTTGGCTTTAGGATTGTTTGACTTAGAGATAGAACCAACTGAGATCCTATGTGATAATTAGAGTTGTATCAAGATGACATAGAATCTAGTGTTCCATGATAAGTCAAAGAACATAGGGAACTAACAAGATATGACGCAGAAAGGAACTCTAAAAGTTTGAATTTGTAACAAGTTACCGTTGTACTAACCAAACCTCTACGTCAAGTGAAGAAGTTACCAACCAAACCTCTGTCTCAAGTGAAGTTTGAATACTTCCGAGACAAGCTTGGTGTAGTTTAAAAGGACCCTCCTTGAAAGGGGGAGTAGTATAGTCACTACTGATGAGATTGTCTCATCGAACAACAAGGTCGTTGATGAGGTAACCTGTTCTCTACACCCAGTTACTTAGAATTATTTAGATTTAGGACTCTTATACTTAGAATACTTAGCTTTACTTATACATGCTAGTTGTGATGTATACATGTTTTGATGTTAGATGTATTAGTAAGAATACATGCTAGATGTGATGTATACATGTTTTGATGTATTAGTAAGAATACATGCTAGTTGTGATGTATACATGTTTTGATGTATTAGTAAGAATACATGCTAGTTGTGATGTATACATGTTTTGATGTTAGATGTATTAGTAAGAATACATGCTAGATGTGATGTATACATGTTTTGATGTATTAGTAAGAATACATGCTAGTTGTGATGTATACATGTTTTGGTGTGATGTATACATGTTTTGATGTATTGGTGAGAATACATGCTAATGTGATAACTGCTCTTGTATAGATGAGAATACAGAAGGGGATTGGATCATCCCTGGACTTTCAGTCCTAAAGAGAGCCGTAGACGTAAGGTCTCCGAGAATGAAGTCCTTAGTGGACAGTTGAGGGGATTGGATCATCCCTGGACTTTCAGTCCTAAAGAGAGCCGTAGACGTGAGGTCTCCGAGAATGAAGTCCTTGGTGGACTTGAGGGGATTGGATCATCCCTGGACTTTCAGTCCTAAAGAGAGCCGTAGACGTAAGGTCTCCGAGAATGAAGTCCTTAGTGGACAGTTGAGGGGATTGAATCATCCCTGGACTTTCAGTCCTAAAGAGAGCCGTAGACGTGAGGTCTCCGAGAATGAAGTCCTTGGTGGACTTGAGGGGATTGGATCATCCCTGGACTTTCAGTCCTAAAGAGAGCCGTAGACGTGAGGTCTCCGAGAATGAAGTCTTTGGTGGACTTGAGGGGATTGGATCATCCCTGGACTTTCAGTCCTAAAGAGAGCCGTAGACGTGAGGTCTCCGAAAATGAAGTCCTTGATGGACTTGAGGGGATTGGATCATCCTTGGACTCTCAGTCCTAAAGAGAGCCGTAGACGTGAGGTCTCCGAGAATAGAGGATAGGACTGCATCGTCCTTGAACTGATAGTTCAAAATGTACGTGATGGGGATTGCATCATCCCGGAACTGATAGTTCAAAATGTACGTGATGGGGATTGCATCATCCCGGAACTGATAGTTCAAAATGTACGTGATGGGGATTGCATCATCCCGGAACTGATAGTTCAAAATGTACGTGATGGGGATTGCATCATCCCGGAACTGATAGTTCAAAATGTACGTGATGGGGGATTGCATCATCTCGGAACTGATAGTTCAAAATGTACGTGATGGGGATTGCATCATCCCGGAACTGATAGTTCAAAATGTACGTGATGGGGATTGCATCATCCCGGAACTGATAGTTCAAAATGTACGTGATGGGGATTGCATCATCCCGGAACTGATAGTTCAAAATGTACGTGATGGGGATTGCATCATCCCGGAACTGATAGTTCAAAATGTACGTGATGGGGATTGCATCATCCCGGAACTGATAGTTCAAAATGTACGTGATGGGGATTGCATCATCCCGGAACTGATAGTTCAAAATGTACGTGATGGGGATTGCATCATCCCGGAACTGATAGTTCAAAATGTACGTGATAGGGATTGCATCATCCCGGAACTGCTAGTTCAAAATGTACGTGATGGGGATTGTATCATCCTCGGACTTCGGTCCCTGAATTGATCCGTAGACGAATGGTCTCCGAGAAAGTGATGGTATTGATGATGTGGTTACTTGTATCGGTAGGATACTTGTATTGATGATGTGGTTACTTGTATCGGTAGGATACTTGTATTGATGATTTGGTTACTTGTATCGGTATGGATACTTGTATTGATGATGTGGTTACTTGTATCGGTAGGATACTTGTATTGATGATGTGGTTACTTGTATCGGTAGGATACTTGTATTGATGATGTGGTTACTTGTATCGGTATGGATACTTGTATTGATGATGTGGTTACTTGTATCGGTAGGATACTTGTATTGATGATTTGGTTACTTGTATCGGTATGGATACTTGTATTGATGATGTGGTTACTTGTATCGGTAGGATACTTGTATTGATGATGTGGTTACTTGTATCGGTAGGATACTTGTATTGATGATGTGGTTACTTGTATCGGTATGGATACTTGTATTGATGATGTGGTTACTTGTATTGGCATGAATACTTGTACTGCTGATCGTGTGATGACGATGCTGATGATCATGTGATGACGATGATGATGATCGTGTGATGACGATGCTGATGATCGTGAGATGACGATGCTGATGATCGTGTGATGACGATGCTGATGATCGTGTTATGACGATGCTGATGATCGTGAGATAAAGACTCAATACTGAATATGTCGATGTTCCAGTATTGAAGATGTTCCAGTAACTGCTTGAGTTACTAATGATGTTGAGAAAGCTTCCAATGATCTATAGATGTATCATGTATGATGTTGATGACTCCTTGCTCGGGCAGATGCTGTTATAATATCCTTCTCGTTAAGGGGGAGTGTTGAGATATTGTAACTTCAAAGAATATTATATTTGTACTTTATTATTCCGGAGATGATTCATTCCTCTGTGAAGATCTTATTGTATATCCGGAGATGTTTATTCCTCCGTCGGAATGTGGTAACTCGGGTTATTAGACTTCCCTAGTGGGGGTCGGCCCTAAATGTGTTATGTGGGTCAAAGGGTTATTAGAACACCCTAGAGGGGTCGTCCCAGTCAGTTATAATGGGGTATTTAACCTAATGGTTAAATACGAGCCTACATGTACTTGTGTAAAATACATATCAGAGAAGTGTATAAATAGAGGAGGTGTGTTCCTCATTATACATACATTCACTCACTTGAGGAAAGCGCACTTGTGGAGGAGAGGTCTGCTATTGTGGAGGAGGAGAACATGTCTCAGGGTTTCATCTTTGTATATTGCTGGTCATCTATATTGAGGAAGCTTTGCTGGGTTTTCTACCCCATGAGGGTTTCCCAGGATAAATCTCTGTCTCTTGTGTTTATGCTGTGCTTGTTGTTTCTTCAGTGATCCTGTATATGCTATTATTGTGAAATGGAATGTAATGCTGCTATTTTCTGTCTTAGCATATTGAATTTTAACAAGGGGAATGTAATGTCCCCATCTCGACCCTATTGCATTAAGATTGTAAATGATGTAAATATTGTTATTTAATCATGGTGAGGAGCTCAAGGCCAAGGCCCCGCCATTGATTTAGCATTTTTATGTATCGACAATTAAAATCGGTGCATATGGTTCTTGTGCTGGGCATGCACAATGTAAATTAATACATCATGTAAATATGAATTTTAATGAAATACCCACAACTAGCTATGCAATGCAACAAAGAGATGGGGGCATGATTTTATAAGGAATAGGGAGGGAAATTATTTAAACCCTTGAGCCAATGGCATTACTCCATGTGTCAATGAGAAAACCCATAAACCACCAACTAACCATTTTGGGTTATGCACCCAATCATTTAATTCTTCCAAGAGTTGGTTGAGGCAGTTAATGCCTTGGGGATGGAGAGATATGGCAGTCAATTTCGAGTATGGGCAAGCCACAAACCTAGAAAATCGTATTTGGTCTCCTTGGGCAAGAAAACACCCACAAAATGGTGCCCAAAGCAATTATGAACCCATAGCCTTTTCCCTCTCACGTTGGCTGAGCTAGCTGGGCTTTCCCCATCACGTTTTTTCACCATTTTTCCTGCATTTTCCATGCTTGGGAGCTTGTTTTTGTATTGTACATCAGCTGGGAGAGGAGGGCCACGAATTGGGACTATGATGGAGGTTGTTTTTTCCCCAAAATGCCCATGGACGTTTTTCTGAAAACAATTTATGCTCTCCAAGGTTGTTCCCCATCTTCCATTTTTCGTTTTGGGCTTTCCCACGTTTTTCTGAACTAGTAGAAGCCCTATTTTGGACATCCCACTAAAGAAACGTTTTTCTCATGCCCATCAATTGTGGTTTTGCTGTTATGTGCATCCCTATTTTGGTTTGAACCTGTGAGCAAGAGATTTGGAGTGGTAATGGACAGAATTGGCTTGATAAACCTAGTGGGGGAAAATAACCTCTCAAGAAGATCAAGAGGGCTAGCTACTCTTCTATGCACACCTTGGACACTCTAGATTGGAAGGTATGGCCTGAGGGACTGTGCATTGGTGAAGGGAATATTTCCTTGAGTGGGGTGTGTAGGCATTGTGGGTGCCAAGCTAGATAGATCTTGTAGAGGTATCCATGGCTCCGTGCTTGAGCTCACTAGCTTAGCAATTCTTCCTTTCCATTTCCTAGAAGCCTGATAAACCCAATTGTAGATTGGCTTGGCTCATTTTGGTGTATGTTTGGCTATGTGTGAGTCTGTTGTTCCCTGGTTCCTTGTAGAAATCATGCCCAGCTTGGGGGTGGCAATTGCATCAAGAGATTGATAAGCACAACTGGCCTATGGTTGGGAGGAACGTTGCAGTTGCATAGTTGGTTGCTCAGGGACTAATTTGTTTCAAGATAAGTACTCTCATGTGCTAATTCTGTATTGTTTCAATGGATGAATGACATGAATATCTTGAATGTATGATGGATGTGTAATAGAACTTAATTCTGCTGTGTTTTCAAATATTAATGCATTTTCATATGACCATTTTCTCTTTATATGAATGTTTGTTTACTAAGTACGGGGATAGATGTCCAGTATTATCATTAGTGTTCTCTCCATAGTCTAGGTAGGATGGGAGGGACATTACAAAAGAGATATGCAAACCAAAAAATGAAGACAATAGCTGATAACGAAGTTGACCCTTCTTGGGCTATGTCTCCGGGTCGCTTCCAATGGGAAGGTCGATGTTATAAAGTATTCAAAGTTTACAAATTGAGTGCTCTGGAAACACTTCTGAATTCTGACTGTCAAATGCAGAAACAAACTACACCACTGCATCCGTCTCAAAATTCTGAGAAAACGAGTATAAACTCGAATACCTTTGCCTGAGTCCTCCTCTGGTACACAAATCGAGACAACAATTATGCACAAAAGACAAACTGTACGGACTGTGTATGGATTATGCCTCGGGATCTATGCCCATTAATGGCCTCTACACCTTGGGAATCGTTCCTGTACTCTGCCTCGTTTATTGTTCAAAACTTTGAAATCTAAACATGCCTTCGTGGTTGGAAATCGTGGTTATTTATAAGTTTCTGGGCGCTGCAAGTTAAAGATATATTATGCTGAATCCCTTACCAAGTGGCGTTGGTGGAGCATTGGCTAAAGCACTTGTAAGGATGGGAGGAGGTCGCGGGTTCAACCCTGCGGACCTCTCCCATATATCGCTTTTATTGCATGGAATATTTGTATGGTTATAACACATTAACACATGGATAGTCCACCACTTTTATATATAGTATGGTTTGTTACATGTTGAATTATGGTTATGATATGTAACATATAATTAGTTGAATTGTTTCCATAGGTTTAACACATGGCACAAATATATATTATGGTTTATTAATATGGTATTTGAAATGTTAAGGCTCCACGTTATAAGATATAACATGTGGTATGGGTTTAGTATAATATGGTTTTATAACATATAGTTTGAAATGGGGGCATTCCCATTTTTTAGTCCCTGCCGTAGGCAGAGACTATATGTTCCGCTTTCTACTATTAATTTACTTCGTACATAAATATTTTTAAAACTTGGTTATAGTTGATCTAATGTGGAAAGAAATTATCTATTTATTAGCATTTATTTAATAAAGTATTTTATTAAGTGTGTAAATCCTATTGGTGGAAAGTGTTTGAAAAGACAATTTTTATCATTGGTATGCATTAATGAAAAATAAAATGAAAATGAAAATAGAACAGAGACTTTATGCTTAGAAATGTTAAGGTCTAAATATTTTTTTTCTAGTGGATAGTGTGATAGTATGACAGTGGACAGTGGATAGTGTGACAGTCTGACAGTAGGCGTACGCGTCAAATAAGCGTAAGGTTAGATTGACAGTTACCCGAGTTGACAAGTTTACAAGCTCGCACTTCAAGCTTGTTGATGCTTCTAGTTTTTTCCACCGGTTTTCTTGGTCCGATCTGTTGCGCAAACCTTCATTTGTCTTCCGCCTCCGTGTTTTGTCTGTTGCAGAAGATCTGTGAGGCTGTAGCGAAACTGCCTCCTCGTGTCTTCTCTCCATTCATCCTCCCTATACCCCTACCCCAACGCCAAGGTTTGAATCCGGAAACATTCTTATGTGCAGATCTACATGTGTTTTTTCTACGGCAACAGGTTGGAGCAACCGGATTTTATGTGGGTGTTGTTTAGTTTATGGCGAGTGATGTTATACAAGGGCCAAAGACTTGATTAGGGTTTGTGTTCTCCCGCTGTGTTTGTTGTGTGTAGGTTTTGGTTCTCCCTTTAGATAAAATTTATTGAAATATGGTTAGTTCGGAAGCCTCGGCCAGCGAAGCCTGTTCGCTGGAGGTTGCTAGGCAATATGGGATAACGAAGCCAATTTCATTATCGGGTACGTCAGGATCAGATCTTCAGAGGAGTCGAGAGATGGAGAAGGTTAGGAGACTTTATATTTAATTTCTTCTAAGGACATATTTTCGGTTTAATTCTTATTGGGACTCGGGAGCTTATTTCCGAATATTGTAGGGTTTTTTTTTACTCTTTAAGACTAATTTTCTGTTGGGTTCCGTAGTAGATTATATTCGAATGGCCATTTAGTTTTTGTATTTTTGGTATTCTGATTAGGTAGGTATTGTATTCCTAGAATGATTGAGTTCGATTCTATTCAAGGGGGTGTCCCAATTGATAAAGATATTGCTACTACGGAAAAGATAGTTAAAACTAAAGAAAAAGGCAAGAACTACAACTAGAAGTCTCATTTCAAAAATTATTGGGTTGGAGAGTTCACTACAACTAATTAGGCAGTAATTTTCATACTGGTTGTGAAGGGCTAAAAGATTCAATTAAAAAGGTGAAATCCATTTATGAGCCTTTATAAGCCTTTGCAGGAGTTGCATTTGGCTTATTATATGTAGACATGATGAGCATAGGGTTTTGCAAGGTCTTAAGGGAAAGGGAGTGTCAGGATCTATATATCTGTGATATAACGTTGGATTTTCAATAGTAGTATTCGGTCGATCTTTCATGGCTCTAACTAAGGAGGATGGACTATGTACCCTTAGTCGTACTACCTAATTCTTAGGTACGTGAGAGTTATTTTTAATGATCCGTTTGTGGAACAATTGTAAACGACAGTTCTTAGTTAGTGCTGGGCTTTATGAGAGCGAAGAGGAGTCTGCATTAAGAGAGGAAGTGCTTGCCCAAATTGACCAGGTAAGTTTTTTTTTTTTTTCGTGAATTTTTTATTATTTTTTTTAATTTCTCAAGTTCATCTTTCATTGCGGCCATGTCCTTGCACTGGGCCATGTTTAATGTGGTTACCATTGTTTCCATGTTTTCTTGGATCTCTGATACCTGTTTCCTTTTTATTTTTTTTGAAAGCGTTTCATTTAAACTCAATAGAAGCCATAAAAATATCATCATTTTTGTTTATGAATTGCTCCCAGAGTAAGGATTATCAGACTCCATTCTGTTTTATATTTGGATTTGAACTTTACCATCTCTTGCAATAAAATGATGATAGTCTTGCTTTATTGTGGCCTGAATCTGTGCGGCATTTTCAGTCTGCCAGGCCTGAGTCATGATTCTCGCAACAATGAAAAGTGGCTCTCAAAATTGATGGTGTAAGCTAAAATTTATCTTAACGTAAATCACTTTTAAACTTGCAGTCTTGTTAGGTTATTGCTTTGAATTGTTTGAGAACAATATGGCGGTAGGCGGTGGTGGATGTACTGAACGTACTGATCTAGAGGAAATGTAAGGTGTGTTTCCAAGCTTGAGCTCCTATTTTGCACTGTGTTTTGGTTTAATTGTATTTATTGTTATGGTATAAGAACTTCGAGTTTTTTTTCCTATATAGGAATTCAAGTTTTGAACTCATTTTCTTTCTGCACTAACAGAGTGTTCTTCTGTGACTGTATTTCAGTGGCTCCACAAACGACATAAGAAGGAACTCTATGAAGCGCTTGATAAACTAAAAGCAGGTAAGCTTGTTGTTGCCTATCTGGATATTGAAAGCGATTTGTTTTAGTCGAAGCTTCTCACTTAAATATCAGGTGATCATGTGGGTTACATATGTCTCAAATTACTAATATGTTTTGATTATGTTGTGGCATTTATATATTGAATTTCAATGTAATCACATGCTTGCATTTATATATTGAATTTCAATGTAAACTCTCAGCATTTTTGAATGAGATTTCATCCCACCACATCGGCTGATATTATACATCTAAAATTGGCATTTCTTGGATTGTAGAACTGATGCTTATGGTTTTCATCTCCCTTCTACTGACAGCTGGACATAAGCCCATTTCTAAGATTTGTATACCATAAAAAATAGCGTACACTATGCTTCCCTGTCAAAAGGAAGTCTCAGCTGCTACTGGTACCGATAATTGCTCCAAACTTGTAAACACCACACTCTATGAGAGCCTTATTGTTCTACATCAGTATTCTAATTTTCAATGCACTTATAGATTACAGAGATCGTATTGATAATAATTCCAGATATTTATGTTAGTTGGAGTTTATTTGATAATTGAACTTACCTCCTTAACTACAGTGTAAGTATCCAAATAATGTTTTCTTGGTCCTTTTTAGAAGACAATTATAATACCTCAAAAGTGTTTGAAACTAAAAGTATTACTACTGGTCTGAAGAGGTTGGGCACCACAAGTGGTCCATTTGAGTGGCTGAAACGGTTCTTGAAGGTTGAATCACTGAACACAAGCACTTTGGTTAGCTTTGGTGCCCCATTTGCGTGGCTAAAACGGTTATTGAAGGTTGAATCACCGAACACAAGCTTTTTGGTTCAGTTAAAGCTACCGTGGCAAAGGGTGCTCTTTAATCAAAATCACTCAAGATTTGCACCTTTCCCCAACTGCTTATTCATGCCTCCAAGAGAATTTGAACCTTGGTAGGTGGCCCACTGTACTGTGACTTTGTTTTCACCACTGAACTGCAACCCCATCAATGCTATAAGATCGCAGAGAGGTAGAATTTTTTCTCAAAATCACACGACAAAAGTTTCTCATCATTTGGTACGGTTTACGGCGTGACATACAACATTTGGATCTCTGGGACAACAATGGTGATGAATTCTTGTTTTCCAGCCCCAAATTATGCAATTGGTTTTCCTTGCTTCGAAATACAACGTCTTTATACCTATTTTAAGTGTTTGAATGCTGATTTTGGGTCTTTGCTACTTTTGAGGAAAATTTCAAAAATTTAGGTTACACTCATGAAGAATTTCTGTCTTGGAACTGAAATATTTTTTAATATCCCTGTATTATTGTTTTTAACCCTTTCAGCTCTATTTTTTTTTGTGAAATCTTACTATAGTTTGAAGAATTCCGGGCTTGAAACTGAAATATCTTTGAATGCACCTGAACTTTGCCATCTTAACCCTCTCAAGTCTACATTTTGGCGAAATCTTTCTCTATTTTAGAGAAATCCGGTCTTGAAACTGAAATGTTATTGGTTATCCCTGTTCTTGGCCATTTTAATCCAGTCAGCTCTAAAATCTGCTAAATCTTATTCTATTTTGAATAATTCTGTCTTAACTTGGAAAATATTGGATATCCTTGCATTTTTCCATTTTAACACCTTTCGTTCTCATTTTTTTTTGAATTCTTACACTACTTAATCAATTTTCCAGAAAATCTGAGTACATTAATGGTCAGTTTGAGTTTTTTTGGTTCCGGACGATCCTTGGTAGTCTAGTTTTGATCCAGAGTTTGATCTACTTTATCCCTTCCAACCTTTTAAATGTCTATGATTAGCGTAATCTTGTATACAGAAATGCCAGAAATCTTGGTCATTACGGTGCAAACTGGAGGTTGTCTATCATAGCTTGTTCTTTATGACATTATAAAGATGTGCGTTTCATTCTAAATGTGTTGAAAATACTAAAAGCTTAGTTTAATATTTTATATGAAGGTTTGAAATAGTTTATATTGTAAAAGTGCAAATACAATTAATCAATAGTATTCTTTTAAGCATACAGTATACTAATAATGTAGGCATGAAAATGCCTTTTATTAGGTAACTAACAGGTATTCCAACTCCATTCAATCAATTTATTCAATTCAGATTTTCTCTAAAGTATTTATGTGGCCATATGCAGAGATTATGGGATAACATTTTTGGTTTCACGTGGCCACTTAGAAACGATAAGGAAGAGACAAAAATTCAGCATGGTTTACAATAATAATGCACCATGGTTTAGTGATTTTAGGCTGCATCCAGGGCCAACTTTTCATATTAAAGTTTTGTATATATTGATTATATTAATAGTTAAACGAAACTTTAATTAAAAAAACAATTGACATAGTGCAGATTTCTAAAAGAAAAAAGATTTCTTTCTTTCCTTTTGAATAATAATATGTATTATTTATTTTTTTCAAATTAGTAAAGGGCAAGGACTAAGCTACACGCAGCTCTTGTTTAATATTTAAACTTTAATAAAGTTTGAACCATATCTTAATATAATCCTTTGAACCATGTTTGTCTCATGGAGCTTGTCGTGACCTTGTATAGGTTTTGGGTTCAATTCCCATAGCTCCAACCATAAAACTTATAACCATTTAACCTTTTTTTAAAACTATTCTTAACCACTTATATCATTTTTAACCATCCTTGTTGAAACTTCAACTGCTAACAACTTCTTCATCTGAAGGCCGTTTCGCATGAAACAAGCGTCGATGAAAAGTTGTCGAAGATCTCTTTACCACTGTAACCTTTGAACTGATTTTTGAAGAATTTAAACTTGATCGACGATGAGATGATCCTCTTGATCATCCAAATAGGGGTTCAATGCAATGGAGAAAATGTTGATATAGTTTGGGATTTTTGTGTCAAAATGTAATTTTTTAAATTGTCATTTGTGTTAAAATGTAAATTTTTAAATTTTCATTTCTGTTAAAATGTAATTTTTTAAATGGTTGTTTGTGTTAAAATGTTTTTTTTTTGCTCCTTCTATGTTTTTTATTGGTAACCTTTGGTTCTATCTATGTGAATGAAGAATAATAGCAAGGATATCTCCAAGCTAGATAGATTTAAAATTAGCCATTTCAATGAAATTAAGGATTATGCATCTTTTGGATTCATAAATTGTTACGACTTCAAGAAAATCCTAGAATATACCTCTTCCCAATTTAAAATTATTTACATTGACCTTGGGCCTATAAATTTGAATGTTTCCCATGCCCTACTTTAGAACATTGTACAAAAAATTACAATTGTAGATAAGTCACATAGATAACAAATCACAAGAAGTATAGCATCCATAAACCATGGAATTAATATCATTTCTAATGTTAGTACTGAAATTGGAATGTTTTGATACATAAGTTATGTATCGATCACATTTTATTTTCCATCCCTTTCCTACAATCGTTTAACAATTGATCTAGTTTGGTGTATAACTAGCAAAAACTCACACATCAAAATGTTAGTACTGAAATTGGAATGTTTTGATACATAACTTATGTATCGATCACATTTTATTTTCCATCCCTTTCCTACAATCGTTTAACAATTGATCTAGTTTGGTGTATAACTAGCAAAAACTCACACATCAACCTAGCAAGTTGGAACATGATGTTAGGGATGGTGATGCTAACGACGTTGGCGTCGATGAAAATCACCATCATCACCATCAACACCATCTTGATCATCATCATGATAATCATTGTCATCATTATCACATCATCATCTAGAACATCATCATCATCATAAGCATCTTCGTCATCGTCAGTAATCATCATCATCATAAAAAACAACACCAACATCCTCGTCATCATCATCATCATCATCATCATCATCATCATCATCATCATCGTCATCGTCATCATCACCGATGATGACGATGACGATGACGATGACGATGATGTTGATAATGAAATCATCGTAATCCTTTACACATGCTTAGGTAATCCTCTAATCACGTCCTTTAATTTTCGGTCTCCTTTAATATATATATATACTCTATTCAATTTTCTTATATATTGATTGAGTTTTTTTTGTTCTTATAGGTTATTAGAATGTCAAATAAATATACTTGGGAAGAAAATAATAAGAGATATGTTGAGTTTAAGGAAACATTGGAGGCGAAGGGTGATGGAAAGTGTTATTTCCCTTCCAATGATTGCATAGGTTTGCAAACGAGAAGAAATTTAAGAACAACAACTGGAAAACATTGTAAGGAGAAGGGCATGCTGAAGGGGGGTATGAATATCATCCCTTGGTAAGACGTTATTCATTACATAATGTACTTATTGTAATAGTACTTATCATGTATTCACAAAATGTTTTATCATTTTAAATATATCATGTGTTGTATATTGTACACTAATGTTATTGAATTGTTTGTAAATATAAAGACAATGCCCCCTAAATGTCGACCGCTAGAGAGCTATTTGCCACATAATAGTAGAAATACTACTTTACAAGGTGACGAGCATGGAGATCAGGCTATTGAAGATCGAGTTCCTAATGATCCTATGGACGAAGATGATGTTATTGATACAAATGGTGAAGATGTGATAAATAGATTGCTCCAAGACACATTTGCTCCATTGGATGAGGACAATCTCCATGATATTCATGATGTTACTCTACTCGAGAAGTCCCAAGAGCCTCTTTATGAAGGCTCAACAACCAATATTCTATCTACTATATTGTTGTTGGTGAACTTGAAGGTTTTGAATGGTTTATCAAACACTTGTTTCACACAGCTCCTAAGGTATGTAAAGTTTACTATTTTCCTCTATTTTTAGTGTTAATTAATTCATAAATTAGGGATATGCAATATTTATGACATATATTGTTTACATTTCATTTTTTTGTCAATGTTGCAGATTGTTGGATGAATTTCTATTACCACCATCAAATAATTTACCACGCACATGTCGAGAGGTATTCTTGCTTATGAAAGAAATTGGAATGGGGTATCAAGCTATTGATGCATGTCCTAATGATCATATTATATATTATGGACAATATGCATCAGAAAACAAATGCCCACAATGTGAAATTAGTAGATATTGAACTAATCAAGTAACAAAAGAGGTGCCTCACAAAGTTCTTCATTATATTCCCATAATTCCACGTTTCCAACGACTATTCAGGTGCCAAAGTATAGCACAGTTTATGGATTACCATGTGAAGAACATAAGTGAAGATGGTGTTCTTCGAATGCCTGTAGGTGGTTCTGCATTGAAGAAAATCGAAGAAAAATGGCCAATTTTTAAAGATGAACCTCATAATGTTAGACTTTCATTGGAAGCTGATGGTTTCAATCCATTTGGTGAGCTTCGTTCTACTTACTCAGTGTGGCCTGTTTTCATCATAAAAAATAACCTACCTCCTTGGATGATGATAAAGAGAGAGCACACAATGTTGGAAATGATTATTCCAGGTATGTTTTTGAAAGTAATTATATTATTTCATTAATTTATTTGTTTAATTGCTGCATGAGAACACCTTTTATATATTGGGACACATAACTAAATAACAATATTGTATGTGGAATGATCAATTAGGTAAGTACAAAGTTAAAGATATGAATGTATATATTGAACCTCTTATCGATGAGCTATTGAAGTTATGGGATGGAATCACTATGTATGACATCTCCAGACACATAGGGTAGAAACAATTTCAGTTCCATGGACAATTCATGACGCTCCCAGGTTAACACATTTTTGTGGTATGTAACTTTCTGTTGCACGTCCTTAAAATTATATGTTTTTAAGGTAAAAAACATGTATTTTTTTAAATTAATAATCTTTTGATGCTATAACATTAATACATATATCTCACAGGTCTTCAAACAAAGGGAAAATTTGCATGTCCAATATGTGGTCCTAGGATAAAATCTCGTCGTTCAATAAGTTTAGCAAAGGAGGTGTTCGATGAGTACATGCACTTCCTCCCTAAGAACCATAGGTATCAAACTACCGAAAAAACAAAATTTAATGGTAAAGAAGAGAATGGAAAGAAACCACGAAGAATGACACCTCACCTATGGAAGTAGGAATATAATAAAAATCGTCGAGGTATGCAAATTGTATATGTAGCATATATAAACATGTAATATTATGATTTTTATATTTTTACTGAATTTTCTCTACCATGGGTGTCATGAATTATTGTTAATGTCTTTTCGTTTATGTTTAATGAATGTCTTTAAGGCATGAGTGGGCTTCCATGAGGAATGAAGAGTTATCCCATAAAATTCAATAGGTTTCCTTACTACGAGCACATACAAATAGATCATTTGTTCAATACAATGCATACCGAGAAGAATGTAACATAAATGATATGGAGGATATTAGATGGAAGGTCTGACAAAGATAAAATTGGAAAAATTTGTAGTGACACTGCAGAAGCCAATCACGCATTGCAAAGTGTAATTATTTCCAATACCGGAGATGGGGACCAAAATATTAGCCTCCCATGGTTATTGTCAGAGCAACAAAGCAATGCTATAAAATAGGTCATTCAGAAAATAAGGTTTCCGACGGGGTTTTCGTCGAACATACAAAATATCTTAACCAAAAAAGGTGATTTTAGCGGTGTTAAAACTCATGATTGGCATACATTCATTAAGGTAATTATTTACATATATAATTTCCATTAAGTACATCTTTTTAGTAATTGTTCTCTCCTATTTGAAAACATTAGATAATGATTTGATTTTTGCTACAGTACGTTCTACCTCTATCTCTTCTAGATAGCTTTGAGGACAACATAAAACAAGTTATATATGATCTTGGTAAATACATGAGGTAAGTAACAATTTATATGCATGAAAATGTTTGTTCTTTTTGCTGCATTGCTTATTGACATATTTTGTTTTATAGCTTGGAACTTTATTATATATGCCTAAAGAAATCCATAAAGAATATATTAGGTATTGGAAGAGATAAATTCCCCGTCCAATGTGTGAAATGTAGAAGTATTTACCTCTAGCATTTTTCAATGCACAAGAACACTATCTCATACACCAATTTGAGGAGATTGAATTGTGTGGACCTGTAAACTCAAGGTCAATGTGGATGGTGGAAAGGTATTTGAAGTCATTGAAGGATTGTTTTAGACAAAGAGCATGTCCTGAGGGTTCTATGGTGCAGGGATATATGCTATATCAATCCATGGTGTACATTAGTTAGTATCTTCCAAATTTAGCAAAAAATATCAATCTGCCTCGCATTTGGCATGTCGATTCCATAAAAAAATTTGAAGGGGAGGTCCTGTTGGGGAAAGGTAGAACGAGGAAAGTGAAAGGTAATTGAATGGTGTACATTTTATTTATTATACAATTAATTTTTCAAATTATGTAATTTTTATTATTCCATCAATATTTTAAGGTAAACTTAATTTCCTGATAGCTAATTTGCAATTCTTAATTGTTATTTTTTCATATAGTTGGTCGCGTGTGGGATGCACTACATTTAAACATTGCAAACAATATTGATTGGATGGAGGAATGGATAGAACGATGTACATAATACTATGGTACCTTATCATGAGAGGGGGTTAGTAAAATGATTAAAACATTGCATCGTTATCAAGAAGAATATACTGGTGAACTTACAAAAAGGGAAATTGATTTAGCATGTGGTTTAAAAGATAAAAAGGCAAGTATATCTACCCTGCTCATTTTTTTCGTTGTTTCCCATTGTATCAAAATATTTATTTCGTTTATTTCTTCTTATATATTTATTTACTGAGTAGGGCATGATGCAACTGATACATCACAATGATATGTGGTGCAATGGTCGTAAATTTCGTATCAAAAAGTTGGATGACAAGAAGAAAACATTTGATTGTGGGATAACTGCAGTTGTTCAAGTCACTAATGTTTCCTCTAGAAGTGACAGGCATCCATAAGTATATGAAAATAGGTACTATGGTTATTTGGAAGAAATAATTGAGTGTGACTTTAATTCCTTTAAAATAGTTATGTTTGAGTTCAAATGGTATAGGATACGAATGAATGAATGTGATCCCGAAAGAACTATTATTGAGCATGCCAATGGATTTACCATGGTTAATACAAGGGCACTTGAATCGGGTACAGATCCTTATGTTCTTCCAAGTCAATGTGAGCAGGTATTTTACTCAGAGGTGCCAGGTAAAGCAGGTTGGTCATAGATTGTTAGATATGATCCAAGAGGAAGACCGATCAAGTATAATGTAGAGGAAAAATACATTGTTGAAGAAGAAGGTGATCCAGATCAGGAACAGTTGGCCGCCGACGTAGATGTGTCAGATGAGGAACCTGATCAATAAGTTGATCATCCAAATGATGTAGCTGACAATGACGTAGTCATTGATGATATTGATGATGAATATATACCCGAAAATGACCTTGATGCTGATGCTGATATGAGCGATATTTTCAACAATAGCGATTCTGAACTAGATGGCGATATAGATGTTGAGTAAGATGAAGAAGAATAACAATGATATTGTAGCAATGTTGGAATCTAGGAGGTATGTGAGAACATGTTTTTGCATAATGTATTATGTTTAAATTATTTAGTTATTCCATTTTTTATTTAGTATGTTACATCTTCACCATCATTATCATCATCATCTTCATCCTCATCATCGTCATCACCATCATTGTCGTCATCATCACCATCATATTCATCGTATTCATCATCGTCATCCTCCTCCTCATCATCTTCATGATCATGATCATGATCATCATGTCATGATCATGATCATGATCATCATCGTCATCACCATCTTCATCATCATCATCATCATCATCATCATCATTGTCGTCACCATCACCACCACCATCATCATAAACATATTCATCATCATCATCTTCATCACCACTATCATCATCGTTGTTGTCGTCATCACCATCGTCATCATCATTGTCGCCATCATCTTCGTCATCATTATCATCGTCGTCGTCGTCATCATCATCATCATCAACATCTTCATCATGATATTCATCATCATCATCATCATCATTGTCATCACCATCTTCATCATTATCATCATCATCATCGTTGTCATCACCATCACCACCATCATTATCATCATCAACATCTTCACCATCATCATCTTCATCATCATCATCATCTTCAAATTAATCATAATGGGTGGTATCAATGCACTGATGCATGTAAAGTGGAAGAAGTCCTTTTTATTTATTTTTATAGGTTATCTTATGGTTCATTGGCTACACAAACATTAATAAGTGTGTCTTTTTTTTTTCAATCATGAGACAACGCAATCAAAATCAACCTCAACAAAGGAATGTTACAAGGATGAAAGAATCCTAGTGCCCCTGATTCCACCATAGATGATCCAATTTGATAAATGCTTGTTCTTAAATTCATATAGAGGAAGAGAGGGCCCTAATTTTTGCTTCAAAAAATTTCACTAAGGTTCCACACATGCATCCCATCATAGTTGACATGTTTGATGCATTAGGCATTGTTCTATGTCCAACCATTCAACTCTACTAGTTTATTTTTACTACTCATCCCATTCATCACACTCTACAAAATGATTCTTTCATGTTTCACCAATTAGAAGTAAAGGCTAGCGCTAGTATATAGCACCCTAGCTTATGGATGTAACTGTTAAATTTTTTCAATGTAATAATCCTGGAAAACCATTTTGGAAGGGGGTGGAAATGTTATGACCCACCCTAGTAATGTAATAAATAACGATGGGTACCTTAGAGTTTAGGATAGTAGATGCATGGTGACTAATTAATTTTAAAAGTTCTAGTCATCAATAAAGGCCCACCATGTTAGTCATTCAATAACGCCAACTAGTGGTGGATTGGGATTTGTTAATTTTTGAGCATTAATTCAATATAATCTAGGTTCTTTACTAAGAGAATAACATGTACAACATATCAAGTATAACAATGCATATCAATCACACCAAGCAATCACATGAGACAATAGACACACAGAGTTTCACTGGGGAAAACCATAAAGGTGAAAAACCCCACAACTCCCTCAGAGATAGAAGGAGCAATGATACAACCCAAGTACACAGAGATAGTCCTCCTAGTAGCTGAACCTCCTCCTCCACTAGTGCGCCACTTTCCGAGTAGTGTAGAAGTGAATAATGAGATGATCAAATAGAGTGCCTCCCGCACTCTATTTATACATGACCCGAACTGCCTAATAAAATAGCAGGGCTGACTTGTCTAACTCAGTCTAATAACCCATGGTAATACTAATCAGGGCCGACCCCACACTTAGTGGTCTAATAACCCATCACTTGCAAGTTACGACACTTGTCAATACAAATGATGACACTTACGTATAACTGAATAATAACATCTCTATAGGAGTACAATATACATAGGTGAAATACATTCCGAAGTTACATATACATCATCACTCCCTCTTAACTGGGAAGGTATTTATCGACACAGATCTGCTAGCACAAGTCTTCTTCTCTGGATCATCATCACTAGATCATCGTCATCGAATCATCGTCATCGTCACTGCTGCTGCTATCTCAATCAATCTTCGATCTACTTGTCATAGGAATTTCTACAGAGCCAGTCCTTTTTCATATTGGATGTAGGCCCACCACCTGCAGGTCTTCATCATCACTAGCCATACTGTGGAATCCTCAGGACTTATTACGTGAGTCAACAAAACCTCGAAATAGCATCCCAGGACTTTTACGAGTATACAGCTCAACCTATCGGATCTCCCAGGACCTTTTACATGCCACTGCACAGCTTGTCCATGGCCATATAGTATCATCCTGATACTCATGATCATATTGATCATAGCATCACCTACGAAGCACAGTCCAGATGCACACAATACAACACTTACACTCACCGGCATGGGAAGACACACTTCAACCATCCAGGAAGGGATCAACACTCACATCAACGCACATGGGAGAACACATATACCACCATGTCGGAAAGGCTCTGCACTTACATCAACGCACATGGGAGAACACATCTACCACCATGTCGGAAAGGCTCTACACTTACATCAACGCACATGTGAGAACATATCTACCATCATGTTGGAAAGGCTCTACACTTACATCAACGCACATGGGAGAATACATCTACCACCATGTCGGAAAGGCTCTGCACTTACATCAATGCACATGGGAGAACACATCTACCACCATGTTGGAAAGGCTCTGTGCATTTGTTGTCTTCGGACTCATCACACATGATCCACCTGATCATGTCAAAGCATCTACCTGATGCATGTCATCATAGCATGATCATCTTGATCATCAATGCATCCACCTGATGCATACCATGTATCCACCTGATACATATCATCATACATGATCTACCTGATCATACAATGTATCCACCTGATACATATCAACATACATGATCTACCTGATCATACAATGTATCCACCTGATACATATACATATACATGATCCAATTGATCATATCCAACATCCAACATGATGCATATACATATACATGATCCAACTGATCATATCCAGCATCCAACATGATGCATATACATATACATGATCCAACTGATCATATCCAACATCCAACATTATGCATATACAAAGCAGTAACTGGAGCATCGTCTTGATGCTCATCATCCAGCGCTTACGTCCATAGCCATGGGAATGATCCTCCTCTCACCATGCTTGGAATGGCTCCAGCAAATGTGTCCATCACTTCTTCCTCGAAGTATCGTCAATCTGAAGAACACCAAGCCTCTCTCTGAAGTACTCAAACTTCACTCTGGCTAGTGGTTTCGTCAACACATCTGCAACCTGCTCATCTGTCGCAACATACAGGAGCTTCACTGTTCCTCTCTGCACCATATCCCTGATATAGTGATATTTGATCTCAATGTGCTTCGACCTGTCGTGGAACACCGGGTTCTCAGACAGCTTCGCACAACTCTAGTTGTCACAAAAGATACCAGTAGCCTCCAGTGGGATATCAAATAACTCAGACAGTAGCTTCCATATCCATACTACCTCACAACTAGACGAACAAGCTGCAACATGCTCTGCTTCGGTTGTACTCAGTGCTACGCAGGATTGCTTCCTGCTAAACCAAGATATCACACTCGATCCCATACTGAAGCAACACCCAGATGTGCTCTTCCTATCTGCAGCACTGCCTGCCCAGTCTGAATCAACATAACCTTGTAGGTTAAAATTTTGATTCGCATCATACTTGAGCCCATAATCAACTGTACCCTTTAGGTACCTCAGAATATGATTTACAGCAACCAGGTGAACACCTCTCAGATCCGTCAGGAACTGGCTCAATGTGTTCACCGCAAAGCAAATATCTGGTCTCGTATTTGTCAGGTACATCAAGGACCCAATCATATGACAATACATCGTGACATCAACCGGCTCAGATGAAGCATCACACAGAAGCTTCAGGTTCGATGCCATAGGTGTGGCCATGGCCTTGCAGTCCATCATCCTGAACCTCTTCAGGATCTCTATTACATACTTCCCTTGTCCAAGGAAGATCCCCTTTGCACTCTGCCACACCTCCATGCCTAGAAAATAGTGCATCATTCCCAAGTCCTTCATCTCGAACTCGGCAGCAAGCTTCCTCTTGGTATCGACAATCAATCTATCCTCACCTGTAACAAACAGGTCATCCACATACAAGAGTAGTATCACAGGATTTCCTTCCTCAACCTTGTAGTAAAGGTTGGAATCTGCTTTACTCTTGGTAAAGCCTAAATTGGATAGAAAGATGTCTATCCTACCATACCAAGTCCTAGGAGCTTGCTTCAAACCATACAAGGCTTTCTTCAACTTGCACACATATGACTCCCTGTCATGTGTCTCAAAACTAAGTGGCTGCTCCACATACACTTCCTCCTCGACTACACCATTCAAGAAAGATGTCTTGACATCCATCTGGTGTATCTTCCATTTCATCACTGCAGCCAGGGAAAGTATTGTTCTAATGGAAGTGTACCTGGCTATAGGAGCAAAAGTTTCTTCATAGTCTATTCCTTCTTTCTGGGAGAAGCCACGAGCTACAAATCTTGCTTTGTACTTTTCTATGCTGCCATCTGCAGCATGCTTGATCTTGTAGATCCACTTGGAAGTCACAACAGACTTCTTTTCAGGTCTTGGGACTACATCCCTAACATCATTCTTCATGATTGATTGGTATTCCTTGACCATGGGATCCTTCCATTCTTTCTTTTCCGTAGATTCTTCATAATTGGAAGGTTCTTTGTTCATAATATCATAGAGTAGGGAAACATAACTGGTATGTGATCTAGTCCTCTTGCTTTCTTTGTGTTCCTCTTTTGGAATGCCATATCTTTTTGCATCTTGAATGAGGTCTCTAGCCCATGTAGGTTTCCTTTTGTGAGAGTTCTTCTCACTAGGTGGATCTACAGGTTCTTGCGGATCTTCAACTTCACGATCTGCTTCTAGAATTGATTTAGTCATGACGGTGTCTTGAAATTTGTTTTCCTTTGGTTCTTCATGATCTTCAACAGGTGCCTTCTTTGATTTGATGAAGGATGAGTTTTCATCAAATGTTACATCCCTGTTGACATCAATCTTCTTGAACCTTGGAAAGTATATTCTGTAAGCTTTTGAGCTTTTACTGTACCCCACAAAGATGCCCTTCTTTCCTGAAGGATCTAGCTTTGTTCTCTTTTCCTTTGGAACATGTGTATATACTGGACAACCAAATATTCTGAGATGGATGGCTTCAGGTTTCTTACTAGAGAATACCTCTTCTGGTGTCTTGTTGTCCAATATCTTGTGAGGTGTTCTGTTCTGCACATATACAGCTGTCCTAGCTACTTCTGCCCATAGATGCATAGGCAGATCCTGGTCATGCAGCATTTCCCATGTTGCTTCCATGATTGTTCTATTCTTTCTTTCTGCAACCCCATTTTGTTGTTGATTGTAGGGAGCAGTCAACTCCCTCTTAATCCCTGAATCACTGCATAGTTTCTTGAAATCACATAAAGTGAATTCTCCACCATTGTCGGATCTGAAAGTCTTGATATTCTTATTAGTTTGATTTTCCATCAAGGTTTTGAATTCCTTGAACTTATCAAACACTTCATCTTTGTTCTTCAAGAAATAAACCCAAGTCTTCCTAGAGAAATCATCAATGAAAGAGACATAGTATACATACCCACTCAAATAACTGGATGACATCGGACCGCATACATCGGAGTGGATAATCTCCAAGATTCATTTAGCTTTGCTTTCACTGCTTGGAAATGCCTTCTTAATGTTCTTTCCTTTTGCACATCCTTTGCAAACCACTTCATGCTTTGTCTTGATTTCAGGAAGACCCTCTACAACTTTGCTTGCAATTGGTAGTGCCCTATAGTGTACATGAGCAAGCCTTCTATGCCAAAGTTCACTTGGCTCCATGGATTCATGTACCATGGCATGTTCAGGTTGTCCCTTTAGTTTGTACAATCCTCCCTCTTGCTCTCCAATCACTACTACATCATCTATATTTTTACCCTTTGGCCACATTAGTACTTGGCCATCTACAAATGCAACCCTCATACCTTTTGCATCCAATGCAGATATGGAGAGTAAGTTCTTCTTGAGCCCAGGTACATATAGAACATCTTTCATCTTCACAGACTTCCCAGAGTCTAGGTTGTAGGAGGCTTCACCACTTCCCTTAATAGGGTATTGATAGTCATCCCCAAGTTTCACCTTATGGGGTGACTCATGTTCAGATAGATTTGCAAAAGATTCTTTAAACCCAGTCATGTGTTTGGAAGCCCCACTATCAATAAGCCAATCGTTACAACCATGAGAGATAGTACCTGTGAGATCATAGATTAGAACATATTCATCTTCACTAGATGAGTCATCACTTTATGCTCTAGCTTTCTTCTTGGGAGGTTCATCATCCTCGGAAACATGAGCATGATATCTCTTCTTGTACGTTGTTCTTCTTGTTCTTAGGACAATCTAAAGCAAAGTGTCCCTTCTCATTACATGTGAAGCATCTAAGATCTTTCTTATCTTTATGTTGATGGTGGTGTGAAGATTTCTTGGTATGAGAATGCTCCCTCTTTGACCTTCCTTTCTTGGTGTCTGCTGTGAGAGATTTATCTTCATTTCCCATCTTTTTCTCTCGACCCACAAGCCTTGCTTCGTCTTGTGAGCATTCCTCCCATAGTCTACTGAATGAGATCAACTTCCTTCTTGCACAGATTTCTTGGATGAAGGAGTCTCATGACCTAGGTAGGCCATTCAATGTGGTCATGACAACTTCAGCATTATCTACTACTTCATCCACAACTTCAAGTTGTTCCTTGATCTGAGAGACCTTAGAGAAATAGGATTGAATGGTCTTGTTGGCAGGTGGTTTGGTGAGGAAAGATCGCGGTACTGCTGACGCCGCGACACGTTGGATGAAGGCATGGAAGGAGTATTTTGTGCCAAAGGATACCGCAGTTGGCGGGTTTTGGGTCACTTGGACCATGTATTTTGTAATATTGAGTCAAGTAGACTGCAGTTGGCGGGTTTTGGGTCACTTGGACCATGTATTTTGTAATATCGAGTCAATTGTACCACGGTATGCGGGTTTTTGGGTCATTAGACCAAGTCAGCTAGTTGATTGTCCAAGTCATTTATTCGATTGTCCATGTGTGTTGGTTAGGAAAGAGGACAAGTATTGTAATTGGTGGAAGCCTATAAATAGATGAGAATTGTAAGTGTTAGAAGGAGAAGTTGATGGATAGAAGATAAGAAAAGAGATGTATGCGGAGATTGACAGAAAGATAATGCGAGGAGTTGCGCAGAGATTTATGTACTTCTTTTGGTTTGCCACAGTAATATAAGGATGATGATTTGGTGCAATCTGTGTGTAATGTTGCTCGATATTCATGTTATTGCCTTTTCTTAATTCCATTATCTGTTTATGTCGCTATGATGTGCATGCCGCAATAATATGTTATAGATATCTATTTACTGTAATGTTAAATGATGCGATTAAAGTGATGTGCTATAACTTCATGATGAATATTTAGAATTGCTTTTGGTATCATACTGCCGCAACTCGCCTCCTCCCTCGGCGAAAACATGGTTCCGTCTACTCTTCCTGGACGCCTCGGGTGAGACCTCATCTGCTCTGCGGGTGTTGCTGGGTGGGCTCAAACCTGCCCGGGCCGGTGCCCAGGGAGACTGCGGTATGTGTCGACAGTTGGTGAACCCCTGTCTACTGTGAGGTCGCGATTTGGTCAACAAATGGTTCCGTTGCCGGGACCATGTGCAGAGTAGAAGGAGGTCATGTTGTGGCACCCGACGAAGCCGGAGATACAAAAATGGTTCGATCAGAAGTTGCAGGAATTTGCTGAAGAAGAAAGTCGGAATACGCGACTGATGGTAGATCACTGGCTGGGAAGATATATTCACAACGGTCTGCACAAAGGGTTTTTCTGTGAATTCCCTGTCATTATGTACGAATGGTTGTCAAAGCTGACCTTCGAGAAGAGGAACTTCCAGGGTGGTGAACCGACGACTTGGACCCCATAATTGATGCAGGAATTGCAGGAAGTTGATAATAAGGCATCGCAGGATGTCTAAGTTTGGCTTGATAGCATCTTGGAAGGATATATCACTGAATTTGCGGTTGTTACGAAGAAATCCTATAGTGAAGCCGAAAGATACTTCTTCCAAGGACCGAGGGGAAGGTTTTTGCTGTTGCTCCAACTGTCGATTAAGATGCTAATCTGTAAAAAGGGTATATTAAAGATGCACCTTTATCAGTAGACAACTTGGTGGGAAGAGGCCGTGGGTACCGCGACTGCTGGGGAACGGTACATGGAATGGTAAAGGGGTAGATGGGTGCAGACCATGAGGAGACTATGAGCGAAGCCGAGGAAGAAAGTGGTCTTACGAGAGGAGGAGTGAGGTTTCGACAGGAGAAGAGGCAGAGGATGGGAGAAGGTCCTGCTGCGATCGAACCGCAAAACCACGAAGGAAGACCACACGGGACGAAGCAACCTCACAGTCCTGATAGGAACGACTAGGCTACGCCCAGGATAGAGGCAGGACCAAACCCTAGTACCAACGTACCCACACCTCCGTTCACTAACTGTCATCCAACAAGAAACACTACTTCGACACCGTCGAGTACATCGACACCGCAGAAGTTAATTGGTAGTAGCAGCACAACGACAGGAGGAAGGAAGCCCAAGATGGTGGGCGATGATGCTAAGCTACCGTTGTTCCATGGAAGTGCGACAAACAACCCAGAACAGTATTGGTTTTTGTGTGAAGTGGTCCATATTGTGAAACAGATCACTGATGACAATGCTAAGAAAGGACAGTTAACCGCGACTCTGCAAGGTCGTGCATTAGATTGGTTCATGAAGTTTGTTTTAGTCCCTACGGGGGCCCCTGAGAAGTCACTGGATGAGATTCGGGATGGGCTGATTGCTGAACTTAGACGGCCTAATTCGGAGGCTCAGTATATTACAGAATTGAAGGAAATTAAGCAGTATCCCAATGAGACGGTATGGGATTTCGACCAGCGATTCAAGACATTGACGGCAAAGGTTAGTTTCGATATGAGTGCTGTCCAACATAAAGAATGGTTCATTGCGGCACTGCTACCCCACATTCGGCTGCCGCTGATGCAGCAAAAAATTTCGACGCCTAGCGAAGCCCTGGAGATCGCAATGCGATTGGAAGCGTCACCGATTGGAGATAATGCAGCTGGGATGTCGTAGATACAGACACAGCTCGCTAACCTGACTATACAATTGCAATATTTGAAGAAGAACAAGGAACAACGCGATGAAGTATGGTGTACGCGATGTCGACGTGGCGGACATACGAAAGATGATTGCCTAGATTTTCGTAATTATTTGGTCTCCGGTGTGCCCAATCCGTTGAATGGAGGCAGTATGCCATGGTGTCATGTTTGCCAAGTGTTTGGGAACAATCATGATAATTGCCCGTATATGCAGAAAATGGTCACAACCCCGTGAAATATGTATTGCACCTTCTGCAAGTCGGTAGGACATGATGACAAGGATTGTCGTGCATATGGGTTTCTACAGGAGAGAATGTGTGATGCATTCTATGTCAAAGATGATCAGCGCGCTGCACCGTTACAACCGCAGGTAGCTCAGCCGATACGTCAACCACAGATGCAGTTTGTACCATAACATAAGCCGCAATAGTTTGTACCGCAATATACACCGGTGAACCCCCCGCAACCTCAGTACGTGCAACAACCGCAGTATGCACCACAAGGGCAAGGGATGCCGCCAACACACATGAAATACCAGCAGCAGGCCGGCTACCAGGGAGGATACAGGGCGGACGCGGTGGCGGAGTTGGTCATGGAGGAGGAGGCCGAGGTGGTCGTGGACCTATTCAATGTTACCACTGTGCGGTATGGGGGCATTATTAGTGAGATTTCCCACTGCTATAGAATTAGTGTACGTTTTGTTTTGGTAATGATCATACAATCGAGAATTGTCCACAGTTGATTGCAAGATGGCAGGCTGGGAACACTCCGTAGCTACAGAACCCAGTACAACAACTGGTACAGAACCCGGTACAACAACCAGTGCAGAACCAACCCCCGCGACCATCCCCGAACGCTAATCCGAACGTAAATCAATCAGGGAACCTGCAACAGAACTAGACACAGGGGGCCAATATTGCGACTATTTCTCCAGAACCGTGACCACAAGATGCTTCGGTGGCTGTTGTCACTCGTGGAGGTAAGACGACTGGGGAATATGGTTCACGACCACTCATTTGCTTGGCTGGTCAGAAAATGGTAAATTTCGACATTGATGAGGAGCGAGAGATGTTCCTGGAGGCACGTCGCACTTTGGAGAAAGATCGCTGTAAGGCTATTGTTTGCGATATGCTGCCTGTCTTTGATGCCACTTCAGACATCGATCGAACACCACCAGGGATATTGTAGAAGTTGCTTGAAAGCTGTCTGTCATTGGCACAAGACCCGGCTGCCCTGGTTGAGATTGAGGGATGGTTGCCGTGATTTCCGAAAGGACGGTAGGAGTCGGCCATAAACTCTTTGGAGCGACGGAAGACTGGCAAGGAAATGCGAATTAATATTCAGATTGGTGACTATGATGTTGACTCCGTGATTCTTGACCTTGGTTCGGATGTTAACATCTTAACCAAGCAAGCGTGGCAGAAGATGGGGAGTCCCCCATTGAGCTGGTCTCCCGTGCAGCTCCGATTGGCTAACCATGCCAGGTAACACCCATTGGGCGAGTTCTGCGCCTCATGATTGATATCGAGGGCATGAAGACTTATGCTGATTTTGATGTTATTGAAGTGGTTGAGGGAGGAAGCTCTTATCCAGCACTCTTGGGGATCGGATGGGCTAACGACAGTGTAGTTGTAATCAACTTTAAGAAGCGCATGATGACCTTTGAGAGTCGCGATTTCAGAGTTATCGCCCCTTTGGACCCGACTGAAGGACGCCGATACGTGGAGCCTGTAAAAGATGATGATCCCGCTAGATGGGACCATGCATTCAACATTTCTGAAGATTACATTCATCCTACCACCTACGTTGAGTTGGAGTGGCGTAGTGAGAGTTCCGTGTCCTCCGACTCTGATGATGCCTTAGAACATTGGCAGAATCGAATGCATGAAGTAGCAGTCCGGAAATGTGGTTTAGTTACGCAATATTTATTTCGTGTTGCGACAGAAACGATCACATTTCCTGTCTATGAGGGGTTGCCTGGCCTAAACACCTTTGTAGCAGAATTTGAAGACCTCGTTCTTGAACCACAGCGATTGTTGGCCTTGGAGGAAGCACTGAAGGTTGCTCCAGCACGCTGGTGGGCGACACATAAGAAATTCATTAAATATTGGTCACAGTGTCGAAGATTGATGATGGTTTGGTTCGGCGATATTGAGGTTTATCACAATGGAAAGTATGATGGTTGGACTGATCCCAGTGATCATGTGATGGAGTGCCAACGATTATGGGTAGCGCGACCCAGAGATGAGTGGGTTCATGCTTTTGTCCATACTTTGGAGGAGATACCGCGCTCGTGGTACACTACAGCCGAGTTGCCCCGTGACATTACAACATGGGGGGAGTTGACGATCTGTTTCACTCATACCTTCACGTTTGCGGATGCTAACCCTGATGTCCATAACGCCTTGCAACTCATCCGCGATGTGATATTTCAGGTTGTTCCCGTGGCCTGCCCTGTTGACCCGCACACCCACAGTTAGATGCAGTCTCTCATGGAGTGCTTCAACATTAGTAGTGGCCCGGAGGATGATGATGATCCCCAGAATGTTAACATTCCTGAATCCAAAGGAAGTCACGATGTGGTACCACCTGTTGCGCCCAGTAATCTGTTCAATCAGCCGTTGCAACTTCAGAAGATGAATATCGGCACCAAAGCTACTCCCAAGTTTTCCAATGTTGGGGATTATTGGGATGATGAGATGATGAGTAAGGTTACCGAGTTACTGCATGAATTTCAAGACGTTTTTCCCACGAAGTTTTCAGAAATGAAGCGAATCTTGGGTGATTTAGGAGAGATGAGGATCCCATTGAAACCAGATGCTAAGCCGGTCCAACAGCGACCTTATCGGCTAAATCCGCGACATAAAGAAAAGTTCAAGGTGGAACTTGATCGGATGTTGGATGTTGGTATTATCGGACCTGTGGAAGAGTCAGAATGGAACAGTCCTATGGTGGTGCAGGACAAGAAAGCAGGCGAAGTGCGCATTTGTGTAGATTTACGGAAGTTGAACGATGCCTGCTTACATGACCCTTTTCCGACCCCGTTTCCTGATGAAGTACTTGAAGGAGTGGGTGGCCAGGAGATGTACTCTTTCACTGATGGATTCTCTGGCTACCATCAGATTCGCATTGCCAAGGAAGATCGCCATAAGACAACTTTTGTTACTGAATGGGGTTGCTTTCAGTACACGGTCATGCCGTTTGGTTTGGAGAATGCACCTGCAATATTTTCCCGGGTCGTTGTTGCCGCATTCAAAGATTTTATTCCAAATTTTCTGCAGGTATACATGGATGATTGGACCATTTATGGATTGATTCGTGATCATTTGGCCAATCTACGGTTAATGCTTGAGTGATGCTGACAGTACCAGATATCGCTGAGCTTGAAGAAATGTATTTTTTGTGCTCCCTTTGGAATATTGCTGGGTCATATTTTGTGTAAGCAGGGATTGTTGGTTGATCCAGCCAAGATTGCGCTTATTTTGGGGTTGCAACTGCCGACCACTGTTAAGCAGTTGCGCGCCACCTTGGGTCATACGGGATATTACCGCAAGTTCATTAGGGGTTATGCTGTGATTACTGCCCCTATGGAAAAGTTTCTGAAGAAGGACGCGACATTCCAGTGGATCCCGGAATGTCAGGATAGCTTCGAAATGCTCAAGGCGAAGATGGCGCCGACACTGATTTTGGTTTTTCTGGACTGGAGTAAGGAATTCCATGTTCACGTTGATGCCTCCTCGGTTGCATTAGGTGTTGTATTGGCTCAACCAACAGAAGGTGACATTGATCATCCCATTGATTTTTCCAGTCGGAAGATGTCTTCTGCAGAACGCAACTACACTACCACAGATCGCGAAGGTCTGGCCATGGTTTACGCGCTGCAGAAATTCAGGCATTATTTGTTGGGTGGTCATTTTAAAATGTTTACTGATCATTCTGCATTGAAATACTTGGTCAATAAGCCTGTGTTGGGGGGGAGGATCTGTCGATGGCTACGTTTGTTTCAGGAGTTTGAATTCGAAGTCGTTGTGAAACCGGGGCGGTTGAATGCTGGACCAGATCATTTGTCATGGATTGATACAGGGGAGGAACCGACTAATATCGAAGACGGGTTGCTAGACGGCCAGCTGTTTCATGTTGCCGTTGCTGATCAATATTTGATGACATCCTTCAGTTTTTGGTGACCGACACTGCACTCGATGACTTTACTACTACTAAGAAGAAGCAATTGGTCGTTAAGGTTGCTGACTTTCAACTGATCGCGGGAGAGTTGTATAAATTAGGTGCCGATGAGATATTGCGCAGATGTGTCTTGCCGCATGAGCAAGTGCAGATATTGGATGAGGCACATGGTGGAGTCGCAGGAGGAAATTATGGTGGCCGGGCGACTGCTCGAAAAGTACTGCATGCAGGGCTTTGGTGGCCCACATTACATAATGATGCGACAGACTACGCGCGGTCTTGTGATGTTTGTCAACGTACTAGCAAGCCATCTAGACATGATGAGATACCGTTGATACCTCAAGTAACATTACAACCATTCGAAAAATGGGCTGTGGATTTTGTAGGACCGATGCATCCACCAGGGAAACGCATAGGTGCGCGGTATATCATCACGGCGACGGAATACTTGACCCGATGGGCTGAGGTAGCACCTGTAGTGGATTTCTCCAGCTGTTCGATTTTTGTTTGATCACATTATCACTTGTTTTGGCTGCCCCAAGATATTGCTAAGTGATCAAGGAAGCCATTTTCTCAATCGCACTATCAACGCACTGACAGAAGAATTGCAGCTACAGCATAAGAAGAGTACACCCTATCACCCATAGGCGAATGTGACAGTAGAAGCGTTTAACAAGGTATTGGAGCATGTGTTGACAAAGGTGTGTAATGCGAACTGTGATGACTGGGATTTGGAAATTCCAGCGGTATTATGGGCCTATCGCACCACATGTAAAAGGTTGACTGGTCAGACACCTTTCAAGTTGGTATATGGGAAGGAAGCAATTATGCCTATGGAATACATTGTTCCAAGTCTACGAATTGCGGCTGTTACGAGCCTGGATGATGTTGAGCATTAGATGAACGTCTAGCACAATTGGTGGAGCTTGAAGAGGATCGATTTATCACTAGCTTTCACCAAGGGGTAGAGAAGGACTGCCAGAAGGCATGGCATGATCGCCACATAAAAAACAAACAGTTTCAGCAAGGCGACTTAGTGTTACTATACGACAGTAAGTTTATGAAACATCCAGGCAAGTTGCAGATGCATTGGATAGGTCCCTACCGCATAAATAGTATTACTTCAGGAGGAGTGGTTCAGTTGCAGCGATTGGATTGGGGGATGCTCCCCAAGTTGGTAAATGGTCAAAGGTTGAAGCCCTATCGCTCGGGCTTGGAGTAGTGTGATGTCTAAGTCGCATTGGTAAAAAATAAAATTAAAAAAATAAAAATAAAATGATGATGATTGTTGTAGGTTTCTTGGTGGCAGATGATGCATCAACGGAAGAGGGTATGCACAAGAGGAAGAGGCTTGTGCCGCTAGATTAGAGTAGTCAGAGACTCATGGCAGTGTTTCGCTCAGGTTCGATGATGGATTTTGTACGATGGATTTGGGAGAGTACGGCGACGTGGTGTGATTACTGGCCACCATCTCTACACATGATTGCACCTAACCGATTCGGCTGGGTTTACACATGATGACGACATGTTTTGCACATGGCATGCTGGGCTGGGACGAGCAGCGGGGTTGTTCACATGGTGGCACGTGGGAGCTTTGTTGGAAGCATGGTCGCCCCCCCTCCACTGTGACAGTCGGCTGACTCATACACACAGATGAGAGGTACCGGGGCATCATTCCTCCCGTCGTGACCTGGGAGGGTCCGGCTATAAGTTATCGAGGAAGTTGGTCATTCACCATACAGAAGTTGTTTTGACATAGAGTGGTTATGTTGGTTAATCAATTTGGGAGTTGAATTGTGAGGAATTCCAAGGAGGCTGTGGAAATGCTTCACTTTGTTTCCCGTGGCAGCACCCCAGGGGCCCTGCGAGCCCACACGACGAGTGTCCCTAAGCGCCTTGATATGGTCAGTGCACTTCCCCTCTGTATGCCCAAGCCTATGCTAGGGCAACTGCGGTATGCGTCGACAGTGAGATGGACCCCTGGCCGGTCCTGCATGATTCAGTATGCAGTAGTTATTCGAAGAGTTGTGCTATTTTTGATCAGAACGCTGGTTGGGGCGGTAGCTCCCTGACTTCAGTAGAAGACGGGAGCTGGCGCGAAACATATGTGCTAGAGTCGTCCGCCGTTCTCACCCCTTGGTACTGTTCATCCTCTTTCCTTTTCAGTCTGCACTATTCCATGCGACTGGAGGATGAGTTCGCGACGTATTTGACAGCGAGTCGGGGGTTGCCTACTCTCATGTAGGGCTTACAGAATTGGTCGCCGAGGATCTGTACAACCGAAGGAAGGAGACAACATTACGTGATCCAGACAGTAAGAACAGATGCAGTTGACGTGGCTCGAGGGTGAGCCACAAGATTGTGTTGGGGGCCTGTTGGCAGGCGGTTTGATGAGGAAATATCGCGGTACTACTGACGCCGCGACACGCTGGATGAAGGAGCGAAAGGAGTATTTTGTGCCAAAGGATACCGCAGTTGGCGGGTTTTGGGTCACTTGGACCATGTATTTTGTAATATTGAGTCAAGTAGACCGCAGTTGGCAGGTTTTGGGTCGCTTGGACCATGTATTTTGTAATATCGAGTCAATTGTACCGCGACATGCAGGTTTTTGGGTCATTAGACCAAGTCAGTTAGTCGATTGTTCATGTTTGTCGGTTAGGAAAGAGGACAAGTATTGTAATTGGTGGAAGCCTATAAATAGATGAGAATTGTAAGTGTTAGAAAGAGAAGTCGATTGATAGAAGATAAGAATAGAGCTGTATGCGGATATTGACAGAAATATAATGCGGGGAGTTGCACAGAGATTTATGTACTGCTTTTGGTTTGCCACAGTAATATAATGATGATGATTTGGTGCAATCTGTGTGTAATGTTGCTCGATATTCATGTTATTTCCTTTTCTTAATGCCATTATCTATTTCTGTCGCTATGATGTGCATGCCGCAATAATATGTTATAGATATCTGTTTATTGTAATGTTAAATGCTGCGATTAAAGTGATGTGCTATAACTTCATGATGAATATTTAGATTTTCTGTTGGTATCATACTGCCGCAACTCGCCTCTTCCCTCGGCGGAAACATGGTTCTGTCTGCTCTTCCTGGACGCCTTGGGTGAGACCTCATCCTCTCTGCGGGTGTTGCTGGGTGGGCTCAAACCTGCCCGGGCCGGTGCCCAGGGAGACTGCGGTATGTTTCAATAGTTGGTGAACCCTTGTCGACTGTGAGGTCGCGATTTGGTCAACAGGTCTCTCCATTCTGAAGCTTTACCCCTTTCAATTGGTTCCGCAGAGTCATCTTCCGATTTATGTTCTTCCCTTCAAAGAGCTTGGTTAGGGAATCAAACATCTCCTTGGGTGTCTTTAGAGATGACACATGTGGTATGAGATGGTCTTTGATAGAATAAACAGTGATCCTCTTTGACTTGACCAAATTCTTCTTATGTAAGGCCTTAACCTCTTCTCCCTTTGGGACAGGGACCTCTTCACTTATGTAAGTATCCAATTCATTTTCTTCCAGGATTAACCCAATCCTATACTTCCATGCTCGGAATTTATCAACCCCTTCAAGCTTATCCTCAAGCTTGGTGTGGTGAGACATTTTAATGAGAAACTCAAATGGAAATAAAAGATTTACGTCTTACCATTTGATTTGTAGAAATCTGGATCTGGTGTTGGATTAGGGTTTGTTAGAGAAACCCTAAAAATTCAAAATGTGAATTTCAACTTTCTAAAAGGATAGAAAGATGCACCTTGATGAGATGATAAGCCTGGTGTATTCAGAATTTGAAATCTGCAAAGTTTCACCCTTCAGAAATGCCTTTTAGTCTTCCCGGATTCACTTAGGAGGACCCTAAATTAGGGTTTGAATTTCTCGGAGCTTCACCCAACCAAAAAGTTCGATCCAAAGCTCTAAACTTCGATTTTTCCAAGGAGCGTCCAGCTACGTCCTCAGAATTCAAAAATTCCTATTTTTTTGCAAACCCTAATATTTAGGGCCAAAAATGAAAGTGCCCAAAATTGAATTCTTATTGGACAGAAAGATGTGCCTTGCTGAGGAGAGTCAAAATACCCTACTTCCTTTCAATATTTGTGGAGAGAAACCCAATAAACAAGAAACCCTAGTTTTCGCAACTGCACAGTGTCTTCTTCTCAGGTTAGCTCTGATACCATGTTAATTTTTGAGCATTAATTCAATATACTCTAGGATCTTTACTGAGAGAATAACATGTATAGCATATCAAGTATAACAATGCATATCAATCACACCAAGCAATCACATGAGACAATAGACACACAAAGTTTCACTGGGGAAAACCATAAAGGTGAAAAACCCCACAACTTCCTTAGAGATAGAAAGAGCAATGATACAACCCAAGTACACAGAGATAGTCCTCCTAGCAGCTGAACCTCCTCCTCCACTAGTGCGCCACTTTCCGAGTAGTGTAGAAGTGAATAATGAGACGATCAAATAGAGTGCCTCCCGCACTCTATTTATACATGACCCGACCTACCTAATAAACTAGCAGGGCCGACTTGTCTAACTCAATCTAATAACCCATGGTAATACTAATCAGGGCCGACCCCACACTTGGTGGTCTAATAACCCATCACTTGCAAGTTACGACACTTGTGACACTTGTCAATACAAATGACGACACTTTCGTATAGAGGAATAATAACATCTCTATAGGAGTACAATATACATAGGTGAAATACATTCCGAAGTTACATACACATCAATAGGATTAAAGTAACTAGGGTAGTTATAAATAAGTATGGAATATTCCTCATGTAATAATGTAATTTCCATATATTGTGCTTTAGTAGATGTATTGGAGGTTTCCCCTCAAAGTGTTTAAGAGATTCCCTCCCATCTCAAATATGATGGCTAATATAATATTTGCATTCCATTTCATCATATTACTGGGATACTGTGAGATACCTTGTTGAATATGGTTATTGAAATAACATAAAATGTAGCATCATAGTGGTGATAACTAGCAAATTATAGGTCCACCTTCCTTACCTCAATAGAGCAACATGCACAAAATAAATCCTAATTGTATTCATATGGATGAAATTTCCCTATCATCCTGTAAAGGTAAGATATCTAAATGAACTATTCTTTATTAGTTGTACCAAATTATAAAGAATATTTTTAATAAAAAACTAATGCATCTTAATGACAATGATTTCTTTCCATGTTAAGAATTAGGAGTTTGGTTTTTATTAGAAAGTTTAAGGCATAAATATGTTTTGAAACAAGTAATCATATTACCTTGTGTATTATTTTAATACACTTGGTAGTAATAATCATTTGAAATAGCATAGTGTAAGGGGGTCAACATGTATTGTCGCAATCAAATGTTTAACCCAATACAGGGAGACTTCCTTTACCCAGTCTTTCCAAATTAACTAGAGCTCCGACCAAGCGCGCGAACCCAACAAATGAGCCCATCCCATGAGTAGAGAAACCCAACCGGACGCTCTCGTACTGGGGTTATTGCGATTGTGTAGGGGAGAGGGAGGATGAGTAGAGAAACCCAACCTGTGAGCAGAGAAACCCGACCTAACTGGATCATTGGAGACCCATGGATGCGCTTGGAGTTGTGGTTTTCCTTCAGTTGTTCGTGCGGAATCATTGGAGACTCGTGGATGCACCAGGTGTTTGTTCTATTGTTCGTGAAGAAGCTAAGGAACCAAGGTAAGCTCACTGGTTCATTATCCGATTTTTAGGTTTTTTATTAATTAATTGGGATGATGCCACGTTATCCATCAGACTGGTGTTATTGCGGTTGTGTAGGGCAGAGGTAGGTTGAGCAGAGCAAGCCAAACCATGAGGTGAGAAACCCGACCTAACTGAATCATTGGAAACCCCACCGGAAGAGGATACTAACGCCACTGAGAACGTATCAACCCATCCATCAACAGAGGAGACCTCGACGATGTCTTCAGTAAATGTATTTTTCAAACCCATGTTCATTTCCTTCGATTTATTTACTATTGTCCACAATTATTGGGTAAATTTTTTTCCTTTCGCGTTAGGTTTTGTGTTAGTAGGAAACCGTAGCACAATTAACCTGCTTCTAGATCCAATTTCTTATGAATGACAAATATTTTTTCAATCTTCAACATATCACGCATAGCATTTGAAACCACAAACTCGACAACAATTTGAATTCTCTCAACAAATTTGCATACTGCAGCCACTTCGATGGACAATGTAATAATCAAAGCCACTTCGAATTTTACATGGAAAATACCAATAAGAATAGATAAATATGAATCTTAAATGAAGAGATATCCTCAATAAGCCATAAAATTTTAAATGATATAAAGTTAGGAAATTTTGAAAATGTCTACCATAGTCAAAACTGGCTTGTCAGTTGGTGAAAACGAATACCTAATATAGCGCCAACCACAATTCAAGTTGTCTTTTTAGTTATCTTTCTCACTCCTATGGATGTGCATTAGTGCATACAATAACTACTTGGGATAGGTATAAGTCCTAGATGAATTTGCTAGAATAGATACCCCCAAATCACAACCACTTAGTGGAAGAGCAATCAAAATGAATTGTCTTAATGGTTCCCCTATAATTCTAAATGTAGGCACATTATTCTCAATAGCGACTAGAGGAATATTAGTTCATAAAAATGGTTACCATATATCACTCACAAGATAAATATTCCCTATGGAGGATATGTTTGGTAGTTTTGGGCCTAGCATATGGGTTGTGAGCTCCGAAGGAAAATGTTATGTCTTACAACCCCAGATTTGGCCTTATAGCACATCATTAGCTTGACAAACCATCCGTAGTGTCCCTCTCCTATAAATGTAATGGGATTCACAAACCATCCGTAGTGTCCCTCTCCTATAAATGTCACGGGCTTCACAAACCATCCGTAGTGTCCCTCTCCTATAAATGGCGACATATCTCATAGGTATGATAGATATTATATATGTATTCCGTATGTAGTAATTTAGGCTAGCATGCATAAAACATTATTCTTAGAAGCAATTGGTGTGGAATTAGACATTGAATTTCTACCCTAGGCCATGGAATAGGCCACTAGAGCTACCCATTATTCCCACCATATATCACTCATAGGAAAAATATTCTCTTTGTAAGGAATATGATATGGAATTGGACTATATTCATGGTCAAGGCTAATGTTATGGCTTCAAGATTTTTCTTTTAAACATGGACTATGTCATAACTATGAGAACCATTCTTGTTTTATGAAACCTATAGATATTCACAACATCTTGATTAATTACCAAATATTATTTTTGTAGGGATCTTAGGGTTTATGTGGTGTTCTAGGGCACCATATGTGTCCCATGATCTTGTTAGGAAATTGGTATGGCCTTAGACCTTGGGTTTTCACCCTAGACCATATCTTATGAACCAAAAACAATATATGGTGTGTTAAGGAGGGAATATTCCTATAGGAACTAAATCATGCCACATGTACACATATATCAAAGATCATAAATTTAATAATTTGGTTTGTCCCATATCTATCATACAAGTTTGGATCATATTTCTTTATAACATGCTTGCTAGAAACCATGAGCCATGAATGATGTTTCCGGTATTGAAAATTCAACTACAACATGTTGTCTCATTTTAATGATTGTAGGTACCACCAAATAGGTACTTGTTGGATCTATCTTGCTCAAGTGAGGAAGATAGACTAGAAGAGGTTGAGAGCGAGACGTCTAATATAATATCTAACAGGTCAAGATCAACTAGAGGTGAAAAGGTAAGGAGAAAATTTTGTAAACGCATGGAAATTTTTCTTTCTGAAGGAGGATCATGTGATTATGATAATGAGAGAATAGGTGACATTGAGTTGCCTATGAGGTATAAACATCTTGTCAAATGATGGCTACCCAAGGAGCTACCCCAAGTGGACACATATTTCTTCCTCAATGGGAGGACTTATCGCATTGCTCCATCGTCTTTACATGGATTGGGGCTATTTTCCATGGATGGCATAAAGGTGGCATATGGCACTAAAACTGAATTAATGGAGTATGTCGGACCATGCTACAAATACAATGATTGGTTGTTGTTTGTATGATATATGCAAAGTATGCAGACATACGGAGTGGAAACAAATTATTGTCAACTACTGGACAACAATATGAACAAAGGAGCAACTGTGTCTATTGATGGAAGGCCAAAAGATTCCGAAAATATCGCAGGGTTTATAAATAGCACATGAGCAGGGTCAACACATAAGCTTCCCAATTTCATATTTGAGGGGCGTGAAGGAAATCGTGTATTCGTATGTGCAACAAAATCAATAGCTACAGGTGAAGAGTTGTAGATCGATTACGGTTTGAATCGAATAGATGGGGGGGTTGCTATTATGGGGGTAATTTTCTTATACAACATTTAACTCAACCTTTGATCGATGACTTATTATTTTTCTCTTGCAACAAATTTATTTATATGTCATTCTTTTTATAATATACACATGGTTAATTATATGTCATACTTTTCATTAATCACGTTTAAGAGACATTGTTAAATATGTAATTTTCATTTTTAATATGTCTTAATTCTTATATTGTGGGAGGGTGATCATGGCCATATGCCACAAGATGACCGTGGAAAGTCACCAATGGTGACACATGAGGTAAATGTTAGTTTAATAGTACCTAATAGAATCAATGTAATAGTAACCACAATTCATGATTATATTACATCTGTTAACATTTGACCTCTTTTATGCTAATGAGCTCAATATTTCAATATGATATCATTCTTAATGTATTGTGGAAGGGGGCTGATACTCAGAGCACACCTACAACTTCTGGATAAGTAAACGTGACTGTCATATTAACAATAAAGTTTTTTTACTTTAATCACGTTTATTATACATGGTTCAATTTTTACTTATCGATATGAATATGTCTTGCTTCTTGTATTGTGGCAGGGTGACCGTGGAAAGTCACCAATGCTGTCGCATCAGGTAAATGATAGCGTAATAGTACCTAAACATGATTATAGTACTTATTTTTGTTATTATATGCATTATATTTTTTTTACGTGATTTTTTGTAATGATAGAAATAAATTAACTACTTTTATTGATTGACGTTCGTAGAGCATGTTGATGTATATGTAACTTCGGAATGTATTTCATCCATGTATTTCATTTATATATTATTGTACTCCTATAGAGATGTGTCATTCCTCTATACGGAAGTATCGTCATGTGTATTAACAAGTGTCGCAAGTGTGTTAACTTGCCGATGGGTTATTAGACCACCATCTGTGGGGTCGGCCCTGATTTATGTAATATATGGTTGATGTACCTAGCTAGACAAGTCGACCCCATAAGGTCACTGGGAAATAACAAGTATAAATAGAGATCGGGAGATCTCTATTGGGATCACTCAGAAACTCATTCTTCCTTCACTCGGAAAGTGGCACACATGTGAGGAGGAGGATCATCTGCTACTAGGAGACTATCTCTGTGTATTTGGTTGTACTTTGATTGAGCTATTGCTCTCTCTATCTCTGAGGAAGTTGTGGGGTTTTTCACCTTAGGGTTTTCCCCACGGAAACTCTGTGTGTCTATTGTCTCTCATGCTTTTGATTCTTGTGATGATTGACATGCTTGTTATGATTGATATGCATTGATATACTGTACATGTTGTTCTCTCAGTAAAGATCCTAGAGTATTATAAATTAATGCTCAAAATTTAACATGGTATCAGAGCTAACCTGAGAAGAAGACATTGTGCAGTGACAGAAACTAGGGTTTCTTGTTTATTGGGTTTCTCTCCACAGATTTTGGAAAAACAATATAGTAGATTGACTCTACTCATCAAGGAGAATCTATCCGTCCAATCAGAATTAAATTCTGAGCATTTTCAGATTTGGCCCTAAAGATTAGGGTTTCCACAAAAATAGGAATTTCTGAAATCTGAAGACATAGCTCGAAGCTCCTTGGAAAAATCAAAGTTTAGAGCTTTGGATTGAGATTTTTGGCTGAGTAAATCTTCGGGAAACTAAAACCCTAATTCAGGGTCCTCCTTAGTGAATCCGGGAAGACTAAAAGGCACTTCTGAAGGGTGAAACTTTGCAGAAATAAAATTCTGAGTATACCAGGCTGATCAGCTCATCAACTCGCATCTTTCTATCCTTTCAGAAAGTTGAAATTCACATTTTGAATTTTTAGGGTTTTTCTGACAAACCCTGATTCGAGACCAGATCCAGTTTTCAGCAAATTAAGTGGTAAGACCTAAATCTTTTCTATTTCCATTTGAAGTACTCTTTAAAGATGTCTCACCACACCAAGCTTGAGGATAAGCTTGAAGGGGCTGACAACTTCCGAGCCTGGAAGTATAGGATTGGGTTAATCCTGGAAGAAAATGAATTGGACTCTTACATCAGCTCTGAGGTCCCTATCCCAGAGGATGAAGAGGCTAAGATATTACATAAGAAGAACTTGGTCAAGGCAAAGAGAATCATTGCTGACTCTATCAAAGACCATCTTATACCACATGTGTCATCTCTAAAGACACACAAGGAGATGTTTGACTCCCTGACCAAGTTATTTGAAGGGAAGAACATAAATCAGAAGATGACTCTGCAGAATCAATTGAAAGGAGTCAAGATGCTGAATGGAGAAACCATTCAATCTTACTTCTCCAAGGTCTCTCAGATCAAGGAACAACTTGAAGCTGTGGATGAATTAGTGGACAATGGTGAAGTTGTTATGACCACTATTAATGGCCTACCTAGGTCATGGGACTCCTTTATTCAAGGAATCTGTGCAAGAAAGAAATTGATCTCTTTCAGTAGACTGTGGGAGGAATGCTCTCAAGAAGAAGCTAGGATTGTGGCACGAGAAGAAAAGATGGGTAATGAAGATCAAGCTGTTGCATCTCACACCAAAAGAAGCAAGCCTAAGAGGGAGCACTCTCAATAGAATAGATCCACTCACTATCACCAAAATAAAAAGAAGGACTTAAGGTGCTTAACATGCAATGAGAAGGGTCACTTTGCTTCAGAATGTCCCAAGAACAAAAGGGATAACAACAACAACAAAAACTCCAGCAAGAAGAAGAAGGGAAGCAAAAGAAAGTTCCATGCTCATGCTGCCGAAGATGATGAACCTCCAAAGAAGAAGGCTAGGGAAGAAAGTGACGATGACTCATCAAGTGAAGAAGAGAATGTTCTAATCTATGCTCTCACAGGTACTATCTCTCATGGTTGTAATGATTGGATTATTGACACTGGGGCTTCCAAACACATGACTGGGTTTAAAGAATCTTTTGTAAATCTATCTGAACATGAATCACCCCATAAAGTGAAACTTGGGGATGACTATCAATACCCCATCAAAGGAAGTGGTGAAGCCTCCTACAACCTAGATTCTGGAAAATCTTTGAAGATGAAAGAAGTCCTTTATGTACCTGGGCTCAAGAAGAACCTACTCTCCATATCTGCATTGGATGCAAAAGGTATGAGGGTTGCATTTGTGGATGGCCAAGTTCTAATGTGGCCAAAAGGTAAAACTATTGATGATGCAGTAGTGATTGGAGAGCAAGAGGGAGGCTTGTATAAATTGAAGGGACAACCTGAACATGCCATGGTGCATGATTCCATGGAGCCAAGTGAACTTTGGCATAGAAGACTTGCACATATGCACTACAGAGCATTACCAATTGCAAGTAAGGCTATAGAAGGTCTTCCTGAAATTAAGACCAAGCATAAAGGTGTTTGCAAAGGATGTGCAAAAGGAAAGAACATTAAGAAGGCATTTCCAAATGGATCTACAAGATCAAGCATGTTGCAGATGGCAGCATAGAGAAATACAAGGCAATATTTGTAGCTCGTGGCTTCTCTCAGAAAGAGGGAATAGACTATGAAGAATTTTTTTCTCATGTAGACAGGTACACTTCCATTAGATCAGTACTTTCCCTGGCTGCAGCGATGAAATGGAAGATACACCAGATGGATGTCAAGACTGCCTTCTTGAATGGTGTAGTCGAAGAGGAAGTGTATGTGGAGCATCCACTCGGTTTTGAAACACATGACAGGGAGTCACATGTGTGTAGATTGAAGAAATCCTTGTATGGATTGAAGAAAGCTCCCAAAACTTGGTATGGTAGGATGGACAGTTTCCTATCTGGTTTGGGCTTTACCAAGAGTAAAGCGGATTCCAACCTTTACTACAAAGTTAGGGAAGGAAATCCTGTGATTCTACTCCTGTATGTAAATGTCCTGATTGTAACAGGAGATGACAGATTGATTGCCGATACAAAGAGGAAGCTTGCTGTCGAGTTCGATATGAAGGACTTGGGAATGATGCATTATTTCCTAGGTATGGAGGTGTGGCAGAGTGCATATGGGATCTTCCCTGGACAAGGGAAGTATACTGTAGATATCTTGAAGAGGTTTGGGATGATGGATTACAAGGCCATGGCCACACCTATGGCTTCGAATCTGAAGCTTCTATGTGATGCTTCATATGAGTCGGTTGATGTCTCTATGTATCGTCAGATGATTGGGTCCTTGATGTACCTGATGAACACGAGACCAGATAGTTGCTTTGCGGTGAACACATTGAGCCAATTCCTGACGGATCCGAGGAGTGTTCACCTAGTTGTTATAAAGCATATTCTGAGGTAGCTGAAGGGTACAGTTGATTATGGGCTCACGTATGAAGCGAATCAAAAGTTTAACCTGCAGGGTTATGTTGATTCAGATTGGGCAGGCAGTGCTGCAGATAGGAACAACACATCTGGGTGCTGCTTCAGTATGGGATCAGGTGTGATCTCTTGGTTTAGCAGGAAGCAGTCCTGCGTAGCACTGTGTACAGCCGAGGCAGAGTATGTTGCAGCATGTTCAGCTAGTTGTGAGGCAGTATGGCTTCGGAAGCTACTGTCAGATTTATTTGATCTCCCGCTGGAGACTACTGGTATTTTTTGTGACAACCAGAGTTGTGTGAAGCTATCTGAGAACCCGGTGTTCCACGACAGGTCGAAACACATAGAGATCAAATACCACTATATCAGGGATATGGTGTAGAGAGGAGCAGTGAAGCTCCTGTATGTTGCGATGGACAAGCAGATTGCAGATGTGCTGACGAAACCACTAGCCAGAGTGAAGTTCAAGTACTTCAGAGAGAGGCTTGGTGTTCTTCAGATTGATGACACTTCGAGGAAGAAGTGATGGACACATTTGCAAAAGCCATTCCAAGCATGTTGGAAGGAGGATCCTTCACATGGCTGTGGATGTAAGCGCCGGATGATGAGCATTAGGATGATGCTCCCATTACTGCTCTGTATATGTATGTACGCATCATGTTGGATGCTGGATATGATTAGTTGGATCATTTATGTATGTACGCATCATGTTGGATGCTAGATATGATCAGTTGGATCATTTATGTATGTACGCATCATGTTGGATGCTGAATATGATCAGTTGGATCATTTATGTATGTACGCATCATGTTGGATGCTGGATATGATCGGTTGGATCATTTATATATGTATGCATCATGTTGGATGCTTGGACCTTGTATCTGTATATGTATCAGGTGGATACAGTGTATGATCAGGTGGATCATGATGATATGTATCAGGTAGATACTTGGTATGCATCAGATGGATTCAGTGTATGATCAGGATGATCATGGATGATGAGCTTCAGGATGTTGCTCCAGATGATATGCATCAGGAGGATGTAGTGATGATGATCAGGATGATCATGTGTACATTAGGATGATGTATGGTGAGTATTAGGATGATACTTTGTGGTCGTGGATCAGGTTGTGCAGATGAGCATGTTTGGGAGATCCTATAGGTCGGAGTTGTGTACCCGTAACAACCTGGGATGCTCTTTCGAGATATTGCTATGGGAGGAGATGTAATTTGTGCCCTAGGAGATCCTTTAGGTCGGAGTTGTGTACCCGTAACATCCTGGGATGCTCTTGTGAGGTTTTGTCCTATGGCATGTAATTTGGGCCCTGAGAGATTTTTCAGGTCAGAGTTGTGTACTCGTAACATCCTGGGATGCTCTTTCGAGGTTTTGCCATGACCACATGTAATTTGTGCCCTGGGAGATCCTTCAGGTCGGAGTTGTGTACTCGTAACATCCTGGGATGCTCTTGCGAGGTTTTGTGGTGACCACATGTAATTTGTGCCCTGGGAGATCCTACAGGTCGGAGTTGTGTACCCGTAACATCCTGGGATGCTCTTTCGAGGTTTTGTGTTGGGGTCACATGTAATAGCACCCTGGGAGATCCTATAGGTCGAATTTGTGTACCCGTAACATCCTAGGATGCTCTTTCGAGGTTTTGTGACGCACGTAATGAGTCGTGAGGATTCCAAAGTATGGCCAGTGATGATGAAGACCTGTAGGTGGTGGGCCTACATCCAGTATGAAAAAGGATTGGCTCTGTAGAACTTCCTATGACGAGTAGATTCAGAGATTGGTTGAGATAGCAGCAGCAGTGACGATGACGATGACGATGATCCAGAGAAGAAGACTTGTGCTAGCAGATCTGTGTCGAGAAATACCTTCCTAGTTAAGAGGGAGTGTTGATGTATATGTAACTTCGGAATGTATTTCATCCATGTATTTCATTTATATATTATTGTACTCCTATAGAGATGTGTCATTCCTATATACGGAAGTGTCGTCATGTGTATTGACAAGTGTTGCAAGTGTGTTAACTTGCCGATGGGTTATTAGACCACCATCTGTGGGGTCGGCCCTGATTTATGTAATATATGGTTGATGTACCTAGCTAGACAAGTCGAACCCATAAGGTCACTGGGCAAACATAACAAGTATAAATAGAGATCGGGAGATCTCTATTTGGATCACTCAGAAACTCATTCTTCCTTCACTCGGAAAGTGGTGCACATGTGAGGAGGAGGATCATCTGCTACCAGGAGACTATCTCTGTGTATTTGGTTGAGCTGTTGCTCTATCTATCTTTGAAGAAGTTGTGGGGTTTTTCACCTTAGGGTTTTCCCCACGGAAACTCTGTGTGTCTATTGTCTCTCATGATTTTGATTCTTGTGATGATTGACATGCTTGTTATGATTGATATGCATTGATATATTGTACATGTTGTTCTCTCAGTAAAGATCCTAGAGTATTGTAAATTAATGCTCAAAATTTAACAGAGCACACCACATCAGGATGATGAGGTGGTCATTGAGGAAGATATATTTTATTCAACCAACCCAATGGAAAATGTGAAGAAGGATTTGAAAAAGTACAATCAAGACCTTAGAATGATTTTAATCAGACCCAGGTCTGAATAAATCAAAGCAAAAATTAATGACTTGAGGCAAAAGATAGAACAATAGGGGGTAAGTGGCATCTTTGAAAGTTTTTACAAACTATGACATGTATTCATTTATGTTATTTTAGTTCTCTTTTTTTGATATGATCTAATCAATTGAAGTTTTCTTTCTGTAGGAATTTTTGGAGATAACACCCATGCATTGAGAACAAGCCGCAGAGGTCGGTATTGGTAGTAGCGATGGTTCAACACATCATCAATATACCGTACCAATGAGGCTATTTGCCTCTCCTGAAAATCAATTCACTTTAGATGCTACGACCTCACTGGATGTTAGAGAGGACAATAGCATCAAATGTGAAAGTTTCTATCCTGGCGCAGTATGTGTGGTTAGCAAGGGATCATTTCCTGTTAGCTTCTTGGTGGAAATATACTGTGTTCCAATCAAGATACTGAAGATTGCAGGTATTATTTAATTTATTCAATTTTTTTTTTCATGTAATTCAAAGCCACATACCTCAAATTAGTTTTAATTAATGATCATATTTTTTTTGCAGGAAATAATTTTTTTTATAAGAACCTGCATGATAAGGCGTTGGATATTTTTGGGCCCACCATTCGTACACAGTGGAATGCCCAAAATGAAATATTGAAAGATGATTTGATGAACCACATGGTCAGCTTGTTTGGTGAAACCTTCAGCATAAAAGGTGTGATTGCAACAACTGGCTTAAATTTGAAATATGTCAGGGAAGATTATAGGGACAATCTGCAAATTAACCATAAGTATGCGCATCGTCCGATGGTTCCATAGAAGGAGTGGAAGGAGCTCATGGAGGATGCAAAGGAGAAGGCATTGAGAAAACAAGGAAAGACTCAGCCAATCGGTTCAAGAAGGTATGACACATATCATATTTTCAATGAACAATGTTCAATTTTTTTTAAATTTTTAAATATATTTAAGTTGCGATATCTAACGTATTTGCAACCTTTCACAGGCTCCCCGACACCTATAGAGCGACAAAGGAAAGAGTAGAAAAACATTGGTATCACAAATTGGGCCAGGGTGGATACCAGAAACGAATTGGACGAATTATAAGAATCAAACGATCATTATTTGTAGCCAAATTTTTTCTAACTGTAGCGAAAAATTAATTGATTTATCACAAGCACTTTTCATGGTGTTATGCATTGCAAGGAAATGCTTTTCAAGAGGAATCCAATGAAGAAGACTTGAGGCTCGACTTCAAGTATGGTTTTCAACATGTGCTGGAACGTCGAAAAAGCTCGGGGCAAACCCCAATTTACCCATTGATGCACGCAAAGGTAAATAAAATCAATAAGGCCATCATTATAATGTACTTGCATAATCAATTCATAAATGATTACATCAAACAATAAATGCATTTTTTTTGTTTTCAGGGTGAGACCAACAAAAGTAGCGAGGGTAGCGGTATTGAACTTGTACCACATGATGGTGGGGAGATGCCTAGCAATTCAGGTATGTATGCTATAAAACAGATGTATTCAATATGATTTTAAATACATAATTAATGACGTTTACTAATTAATATTTTTTTGTGAATGGCAGAGCATGTACCTTCTCATGCTCAACCGAGAGAGGAACAAATTGCAGAACCAATGAACACTCCAGTTTACTCAGCTAGTCATCCAGCAGGTAAAGATCATTGTAATGATATTGGAAATAATGAAATATGTATCTCAATAATAACTGTGCATTTATATCTATATAACTGTCTTGGTTTTTGCAGATGATGCCCCTCTCCATCGACCTCCACGCCCTGCTCATCGACGTACCAGAAGTATGGTACGGGGGGAATGTCCACACAATCAACAAAAAGAGAGGGCACAACAACTACAATGGGTCAAGACACCGAAGATGAAGTTCCCCTCTTCGAATTTCTGAGAAAAAAACCAAAACATAAAAAAATGTAGTTGTAAACATTTACGATTTGTATTTGACTGAGTGAAGGCATGAAATATTTTCAGTTTTGTTACAAGTTTCTTGATCTAGTCGGTGCATGGTGATGTTTTAGAATTGAGGTTTCACATGTGTATGTTATTGCTCAGTTCAGATTTATGAATATGTGTGACATCTTTCGAGGACTATGGTTATCCTCAAGGGACTGGCCACCCTTTCCTGAGTTAACCCGAGGAAGATGAGATGACCATATCGTTTATAATTGGTTTAGATATAATATAATTATGTTATTGTTATTTCAGCATTGTTGTCTTTCATTAACAACTTAGATATGATATATATTGCTACTGTTATTACTATTTTTGTTTTCAATACTTTAATGATTTTTGTAGCTCTATGTTTGATAGTACTGTGTTGATTAGAACAATTAATATAACTATGTTTGTGCTTTTTGAAATTTATATGCGAAATGTTTGTTCACTTTGTTGCATAGCTTATTTTTGAATATGTGTGACATCTTCCGAGGACTATGGTTATCCTCGAGGGGCTGGCCACCCCTTGCTGAGTTAACCTAAGAAATATGAGATGACCACATGAGATTCCTTATCTGGGATGATGATTATGAGCTTCCACTCATTGCATGAGACACATGATACGTATGACCACATACAGTTGAGAAGGACGGGTAACCTACCTTGACGTTGACTTGATGTGCATGAGCCTAGTATGACGTCGTGTTTCCTTGTTATGTTACGTTGAATTGCATGTTTACTTGTATGTGATGTTTAGCCTTGTGGTGACTCGTGAATGACCCCTTAGGTTTTCTTTCCACCCTTGTGTTGACCTTAAGATACCTCCTCAGGTGCCATCCACTATAACGCTACTTTATATGACTTTTTTGGAGTACTTTGCTGTCGTTTTTTATTGTTTGTTGGTCGTACTGTTGTACTGCTACTGTTTTTGATTTGTGAGGGTTGGATGATCTATTTTAGGGTCTTTTCCATTTCTGGGTTCTCTCCTTTCACAGGTATCTTGTTCTAGTTGAGTCTCATGCAACTAACCTAACGCTAAGAGGTTGAAGTCTGAGGATAAGGGAGGTCTTCCCCAACATTTGATGTTGAGTTTATAATTGGTTCATATCTGATATATATTGCTACTGTTGTATATAGATTGCTATTGCTATTACTATTATTGTTTTCAGTACTTTAATGGTTATTGTAGCTCATTGTTTTTGGGACATGCTGGACTTGAAGGATATTGAAGGATATTGAGGTATGGTTTCTGCATTGCTAACTCTAGATATCATTCATTAGATATAAGTACTCTAGCTAGTTGTAAAGAAAAATATTCTTGAATAATTGATTATATTAACATGAAGTTTGTGAAGTTTCAGAAAATTTGTATCCCTCACAGGTGAGAAATGTTGGGCATTTTCCCAAGGCCATTTAGCCTATTTTTAGATGCAAAATAAGCTGAGTGGCTTCTTTGGCAGGCCAATATTTTCTTGACCATAGACTTTCTGTCAAAACTGAGCCAATGGTCAAGTGCATAAATCATCCACCTGCAAGCTGATGCTTTCATAATTTTTTTATCCCTCACAGGTGAGAAATGGTGGGAATTTTCCCAAGCCTACTTAATCCTGTTTTTCAATACTTAGCCAATTTTTCCAATGGCGAGCATTTTTCTGGCAGGGTGAAAAACAGGCTGAACGAATGTTTTGGCAGACAAATATCTCCTTGACCAGAGACTTGTTTTCAAAAACGAGTCAATGGTCAAGTGAATAAATCATCCACCTACAAACTTATGCTCTCATAATTTTTTTATCCCTCACGGGTGAGAAATGGTGGGCATTTTCCTAAGGCCATTTAGGCCAGTTCTAGGTGCAAAACATGTTGAGTGGTTGCTTTGGTAGGGCAATATTTTCTTGACCATAGATTGTTTTTCCAAAACTAAGCCAATGGTCAAGTGAATAAAGTAGCTACCTACAAGCTGATGCTTTCAGAAATTTTTTATCCGTCACAGGTGAGAAATGTTGGGCATTTTCCCAAGGCCATTTAGGCCATTTTTAGGTGCAAAACAGGTTGAGTGGCTGCTTTGGCAGGCCAATATTTTCTTGACCATATACTTTCTATTAAAACTAAGCCAATGGTCAAGTGCATAAATCATCCATCTGCAAGCTGATGCTTTCAATTTTTTTTTATCCATCATAAGTGAGAAATGGTGGGCATTTTCCCAAGCCCACTTAAGCCCCTTTTTCAATACTTAGCCAATTTGCCAATGGCGAGCATTTTTCTGGCAGGGTGAAAAAAAGGCTGAATGGATGTTTTGGCAGACAAATATCTCCTTGACCAGAGACTTGTTTTGAAAAACGAGTCAATGGTCAAGTGAAAAAATCATCCACCTACAAACTTATGCTCTCATAAATTTTTTGTCCCTCACGGGTGAGAAATGGTGGGCATTTTCCTAGGGCCATTAAGGCCGGTTCTAGGTGCAAAACAGGCTGAGTGGCTGCTTTGGCAGGCCAATATTTTCTTGACCATAGACTTTTTCCAAAACTAAGCTAATGGTCAAGTGCATAAATCATCCACCTGCAAGCTAATGCTTTCAGAAATTTTTTATCCCTCACAGGTGAGAAATGTTGGGCATTTTCCCAAGGCCATTTAGGCCATTTTTAGGTGCAAAATAAGCTGAGTGGCTGCTTTCGCAGGCCAATATATTCTTCACCATAGACTTTTTGTCAAAACTAAGCCAATGATCAAGTGCATAAATCATCCACCTGCAAACTGATGCTTTCATAATTTTTTTATCCCTCACAGGTGAGAAATGGTGGGCATTTTCCAAGGCCTACTTAAGCCCGTTTTTCAATACTCAACTAAATTTTTCCAATGGCGAGCATTTTTCTAGCAGGGTGAAAAACAGGCTGAATGGATGTTTTGGTAGGCAAATATCTCCTTGAACAGAGACTTGTTTTAAAAAATGAGTCAATGGTCAAGTGAATAAATCATCGACCTACAAATTTATGCTCTCAGGAATTTTTTATCCCTCACGGGTGAGAAATGGTGGGCATTTTCCTAAGGCCATTTAGGCCATTTTTAGGTGCAAAATAGGCTGAGTGGCTTCTTTGGCAGGCCAATATTTTCTTGACCATAGACTTTTTTCCAAAAATGAGCCAATGGTCAAGTGCATAAATCATCCACCCGCAAGCTGATGCTTTCAGAAATTTTTTATCCCTCACAGGTGAGAAATGATGGGCATTTTCCCAAAGCCATTTAGGCCATTTTTAGGTGCAAAATAAGCTGAGTGGCAACTTTGGCAGGCCAATATTTTCTTGACCATATCCTTTCTGTCAAAACTAAGCTAATGGTCAAGTGCATAAATCATCCACCTATAATCTAATGCTTTCAGAAATTTTTTATCCCTCACAGGTGAGAAATGGTGGGCATTTTCCCAAGCCTAGTTAAGCCTGTTTTTCAATACTTAGCCAATTTTGCCAATGGCGAGCATTTTTCTGGTAGGGTGAAAACAGGCTAAATGGATGTTTTGGCAGGAAAATATCTCCTTGACCAGAGACTTGTTTTAAAAAATGAGTCAATGGTCAAGTGAATAAATCATCCACCTACAAACTTATGCTCTCATAAATGTTTTATCCCTCACGGGTGAGAAATGGTGGGCATTTTCCTAAGGCCATTTAGGCCAGTTCTAAGTGCAAAACAGGCTGAGTGGATGCTTTGCCAGGACAATATTTTCTTGACCATAGAAGTTTTTCCAAAATTGAGCCAATGGTCAAGTGCATAAGTCATCCACATGCAAGCTAATGATTTTAGAAATTTTTTATCCCTCATAGGTGAGAAATGGTGGGCATTTTCCCAAGGCCATCTAGGCCATTTTTTAGGTGCAAAATAATCAAAGTGGCTACTTTGGCAGACCAATATTTTCTTGACCATAGACTTTTTGTAAAAAATGAGCCAATGGTCAAGTGCATAAATCATCTGCCTACAAGTTGATGCTTTCAGAAATTTTTTATCCCTCACGGGTGAGAAATGGTGGGCATTTTCCCAAGCCCACTTAAGCCCGTTTTTCAATACTTAGCCAATTTTGCCAATGGCGAGCATTTTTCAGGCAAGGTGAAAAATAGGATGAATGGATGTTTTGGCAGGAATATATCTCCTTGACCAGAGACTTTTTGTAAAAAACGAGTCAATGGTCAAGTGAAAAAATCATCCACCTACAAACTTATGCTCTCATAAATTTTTTATCCCTCACGAGTGAGAAATGGTGGGAATTTTCCTAAGGCCATTTAGGCCAGTTCTAGGTGCAAAACAGGCTGGGTGGATGCTTTGGAAGGTCAATATTTTCTTGACCATAGAAGTTTTTCCAAAATTGAGCTAATGGTCAAGTGCATAAAGCAGCCACCTGCAAGTTGATGCTTTCAGAAATGTTTTATCCCTCATAGGTGAGAAATGTTGGGATTTTTCCCAAGGCCATTTAGGCCATTTTTAGGTGCAAAACAGGCTGAGTGGTTGCTTTGGCTGGCCAATATTTTCTTGACCATAGACTTTCTGTCAAAACTAAGCCAATAGTCAAGTGCATAAATCATCCACCTGCAAGCTGATGCTTTCATAATTTTTTTATCCCTCACAGGTAAGAAATGGTGGGAATTTTACCAAGCCCACTTAAGCCCGTTTTTCAATACTTATCCAATTTTGCCAATGGCGAGCATTTTTCTGGCAGGGTGAAAAACAGGCTGAATGGATGTTTTGGCAGGAAAATATCTCCTTGACCAAAGACTTGTTTTAAAAAAATTCAATGGTTAAGTGAATAAATCATCCACCTACAAACTTATGCTCTCATTTTTTTTTTATCCCTCACGGGTGAGAAATGGTGGGAATTTTCCTAAGGCCATTTAGGCCAGTTCTAGGTGCAAAACAAGCTGTGGCTCTTTTGGCAGGCCAACATTTTCTTGACCATAGGATTTTTTCCAAAACAAAGCCAATTGTCAAGTGCATAAAGCAACCACCTGCAAGCTAATGCTTTCAGAAATTTTTTATCCTTCACAGGTGAGAAATGTTGGGCACTTTCCCAAGGCCATTTAGGCCATTTAGGCCATTTTTAGGTGCAAAAAAGATTGAGTGGCTTCTTTAGCAGGCTAATATTTTCTTGACCGTAGACTTTCTGTTAAAACTGAGCCAATGGTCAAGTGCATAAATCATCCACCTGTAAGTTGATGCTTTCAGAATTTTTTTATCCCTCACAGGTGAGAAGTGGTGGGCATTTTCCCAAGCCTACTTAAGCCCATTTTTCAATACTTAGCCAATTTTGCCAATGGCGAGCATTTTTCTAGCAAGGTGAGAAACAGGCCGAATGGATGTTTTGGTAGGCAAATATCTCCTTGACGAGAGACTTGTGTTCAAAAACGAGTTTATGGTCAAGTGAATAAATCATCCACCTACAAAATTATGCTCTCATAAATTTTTTATCCCTCACGTGTGAGAAATGGTGGGAATTTTCCAAAGGCCATTTAGGCCAGTTCTAGGTGCGAAACAGGCTGAGTGGCTGCTTTGGTAGGCCAATATTTTCTTGACCATAGAATGTTTTCCAAAACTGAGCCATTGGTCAAGTGCATAAAGTAGCCACCTGTAAGCTGATGGTTTCAGAATTTTTTTATCCCTCACAGGTGAGAAATGTTGGGCATTTTCCCAAGGCCATTTAGGCCATTTTTAGGTGCAAAATAGGTTGAGTGGATGCTTTGGCAGGCCAATATTTTCTTGACCATAGACTTTATGTCAAAACTGAGTCAATGGTCAAGTGCATAAATCATCCACCTGCAAGCTGATGCTTTCATAAATTTTTTATCCCTCACAAGTGAGAAATGGTGGGCATTTTCCCAATCCCACCTAAGTCCGTTTTTCAATACTTAGCCAATTTTTCCAATGGCGAGCATTTTTCTGGAAGAGTGAAAAACATGCTGAATGGATGTTTTGGTAGGAAAATATCTCCTTGAACAGAGACTTGTTTTAAAAAACGAGTCAATGGTCAAGTGAATAGATCATCCACGTACAAACTTATGCTCTCAGAAATGTTTTATCCCTCACGGGTGAGAAATGGTGGGCATTTTTCCTAAGGCCATTTAGGCCATTTTTAGGTGCAAAATAAGCTCAGTGGCTGCTTTGGAAGGCCAATATTTTCTTGACCATAGACTTTTTTCCAAAATTGAGCCAATGGTCAAGTGCATAAATCATCCACCTGCAAGCTGATGCTTTCAATTTTTTTTTATCCCTCACAGGTGAGAAATGGTGGGCATTTTCCCAAGGCCATTTAGGCCATTTTTAGGTGCAAAATAAGTTGAGTGGCTACTTTGACAGGCCAATTTTTCTTGACCATAGCCTTTCTTTCAAAACTGATCCAATGGTCAAGTGCATAAATCATCGACCTACAAGCTCATGCTTTTAGAAAAATTTTATCCCTCATAGGTGAGAAATGGTGGGAATTTTCCCAAGCCTACTTAAGCCCGTTTTTCAATACTTAGCCAATTTTGCCAATGGAGAGCATTTTTCTGGCAGGGTGAAAAATAGGTTGAATGGATGTTTTGGCAGTCAAATATCTCTTTGAACAGAGACTTGTTTTAAAAAACGAGTCAATGGCCAAGTGAATAAATCATCCACCTACAAACTTATGCTCTCAGAAATGTTTTATCCCCCACGGGTGAGAAATGGTGGGCATTTTTCCTAAGGCCATTTAGGCCATTTTAGGTGCAAAATAAGCTGTGTGGCTGCTTTGGAAGGCCAATATTTTCTTGACCATAGACTTTTTCCCAAAATTGAGCCAATGGTCAAGTGCATAAATCATCCACCTGCAAGCTGATGCTTTCAATTTTTTTTTATCCCTCACAGGTGAGAAATGGTGGGCATTTTCCCAAGGCCATTTAGGCCATTTTTAGGTTCAAAATAAGTTGAGTGGATTCTTTGATAGGCCAATATTTTCTTGACCATAGCCTTTCTGTCAAAACTGATCCAATGGTCAAGTGCATAAATCATCGACCTACAAGATGATGCTTTTAGAAATTTTTTATCCCTCACAGGTGAGAAATGGTGGGAATTTTCCCAAGCCTACTTAAGCCCGTTTTTCAATACTTAGCCAATTTTTCCAATGGCGAGGATTTTTCTGGCAGGGTGAAAAATAGGCTGAATGGATGTTTTGGCAGTCAAATATCTCCTTGACCAGAGACTTGTTTTAAAATACGAGTCAATGGTCAAGTGAATAAATCATCCACCTACAAACTTATCCTCTCAAAAATGTTTTATCCCTCACGGGTGAGAAATGGTGGGCATTTTCCTAAGGCCAGTTCTAGGTGCAAAACAGGCTGAGTGGCTGCTTTGGAAGGCCAATATTTTCTTGACCATATATTTTTTTCCAAAACTGAGCCAATGGTCAAGTGCATAAATCATCCACTTGCAAGTTGATGCTTTCAAAAATGTTTTATCCCTCACAGGTGAGAAATGGTGGGAATTTTCCCAAGGCCATTTAGGCCATTTTTAGGTGCAAAATACGTTGAGTGGCTGCTTTGGCATGCCAATATTTTCTTAACCATAGAATTTCTGTCAAAACTGAGCCAATGATCAAGTTTATAAATCATCCACCTGCAAGTTGATGCTTTCATAAATTTTTTATCCCTCATAGGTGAGAAATGGTGGGCATTTTCCCAAGCCTACTTAAGCCCGTTTTTCAATACTCAGCCAATTTTGCCAATGGCGAGCATTTTTCTAGCAGGGTGAAAAATATTGAGACTGGTAAATACAATTGAATGTAAGGACATTCAAATCAACAAGATAGCAATATTGTTGCAGGTCTATTACATCACGAAGGTAGATAATATTGGAGCTAGGTATTCTTCTCACCCTCATTGCTATGGTGTTTTGGTTGTTTTGATTGTATATATTGAAGCCATTTTACACGTCTAGATAGAATCCTGAACTGATGACATGCAAATCAAGGTAGCACTTGTCCTTCCAAAGTTTTGATTACCCTAAAAACTCCAAATTCAAAATAATTTGAACTTTACCAATGGGGATGGTGTCATAAGGGTTGTCTCCCTTCAACAAAATCCATAAAAACTTAAAAAGTGATTAGATTAGAACTTGGGAGGGGTCCATAGCTCAGGCAGTAGTGAACACTGCTTCCCAGACTTGCATGGGCGTACACTATTGCCCATATTTTCCTGGGTAATACACTCTATAATGTGTACACTTAATAAGGTGATCACTGCAGCAGTAAGGACACACATGGAAAATAGTTGTTCTGGAATAAATGAAACCAACTCTTTTACACTTCATGTCTACAAAACAGTGTGTGGCTACAGGCACAAGCAAAGTAGCCTCAAGTTGGTTTCCACCAAACAAGGAAAAAAACAAGAGAGGCGTAGGTGAGCATGGGCTAAAGTACCTCAAGGATATTGTCATTGGACAATCACCAGGAACCAAAAGAATTTAGCACAAAGTGTCATATGATAACAATGTAATAAAGAATCTTGTTCAATACATCCAAGTAAATCTGATACTGATTCCATTCATTAGCTGTTGCTCATTACCCCTGTCATCAACTTGTCAAATCTAAAACCACTCCGTCCTCTAAAAAAACTGTTGTTTATGCCAATCATCAAGAGATTTGCTCATACAATTCTCATACCAGGATATCAAATATTTGCTTATGAACAAGTGTATGCCAACAGGTCAAGCCTCAATCTTAGTCAAAAATATGATCCACAATTATCACTAGGGCTTAACCAACATCTTAGGGTGTCCTCAAACCTTTTCACATTCAACTATAGAAGACATTGAACTTATTTGTATGCTGCTCAATATATTTCACTGTAGAATCCCAAACTCAGAAGTGATTGCATCTGTGGCTGTCTCAGATAGGCCTTCAAGCCATTCAGATGCCTTCACTGAAAATCAATTCAAACCATTTTTAGTCTGATCTCATTCCTCAGCTCATGGGAATATTCATGTCTTCAATTATATTTAATATTATCTCTTTAATATTTGAGGTGGCCATCCTTTAATAAAGGAGATAAATAACCATGCCATGCCATTTTTATTTTTAACCTTAAATAATTAAATAAATCCAATAAGATTTATTTTGAGGGTTCCATCCTTTAAATAAGGAGATAAACAACTTTTTCATTTTTATGTCATGTCCTTTACTGCCCTTTCTTATGCCATGCCCCCAGCACTTGTGGGTCAGTGACCCAACCCTTCTCATTTTTATGCCATATCATTTGCTCCTCTAGGATGCCCGCAAGACTCCTTAGGCCATGCCCACAATGGGTCTTTAGACCATGTCCGCAAGGATTTCTTTGAGTGCCCGCAAGGGCCAGCTGTGATGCCCGCATGGTCTTCTTAGTATTCCCGCAATGACCTTTAGAAATGCTTGCAGAAGCCTTCTGAAGATGCCCGCAGGTGCCTTTAAAAATGCCCATGGGTACCTTGCTGTTATGCCCGCAGGTGCCTTTGAGAATGCCCGCAGGTGCCTTAAGATATGCCTGCACAACCTCCTATTGAGATGCCCACATGGGATTCTTGAATATGCCCTCCCACCATTTGATTTAAAAAAAACTCAGGCTCGTCACTATAGTGATGAAAAACACTTATTATTAGTATACCCGGTAATGCATTGTCGTGGCTATAGCGACGGAATGTTTGTCGCTATACCCAAGAAACTGTCGCTATAGCGATGTCTCGTTAAGCATTTTGCGATGGATTTTCTATAAAAACGATGAAATGTTTGTCGCTATGTTTGTCGCTTGTATAGAAAATTCGTTGCAAAGTGCTTAACGGAACACTGCTATAGCGATGGTTGCTTGGCTATAGTGATGAACATTCCGTCGCTATAGCCATGACAATGCGTTACTGGGTATACCAATAAAAAGTGCTTGCCATTGCTATACTGACGATTAACTGTTTCTATAGCAAAGAACATTCCGTCTCTATAGCCACGACAAAGCATTACCGGGTAAACATGTATTAAGTGCTTTCCATCTCTATAGCGACAAGTAACTGTTGCTATAGCGACGATTTAAGGTCTCTATAGCGACGCAGATTGGTTTTTTACACACAGTCCACACATGCCACGTTTAATCTCTTTCCTGTCGCCATAGCGATGAACCTTTCAAAGTGTTGCTACAACGATGAAATTGTTGCCACGAAAAAATGGGGTCATGTTTGTCGCTATAGCAATGCACAAGTGTTGCAATAGCAATGATTTTCCATGGGAAAAATGGGCACATGTACTAGTAAAGAGAAACAACATATCTCTCTCTCTCTCTCTCTCTCTCTCTCTCTCTCTCTATATATATATATATATAAGGTAATTAACGATGCTGTAAAGGTTTGATTTAAAATTTAATAAAGATCGTTGTTCTCCCCTCCTCCCCAAATATTTGTCTTTTCATGAGTTTAATGCTTTTATTTTGGAAAGTGGTATGTTTTACCTAAAATGTATTGAATCTATGAATTTTTTTATCTTTAATCTGTGGATCTACTTGAGAATGGGTGTTGTTGATATGTGTGTAGGTGCAAAGATATTGTTGCAGCAATAAGGAAAAGGAATGACATGCTCAAGAACATATCAATGATATCTAGGAGAAACAAATTTTCTCGTTTTTACCTCTCTCTCATATTCTATTAGATTAACTTGCATCTGATTCAAGGAATGAACATTTTAATCTGTAATTTTTACTATTGAGGTGCTTGACCTACCCTTCCAAAAATCAACCTTTGGGGGATTCTCTAGAGTCTACACTACACTTAGGTCCCTCGACCACAATCTATTACTAATGCTGAAGGATGGATGGATGAAGATCATGTACCAAAATAGAGCACATAGATTAGTGCAAGGGACATGGGAATAACATAAAGGTACACAATGGAATTTGGGTACAAATGACTACAAGTTAAGGAGCACAATTATTGAGTCAAATCTATTAGAAGTCATTCAAAACCCATTCAAACCTCTCATTGGCCCCTAATCCCAATCCATAAATTGTCATGGTTATTCCACTGCAACAACTTGTCAGAATGAATCTTACAACTTAATTCATTGTGTTAGCTTAATTCCACAGAATTATAAATAAAATGGAACTGAAAGGAAAATAAATAGAGAAAACCAACACATCTAGATGAATAACACAATATATACTCTCAGAAAACCCACTATGGGGAAAAAACCCGCCAGAAGTGAGGACTATGCCTTGCTCTTTTCTTCTCCAATATGTAATGCAAATACATATAAAGTGGTAATCACTATGGAGTTACCTTTGACACTGTGGCCTGCATGAATACTAAAGGATCTCCCACTTCCTTTATTTTTATCTAATACTCACTCTCTTATTGTTGCTCAGCTATGGTACAATACAATAATGCCATCAGAATGGAACCCCTTCTCCTCCTAACGAACTGGTATTTAACATAGCCTGATAGTCGTCTAGGGTTATTTTTAGGGTTTGTACATTCCTTAGCTCCTAATTGGGATTAGTGTTTTGTACCCTATAGAATGTTCTTGAAATTCCACATGTGACTAGCTCTACATGTGTGGATGAGAGTTGACGTGTAATCCACTCGGTACTATGGTGGTCAATTGGATAGTTCAACTTATGGGAGGGATAAATTCCTCATATAGACTTTGATTGAGGTGATTATTGCACCGTTGGAAAGGTCTTAGAGTGTAGAACAACATTGAGGGGATTTGTGCTATCCTCATAAAATTTTGACCCCAATTTAAGCCCTCAAATAGGTCTAAAAAGGTTTTGGACCCCAAATCTGCAAAGTAATAAATTCCCATAAAATGGGCCCTACAATCCAATTCATCCCACCCAGAAAGCACCAAAATATATGAAAAATTATCCATTTCATATCAAATCCCCCCTCCATTCTATTAGTTTCCTACAATCCAAAACTCACCAATACTATTCCATCTATCACCCATGACTTAGGAGAATTACTTAGCCATGTCTACAGGGGTAAATGGAAAAAATCCCTCTTTTACCAAAAATATATTTATCCAAAGAGTGATCTCCCATACCATCACAACTCAAGCTCCTTTCTTAGATACTCATTCTTCTTTGGAAAAATCCTAGCATTTTTTTGAAGAAAACTCTATAATATACCCTTCTATAGTATTGTCTATTAAAAAATCCATAGAATGGGTAACATGGTGATATAGTTTCTAGAACATAATGTGATTCAGAATGATACACTATGTAGTTCCTTTCTGTTAGTCCTTTTACCACACGGATTCTACAAGTCTCTTCGGGAACTTTATAGAATTACAAAAATCACACCAAAACACCTAATACTAATCATTAAAAGGGCCATAATAAAATATATATTCTCTACACATCCATAGATCCCATTCATGTAACTCAACTTCTTGCAATACAAAGCATTCAAATCCTTTCTCCCTCTAGTTTGGACCATGTACTTATAGTCTATATTATTCATCCTATAGATATATATCCCTCTTAATAATAGTATTTGAAATGGATCCATTGTTGGTGTTAAATGGTGACTAGGGTTCTAATGAAATACTAACAAAGGATCCATTGTAGTTTAAAATCACTGGCCCTTTCAATCTTCTAAAAAAGGAAGAGGGTATATCCCAAAGGAAATCCACGAACATAAATATATAGGGAGATACAACAAGACTTATGCAACCCCATAAATAATGTTATACTAACATACATTCATTGTATTCATGCGGTTATATAATATTAACCATTATAATTTGAAAGACAAACTGTCGTCATAGATTGAACATGCAATACATAAATTTTCATAAGAAAATAAGAAAATATCATAAATCTATTGGAATATTCACCAATATTGAGAGGGGGGGTGAATCAATATTGATCACTTTGTACCATTTAAAACTTCAAAATAGAACATGTAACATTAAACATTAGCAATGTCATTCATCATCACATAAAACCATCACATAAAATCATGCACAATGGACAAGAGATTTTTATTTGGAAACCCAAATGAAAGAAAACCACATAATTTTTTTCCTATATAATAACAAAATTACATACATAGGAAGCACCAACTTCCTGTTTATGAGCACCGACTCAAAGGAGGCTACAACCACCTAGTTACCATCTCCAACTTGAAGGAAGAACCCACTTCCTAGATTCTCTAACACCCATTAGAAGGAGGCTACAACCCCTTGATGCATAGGATCCAACCTATAGAGAGGAATCCAATCCTTAGTGAGATCCAACTCAACCTAGCACCACCTTTCCATCCTGGTTCTCCAACACCAACTCGAAGGAAGAACCAACTCCTTGAGATCACATGCACCAACCCGAAGGAGACTTTGATCTCCTGTCCTTGCCCCATCCTGCCACCCTAATATGAATAAGAGTATCAAACTGTCATTATCATTGTCACTATCACCATCACTGTCACTGTCTCTGTCATTGTCCTTGTTACTGTATTCACTTTGTCACCGTCGTCAGACTCAGTCATTGTCAATGTTCTATCACTATCCGAATCACTGTCTTCATTATGTCACTGACACTGTCAATGTCACTGCCAACATGTCAACCTGTACATGCCTCAAATGTGTGCTCCAAATTTGCAATAAACTTCTTACAAGATAGTATTCAAATATGCAACAAAACCTTCTTGCGCAAGACCAAAATATGTCTTCCACATCTTCATAAACAAGGCTGAAATGTGTCCTTCAAATCTGTAATAAACTAGACCTTCAAATATGCATTTGAACCTTCAAGAATAGGACCAAAAAGGTGCCTCTCAAGTCTATAATCAAACCCTAGAAACAATCATCAATAGAATTCTTTTGTTTTCTTCTACAAACCCTTAACATCATTATCATGTACAAACCCTAGATCATGCCAATAACATCACCATAATCCATTCCAATAACATCACAATAATCTATGGCAGTAACATCAACATATGCCAATATCACCATCACCATAATCTATGCCATTAGTATCACCATGATCTACGCCTTTACCATAATCTATGATAATATAATCATAAAAAATCTATGCCAATAACACCATGATCTATGCCAAGATCTTCACCAAGATTCACCAAGAGAGAAACCATAATACAATATATGCAAGATCCATACCTTTTCCAATATCACAGGTTGAATAAACAAGAGAGAAACCCTAATCATGTGCCATGTCCTTTACCAAAATAAACCCTAGATCATTTCATCACATAACCCTTACAACAAGATTTCCAACAAGATAAGACATTTGTGATTATGATACGGTATGAGAAAGTTATGCAAGTTTCCATCAAGATAAAGAACTAAGAGAAAAACCCTAGATCATCCTTCAAACCCTTCATACGATCCTCCTCTTGTACCTTCACATTGTTTCTCTTCTTGTCCTTTAAGACTTGCGCATAAGAGCTCATGAGTTTTTGTATTAAAAATGAAATGATCTAACTTGTATTTATATCTTTCAAGTCACTTTTTTTTAATTCACTTTAGGTTGTTAGCCCTAACTTATTATTGATTTCGTCTTCCACGTTTTAGGTTAGGTTGGCCCTAACTTATTATTAATTTTGTCTTCCACATTTTAGGGGATTCTTTAAATGGATCAATGACCACTTCATGGCTTGATCACTGGGCTTTGGCTTGTCTTATTGACCATTTCAAGACCATCAATGGCCAAGATAAAAATTAACAATAAGTTAGGGCGGAGGAGTGTGGGACAAGGGAGTAAAAGTAAGGGAGGTGTAGGCTTGACGAGAGGGATGTCGGGAGGACAATGAAATTATGGTTGAGGATAGTTGTGGACGAGGTGCTGGATGGGGAAAGAGAGGCGTGGTAGGATGTAGGTGAATGGTGGACGAGGGAAGGTAGAAGGAAAGTGTGGTGTGAGGAGGGAGGTTGCATGGAGAGGAGAGTGGAAGGGAGTGGGGCGCGATGGAGGATGGATGCGTGATGGAGTATGGTGGAGGATCGAGCAAGTAGGAGCGCGGGAGATCGACGCGAGGGTAGGAAGGAGTGGGAGGGGAAGCGAATGAGCGGTGGTGATGGCAGATGCGAAGAGGTAGTGGGAGCGAAAATGGAGGGGTGATGGAGGAAATGATGGAAGGAGGTGTGTGCAGGGTATGTGTGGTCAATGACCATAAATTCAGGGAAACCCTGGAATATAGGCTAAAATCCAAAGTGCAGCCAAAGGTTGGAATCAAGCCCAGGAAGGGGCTCTAATACCACTCAAGCAGAGAGATCTATCTTCTAAGTAAACATCCAGTGTAAATAACGTAAATGATCCATAAATGGCTATAGTAAAATATATTGATAATATGTAAGATAATGAATATACAATTGTTGGCCCGCTTTTATAATAGCTTGGGATTTTTCCTATGGAGGGGATGCATCCTCTCATTTACTTATTAATATTTAATTATTATTAATATTTATATGTTATTAATTATTTGTTACAAACACACCAAGCTTTACCTTTATCAAACATTTCCTTATGATGTTTACCGAGCACAAAACCTTCACAAACACCTTTAGTGGAAGAAATTGAAGGTAACCAAGTACCATTTTAGATAACAGTTGCATTTTACCATAATTCAAGTGTCATAATATTTCATGCCATAATTTTTTTTGTTCATCAACGTGAGCAAAATATGAATAAAATGGTTGATTTTTAGTTTAATTAAAACCAATAAATTTATATAAACCACCTTCATGATCAACAAAACTAGAAGAAACAACTTTGAAGTTATGTTTGATATCTTTAAGAACATATTTATTTGTCCATGGTTCAAACTTATAACCTTTTTGACAAGCACAGTAAATAGAAAGCAAATTGATGCACATGCCTTGAACATGAAAAACATCTTCCAATGAACCATTAGGAACTTTAATATCACCATAACCTAAGACTGAAAGTTGTTTACCATCACTAATTGAAACTTTATGTGTTGTTCTCTTTTTAATGTCATAAGATGAAAATAAAGAAGCAGTACAAATCATATGATTAGAAGAACTAGAATCCATAATCCATTCCACAAAAGAAGAGGATTTACCTGGGTGTACATAATAGACACAAAAAGATACATGCTATTTCTCAGAGTATTTCTTCTTGGATGTAGCAAGTCCATGCCTCTATTTAAAGCAAATCTTCTCAGGGTGCTTAGTTTTTTCACAACACTTTATTTTTAGGAGCATCATCAAAAGAATCATTAGAAGTGTGATGGGTTAGAACCTTAACATGTGATTTAGAGTTCTTATTAAAACCTTTATGATGATTCTTTTTACTATTTTCAATTATAGATTTACTGATAGTTAATTGACCTATTGCAATCAATCTATCTTGCTCACAAATCAAATGTTTACAAAAATATTCAAAGGAGGGTTTCATATATCCCTTAGACCTTTCAATGGCCGACCTATTCCTAGTTTGGATGAACAAATCAAAGGAACGAGGTAATTTTTTCTCTACAAGAATAACAAGGGCAGTATCAATTTTATTGTAATCTTTACCACAATTATTTAGTTTTTATTATAAGTTTTTAATTCAATAAGAAATGACTGAATTCAATCAAAGTTTTTAAGATATAGCTCATGAATCTTCTTCTCAAGATCATAAGATGGGACATCAGCAGATTTATCATATAAAGAAGCTAAATTTTTCCATACCTCAACCAGGCTATCTTCATCCTCAACATGTATATGTAAACCATCTGAAATAGTCTGACTAATGAGTCCTTGATTGATCACAACGATCTTCCTATATAGGTAAATATTTAGCATCGATTGGTTTATTATGTTCAACATTAACTAAGCACCATAGATTCTTACTCCTAGGAATGCCAATCATCTTTCACTTCCAAGCAAGATACTTAGTACCAATTAACTCAAGAGCAGAAGCTAAATCTAAACACATGATGATTAAAACAAAAAATAAACAATGAACTAATGAAACAAGAACTAATGAATGGAAGAAACAATGAATAAAAATTGAATTTCTTACCAACGACGAAACCCTGTAGTATCAAAGCAACAAATCTACAAACCCTTTGTAAAACACAATAAAAATAATCGACTTACAACAAATTTTTCATGTCTGATATGAGTGTATGCACTTTCTAGGAAGAGATTTTGCGTGGGCACAAGAATTTTGTGAAGTAGGGTCTTGTACATAAATTCCTTTTCCGTTTAAAAACCATGTACATGTCTATCATTGCCCCAAAACTTTAGATTTGTGTATGCCAAGCCATTTGGAAGGAAACCTGTGAAAATAAAAACTAGAAACAAACAAACAACCATATATGCTGCAAGAGAGAGATATATCCTTGATAACAAGTTAGAATACAATGGATTTCAACTTCAGATCTACAAAAACACCAAATAAAACCTAGAAATTTCTAAAACAATTATGAAAAAATAAATGGTGAGGTTAGGGTTCTGAGAAAAAATATCACACATGTAGAAAAATGCTTAGATATGAAGAAAAAACTCAATGGTTTCCCAAATATGATGGAAAACCTATTAGAGAAGGAGGGACCCAAAAAAAATACAGAAGAACTTGATGCTTGTAAAATATTTAACAAAAAATTACTGAAGGAGGTAAAGCATAGTAACCAGCTCTGATACCATGTTAGATTATTGAGCAGTATGCATAAACATTCAACAACAAATTTACTAACATGTAGATCAATTACCAAAATCTAACTAGTCTAATACACAAGCACCCAATAATCAAATAAAAAGAGAGGAAAATAGAAAAGAGAGAGTACACTAGATATAAATGGTAAAACCCCAAATGGGGAAGCATCCATAGGAAGGACTGATCTTCTTTATTCTTAAGAAAACTTCCACTCTTACACTTGAGCACCACCCACATATGATTATCACAACTTTATGATATTTCACAATATCTTTTTCAACATCCCCAAAGGGTCTCCTTCAATTCTATTATATTACTAGAGATAAAGCAGATTTACATCCCATAATACACATGGGATAAATATTTTTCCACCAACCTTATATAAAAAATGGTAATTGGAGAATATTAATTCATGGGATAACTCCTTTTACATAAGACATGGAGTTATGAAGAGAATTATGCTTTCTTTTCTTAGATATGACACCATAATATATTACAACATCACACTAGACATCATTACACTTCCAAAATTAACATCTCCTATCAACACAAGCAAATTATTTCTAGGATGAAGGGTTGATCTTCTTATTCTTTAGAAAAATTCCACTCTTACACTTGAGAACCACCCACATATGCTTATCACAACTTTACAATATTTCACAATATTTTTTTCAACATCCCCAAAAGGTCTCCTTCACCTCAATTATATACTTGAGGTATGGAATATTTACATCCCATAATACATGTGGGATAAATATTTTTCCACCTCCCTTATATAAATAATGGTAATAGGAGAATATTACTCCATGATGCTTGTCAGATAACTCCTTTTACATAAGATAGAGAATTATTAAGAGAATTATGCCTTCTTTTTCTAGAGAGGACATCATAATATATTATGACATCACACTAGACATCATTACTCTTCCAAAATTAACATTACACATTCCGACATTCTCCATTAATGATTACTAGGGAGAAGGAACACACATGGAGGAAGATGGCATTACATTAACATGTTTATATTTTTTTGATGAAAAACCCTAAACAATCCATTCATGAATTAGCTTTAGTTTGAATAAGGGGATAAATCCATGCATGTTTATGATAATATGAGTTAAACAAAAGTTGCTTTAGTTTGAAAAAAGGGAAAACTCATACATACTAATGATAATATGAGTTAAAAAACGTTTTACTCCTAACAATTTCTTATTTTGGAGTTGCATGCACATGAATTAGGCATGGACATGCCTTGATTCCCGAGAATAATATTGAAGTTCTAAAAATTAAGGTTTTTGAGGGTTCATCTATGCTGGGATGATCCAGATCTTGAGGGATAAGATCTAGAAGGCTTGAATTCCGAGAGAAGAGGAGAGAAAACATGCAAATCTACCAAGAAATTCAAAGAAGGAACATTGAAAAAATAAATAAATGAAATGCACCATGAAAATACTATAGATATTTAGAGAAGAATGGTTATATTCATATGAACCATTACGTGCAATGAGGTCAATTTTAGGACCTCTTCTTCCCAATCTAAACTCTCTATCTACCACCTTTTTATAAGATGCCTTGTTGACCATGTCAACTTTGTTTACTTGCCTCCATAAATTATATGTATTAATGTTCCATTTTACACTTAACAAAAATATGTCTCGATGAATTTTACAGCCAAACTTAGACTATATGCCCCCTTAAGATTCAGATCAATCCCCCCTACATGATGGTCCCCATCATTTCACCAGGCAAAAAAAAAACAAGACCCTATTATGTATCGTACCAACATGTTTATATTTGTCAATTGGAAATGAAATAAGGGTTTTATATGGTTTACCTGTAACCTTGGGTTTGAGGATGACCCATAATCGATATGGATATGACAAGGTTTCTCTTGGTCTCAAATTATAATTTTGGGGAATTCTACTTTCCCGGTAAATTACGTTGGTAAAAATAAAATCACAGTGGGATTTAATAAATCCAAAAATTAAAAACTCATGTAAAATTTGCAACTTTTGGTGCAGTTGATGTCTGGTTTCAAATTTGTTCATAACTTTGGCTACGGGAAATGAAATCAAATTCCATCGAAGACCCATTTGAGCTATTAGAGAGATATTTCTGTCAGTATATGGAACTTGTTCTAAGAAAATGTATGTTGAAACTCAAGGTTCACACAACCTTCTTGGGTCAAATACATGCAGAGATTTAGTTAATGATATCTCTCAAACCAGGAAGTGAAATGAAATTCCGTGAAATACCCATTTAAGATGTTTTTTTTTTCTTATGAGATATGGTAGATCCTGTAAAATTACATTATATGTTGCAAAATCCATCTAAAATATGCAGAGGCGGGTCGACCTCTAATGCATCCATAATTGTTCTTCTATGGCGGCCGTACAACTATGGCTAGGTTGAGAAAGGGATGGAATGAGGTTTCCCAAGCTTCAATGTGCATGATAATTTTTTTTAAGCTATAATGATCGACCTGAGAGTGTTGAGTGTACAGGGATACAATGGATGTCAAGGGTTTGTAGAGGAACATGGGCTATTGTATATATCACAAAATCTCCATACACGCCACAGAAACCCATGAAATTTTTTTGAAAATGTTGCAAACCAATGGTTGTAGTGAAATCGATGTATGATGGTCCTACAATGGTGAATGAAGATCCGAGGGTAGAAAAACCTTGTAGTGCTTGTGTACCAACGGTGATTCTTATAGTATATGGCCCAACAAATGGACTCCAAGAGTTCCAAAAGGAGGTTGGAGATTGTTGCAGATGTTTGAACCCAAACTATGCTTCAAAACCTCATTCCCATGGAGTGGTTAATTTCTCTAATAAAAATGATCCATATCTTGAGGGTTGATATCTTGAAGGCTTGAATTCCTAGAGAAAAGGAGAGAAACCATGCAAATATACCAATAAATTCAAAGAAGGAACATTGAAAAAAAGTGAAGTACACCAGGAAAATACGAGATATATTTGGAGAAGAAGGATTCTATTCATATGAACCATTACATGCAATGAGGCTAATTTTAGGACCTCTTATCCCCAATCTAACTTGTCTCCCTGCTACCTTTTTATAAGGTGTTATGTTGACCATGTCTTTTACTTGGCTCCATAAATAATCATATTCCTTTTTACACTTAATAAAAATATGGCTCTATGACTTTTACATATGAACTTAGACTATATGCCCCCTTAAGATTTGGGTCATGAGAGCACACTTTATGCCCCTTTTTCTATGTTGTCCAAGTGCAAAAAAATTGGGAGACATATGCATTAGCCATTTTGGGGTAAAAGCTTAATGAGAGGGGCCATGCGATATGATGAAGGTACTAATGATGTGGTTTATGCATTTGGTGGTTATGTACTAGAGTAAAAAAGAGTCTTGATGGTACACATGTTAAATATTAGACTGATAACATCTGTCCCTTTATGTATGATGTTAGGGTCTCGTCATATGAACGAAGTACATCATAGTCTATTTTATGTAAAAAATGAATTTTGCAAAGGAAGGAGTGGCGCAATTAAAAGATAACTACCCCCATAGAGACCCTAGGAGGACCACCTACAAAAATAACAAATCAAAGTGGTGAGAAATGAATGAGATATCGATAGATACAAGCAGGGTATACTCACACTCGTAAAGATGTCTCGATATTATACAAGAGTTACCAAGAATTTTTGAAGCTAGGTCGATAATACAAAAAAATATCATGGCATATAAGGGGCCATGATTGAGTAAAATAATGGGACATTGGTAGTGAAGAAGCTACTTCAGAGTACATAAATACAATAATAAAGATATTATATAGTAGGAGAAAATGAGGTGAAAAATTAGGGTTTCATCAGTTACGACAACATAATCACTAGTGAACTCTATACCTTTGTTGAATAAGAAGAGGTTGCGATTTGAAAAAATAATATGTGGGGAGTTTCCTGGAGGGAAATTCTTCTTTGTAACCGGTCCATCTTGCATTGATATATAAATATAGAACATCAACTAAAACATGTGGGGAGATACATGAAGAGAAACTCACACATGTATAGAAATTCAGGTCAAGCAACCACCACATGTGGGGAACTATTAGAAGGGAAGATCCCTTTTGATGGATGAAAACAACTCATACATGTGTGGGGATATTGATACATTGGGGCCACAAAAATGTAATGATATCAATAGTGTGATAAGGATTTTGAGTCGAGCACGTCAGAAACTATCGAGGCAAAGAGAAATAATGTATCTCTTTCCTTGGTATGAGGTAAGACACCAATGGTGAAAGTGGGACAAAGGTACACCATTAATGACTAAACTAATACCTTATAATCTAGGTATTGAAGTTTGTAGGGGATGACCTACTGGAATCAAAGCATAGGGGAAACCTTGGAAGTCATCTTGAGATATGAAATGCAACGTGCCAAGAAAAACTAACTCAAGTGATAATGAATTGAAGAGGAAAAACATGAAGGGATCAATACTACATTCATTTAGATAATAATGGAAAGGTGGACCTGGAAGGACTAAAACAAAACTAGGTTATAAAGGGTAAATGGAAAATCAATAGGTGCAAAGGAGAAAATTCAACAATGTGGATAGTTTTGGAGGTTAAGGCTTTGTCATTATGGGGAATAGTAACACATACATTTTAATTCATGGAGCTTGATAATAGTGTGTGGGTGGGAGAAAAGGTTCATGGTAATCTCTTAGGGAGGTTAGCATAAATTCTTTGTGCCAAGGAAACTTGAGGTGCTTCCAACTAAACTAGGGTTGCGTTGAGAAGCACAATTGAGTAGGTTGATGTTATGCTGAGAAGCATAGTCAAACTAGTCAAGAGTATGCATGGAAGCATACTTGAATGTTTCCATGGGAGGAATATAAGGGAATTAAGGAAATAAGTTCCACCACTACTACATTTGGGGTCCAAATTCGATGTTTGTACCAACGTTTAAAGTTAAAAGTCACTTCTTAACGTCGGAAAGACATCGACTGAGCGATTTTTTTTGGAAACATCCAATGAGACGTCGCTTAATCGACATGTACAATTTGACATCACTTAAGAGACCTTCCTGGGTGTCACTTAAGTGATTCCAAGTGGATTTTCTTAAGTGACATCAACGAATGTCTCTTAAGCAACATAAAATTTGGACACATTGAACAATAAATTTATTTTTTGGGTTGTCGTGACATGACGCCGAATCCTTTTTTTTCTTTTCAATTCGACAATATTTAAAACATATTTGAATGAAACATGTATTTATGTTTTATTTTTCAGTTCAATTCGACAAGAATACTTTTTGGAAGGATTTTGGAGGGAGGAGAAGTCTAATTATAAGTAATTTTTTGTGTATTATTCAAGATTATCCCTTGAATTAATTTCTTTTGATTGGGTTAATGATTTATCTCTCTTTATTCTTACTGTATTAGTGGCTTGATAATGTGTTTTTATTGAAATAGAGAATAATGTCATACAATCCTTCCCGACGGTTTGCTATTAGATCTAGACGAGTTGTTTCTATGCAAGAAGTTATCGATTTTATATACGGTGATAGAAGAAACCATGGTAATACAAATGATCATAATCAAGCCTTTAATTTTGAATATATAATCAGTAATGAAAAATGTTATTTCCCTTGTACGCAATGTAAAGGGATAAAACAAAGAAGAATTGTCAAGGAAACAACTAGGAAACATTGCTTAGAGTATGGAACTTGGAAGGTGGAAAAGAATATCATCCCATGGTAAGATATGAAAAACATTTTTTTTTCTCATTTTGTAATACTATTATTATTGATGTTTATTTCTATACTAATTATGTTTTTCCATAATTATTCCACAGACAAGACCACTAATGCTTGGAAATCCAGTCGCTACAATTCATACTACATATGGTGGGGGTGGTGACATTGAGGTTGATACAATGGAAGAAAATGAGCACAATATTATTGATAATGAAGGGATAAATAGGTTGATCCATGACACATTTGTTGCGACAGATGAGAATGCACCTGCAACGAACAAGATCTATGCAAATATTCATGTCATACCTCTTATTGATAAGGAAGAAAACCCTTATACAAAGAATCAAATACAACTCTTCTCTCTGAAGTTCATGAATGGTATTTCAAAAACAACAATGATGCAATTGTTAAGGTATGCAATATTTATCTATTTGTAATTGCAATTGCTTGTTTTTTATTTATCATTGTCATATATAAGCCAATAATTATGAATTTTCCATTAATGTTTTAGGTGATACTCTTATACCCCCATCAAATACTTTACCTTGCACATACATAGAAATGTGTGTCGTTATGAAAGACTTAGGAATGGATTATAACACAATTGATGCATGCCCTAATGATCATATCATATATTATGGACAACATGCATCAAAGAGTGATTTCCTTGAATTTGGAATTAGTATATATAGTGCTAATCAGGTAACAAGTAAGGTGTCCCACAAATTTCTTCGCCATATCCTGATAATTCCATATTTTCAATGACTATTCAAGTGTAAAAGCATTGCATAATTTATGGATTACCATGCATGACACATAAGTGAATAGGGTTCCATGCAAATGCTTGGAGATGGTTCTACATTCAGAGACATTGAGGAAAGGTGGCCAATTATTAAATAAGAACCCCACAATGTTAGACTTTCAGTGGAAACCGATGGTGTCAATCCATTTGGAGAGCTCAGAACCAATTACTTTATTTGGCTAGTTTTTGTTATAAATAATAATCTTCCTCTATGGATGACAATTTAAAGGGAATACGTCATGTTGGCATTAATTGTTCCATGTACTTATTTTTAAGAATGTTAACACGATATAAGCAATCTTTTTTTTTCATTATTTCATGTATGGGAACTTATTAATTATGTATGTTACTTTTCAAATAACTACTAGGTAAGCACCAAGTTAAATATATGGATGCATATATTGATCCTCTTATAGACAAAATTTTAAAATTATGGGCCGACATCTGTATGTATGACATCTCCAAACCTATAGGCCAAAAACAATTCCAGTTCCATGGAATACTTACATGGACAATTCACGATGCACCTAGTCTTACACATTTTTGTGGTATGTGATTTTCCCATGCATCTTTATACATACTTGATTATTGAACCTATTTTTATATTTTATGGAATTCTATATATTCACACTATTCCATAGATTGCGGGGATTAAAACAAAGGAAAAATATGCATGTCTAGTATGTGGTATAAGAATAATGTCTAGATGTTCAAGAAGTTTAGGAAAGAAGGTGTACAATGAGTCTAAGCATTTTCTCCATAAGGACCATATGTATCATATTACTAGAAAAATGACTTTAATGGGAAGGACGAGAGTGGGAAAAAATCACAAAGAATGACACCTCAACAATGGAAAAAGGCATTTAAGAAGATCCATGGTAAGCAATATTTGTTTGTAGTTACTTTGTTCTTGGTCACTTGTATTTATTTTTAGATTTCCATACTCACCATAATTAATAAAAAATATCAATCTTTCACTGATACTTCTCAAAGGTCATCATGGTCAGCTTCCATGGGGTTTCAAATGATACTCTACCCAATTCAGTTAGTTTCAATACTATGAGCACCTACAAGTAGCTCATTTGTTTGATGCAATGCATATTGGAAAGAATGTCACAAAGTGCTTGTGGAAAATTTTAGATGGGAGGAATAACAAGAAAAAAATGCAAAATTTATTAGTGAAATTAAGGAATCCAACTCATTGCAACATTTGAATCATTGCTATGGTAGTGGAAATTACACCAATCTTTCATGGTTATTAACAGAGCAAGAGAGCATTGGTGTAAAAGAGGTTGTATGGAAGATAAAATTTTCCATTGGTTTTGCTTCAAACATAAGTAATATATTAACAAAGCAAGGCGATTTTGGTGGGGCTAAAACTGATCATGATTGGCATACATTTATCAAGGTTTGACATTTTATAACTTTGATTATTTTATGATATATTCATTACTTGTTAGTAATTCATGTTTCTCTCTATTCGAATTATATGTAATGATATATACCTTATTTTTAGTAATATGTGTTGCGTCCTTGTTGCAGTGTGTTCTACCTCTAGCTATGCCCAGTATCTATGACAACACCATAAAGAATGTTATTTATGATCTCGAAAAGTACATGAGGTATGCATAAATTCATAGTTGAATTATTGATTGTATACACTCTCAATACTTGCTTTGCTAACCTTATACATATTTTAATGTTCACCCATCAAATTTCTTTGCACTTGGAGGTGGTTTTCATCTAAAGAAATAGATAAAGGAGATTTGGGGTATTGGAAAAGAGAAATTCCCCAACTAATGTTTGATATGCAAAAGTATCTTCATCCAACCTTTTCCATGCACAGGAACATTACCTCATACACCTAGTGGAAGAGATTGAAATATCTGGGCCTGTACACACAAGGTCAATGTGGTTGGTGGAGAGGCACTTGAAATCATTGAAGGCCTTTGTTAGACAAATAACACATCCATAAGGGTTGATGGTTGAAGGATACCTTCTATATCAATCCACTGTATATTTTAGTGAGTACTTACCTCAAGTAGTGGGTGATATGGATGTGATGTTCCTTTGGGATGTCAATTCACCCAACAAATTTAAAGGGTAGGTTTAGTTTGGGAAAGGTAAATGGAGAAAAGTGAAAGGTAAAATATTGTTTCATTTAATATCTCCACACATGATTCTAGTAGATTGGTTAGTATCTTGGTTGTTTAACTATTTTTTTTAGTGTTCTAGGTAATATAGAGTGGGATGCAATTCATTTATACGTTGCAAATAATGTTGATTGGATGAGAGATGGATAGAACGATGTCAAGAAGTATACAATGCATTATCATGGAATAGGGTGGCATAGTCTATAATAAAATATTATTTGGATCATGATACATATTTAAACCAACATGAAATTGATATAGCATATGGTGCAAAGGATATAAATGTAAGAAATATCTAACTTTAGCTTTTATATTTCAAATCTCAAAATTGTTTTTTTCTCACAAATTACCTTATACATATACTTACCAATTACTGAAAATCCATTTATAACATGTTGAGAATGCAAGTGAAACATCATACAACTATGTGGTGTAATGGCAGAAAGTATCACAACAAACAATTGGATGACAAGAGGAAAACATGTGATAATGGTATAACTGCAACTTTCCAGGTTACTAATATTTCCTACAGGGGTGATAAACATATGGTCACATTGGATTTGAGGTACTATGGATGTTTGGAAGACATATTAGATATAGACTTTAAATCCTTCAAAGTGGTTCTCTTTAAAGTGAGGTGGTATAGATTGTTGCTACAAGGTGATGAAATGATGGTTATTGATCATGAAAATGGATTTACCATGATTAATACTAATATGTACAAGCTAAATAAAAATCCCTATGTACTTCCAAGTCAATGTGAGAAGGTATTTTTTTAAAGGTTCTAGGTATAGCAGGTTAGTCATTTGTTGTTAGATTTGATCCAAGAGGATGACCTGTAAAGTATACTTTGCTTGAAGATCAAAATGTTCATGATTAAGAAGAAGAAGACGATGTGGTTGTAAAGATGAAGGGAGAAGTGTACTTAGATGAAGGGGGGGATCGAGTTGAACATATATTAGTTGACTCACATCTTGATGATAATGACTATATCGATGATGACTTAGTGCTAGACGTTGCAGATGCTATTTTGGACAATCCTTACAATGATTCCGAAGGGTTGGATACAAATTTTGATCTTCATGACTTAGATGTTGACTTGAACAAATTTCAAAATCAATCTGATAGGGAATTGTAATAGATCTTATTCAATGGATATCTCTTTAACAATCATTAATGAATAAATAAATTGAATGGAAATCTGTGTTATTGTATATGCAAATGGAATCTTAATCTCTATTATGTGTTGTTAATTATATTTCATATACTTATTCTTTAATTCATCAATTTTGTAAAATGATTTAGTTACAATTTTTTTATGCATAAACATGCTTCTGGATTTATATGGGTTTCTCTTGTTATTGTTTTCCATGCAATTCCAATTCAATTTTTTTTTTGTACATGAAATCTAAGTGTTGATGTTATAGACCAACTTGTGGTTCATACTAGTTTATCCAATTGGAAAATGAAGCAGAAAATTTGAATTACAGTGCCTTAATGGCTAATGGGTGTTCATGAACATGTCGCAACTAATTACACCAAGGGATAAAGTTTCTTGTCATAGCTAGGATTCCTTGTCATTCCCCCAAAATCATCAACCACTAGCTATGATATAGCATGTTGAAGGTGATCCCTGTTATACTAATTGTTAAATGGCTGGCACTACACAAAATTGTGGCCTTATAGCCTAAAAATGTATAGCTATGCTTATGGTTATGCAACATATAAATAGCCTGTCACATACCCCAAATTACCTATATATATATATATATATATATATTTAAATAGGATAAATAAATAAAATAAAAGCATGTATACTTGCGAAAGACACAAATACTTTACTTGATTACATACTGGACTCTAAGCCCAGGGTTAGAAGCATGTCAAGGTTATGTTCATCAATAAGCATTATAGCATGATACACATTATAAGCATCCTTAATAAGCATCATTAAGAACTATGAGAATCATTAAGCATTATAAGTGCTATAAGCATCATTAATAAGCATGATTAAACATCATTTAAGCATTATAAGCATTTTTAAGCATTAGAAACATCATTAAGCACTGTGAGAATCATTAAGCATTATAAGTGCTATAAGCATCACTAATAAGTATTATTAAACATCATTTAAGCATTATAAGTGCTATAAGAATCATTAATAAGAATTATTAAAAATCATTTAAGCATTATAAGCATTATTAATAAGCATCATTAAGCATTATAAACATTATTAATATCCACATAATTAGCAAACATAGGGTTTAAACCCTCACCCAAACTCCTTGCAGATTCCAAAAACTGATTATGCAAAATTATGGTTCTGCAATCTGCAATCCGCATTGCGGAACACCAAAATTTGAAAGTTTTACTTTGTGGTTCCGCAATCTGCATTGTGGATGCGGGTTGTGGAACCTTGAAATCCGAAAGTGTTAGTTTGCGGTTCTGCAATCCACAATCCGCATTGCAGATCCGGGTTGCGGAACCCTGAATTTTTGACCAAAAAAAAACACAACGGGTCCGCAATCCGACTTCTGCAATTGTGGAATCGGGATTGCGGAACCCCAAATTTTCTAGGGTTAAACACAGTATTTCCGGTTGCGGACTTGGTGAAATTGACGGCTCAGATAGGCCGGATCTTAGCTAATGTTTGGACATTTAATTAACAGATTTAGGGTTTGAAACTATATAATTATCCTTCTAATTAAATCTATGTAACATAAGTAAAATAAATGCCCAACTTCTAGTAGTAAAAATGCCTAACCCAGTTTCCCACGTTATGGACTCTTAAATCTTTAAGCCATTCGGCTCTGTAACAACTCTGAGAGTACAAACACTTATCTATTTGTCTATGTATGAAAATTATAACCGTTTATTCTGTACTTATCCATATATGAACAACGTTATAGATTAAAACGCCTAATCCATAAACCCATATGCAAATAATCATGAACAATATTTGGCTTATAACGATGAGAGGATAAACATACATTGATGCAAGTTTGATATAGCTTCTGGATATAAACTGAGACAACTTAATCCTAGTTTTTGAATATCTTGCATGCAAGTCCAGAAGTGAATAAGAACATCTACAGTAATAAGTAATGTACAATCAATCATTATATCATAAGCAAGATATCGATTCTGTTAATATGCATAATCAATATCACATGCATGAGTAAGATAAAGTAGAAATGCATAGTGAAAACATTATATGAATCATGCATAAGCCAAATAATCATTCTTGAGTAACATGCATAAGCCAACTGATCATTTCTGGTAACATGCATGTACAATAAATCATTAGATATCATTTGCAGCAATAAATAGTTCAGAAATGGATAAACAAACCCGAACTAAGAAAATGAAATTATTAGACCCCATCTACAATAAACATACGGTTCAGAAACTAATGAACATAATATGATCTAAACAATGAAATCATTAGATATCATAGAAATGTTCACAAATAAATAGAACCTAATATAAACAATGCGATTCACAATAATTTAAACAGATCGGAAATAAATAAAATAGAATCTGATCTCAGCCATGCAACCAACATATAGTTCAGAAATGAATAGGTGGAACCAAAACTAATCTATGCAATCAACAAATAGTTCAGAAATGAATGAAATAGAACTAAACCTGAGCGATGCAATCATTAGGTATTACTTACATAAATACATTTCAGAATAACCACCAGATCCTGAACTAAATCATGCAATCATTAGGTATTATCTACAACAAAATATATGTTTGAAATGAATAAATGAAACCAGATCTAAGCCAGCCAATCATTAGATATTAGCTCCAGTGAGCAGACATATCAGTAAGGAAATAAGCAGAATCTGAACTAAACAATACAATCGTTAGCTATCATCTACATAAATCAAACATTTCAGAATATAAATAGCAGAACCTGAATCTGAGCAAAGGAAAATCAGAATTGAAGGTCGTCATTCCTCCCAACCAACTCCCAAAGCATTTAAAATACTTGCTATGAAACCCCTGAGCCTATTTGATGAACCAAAGGGACAAAGACTTGGTCACAGATACCCTCTTGCAAGCTAGGTCACAACCTCACTTCACCTTAAGCCTCCTGCTCAGTGGGTGAATTAAATACTCAGAGTATTTTCCCCTTTATCCCGAACCCCTTGTTCAGTGGATGAAAACGTTGTTTTATAGCATTTTCCTAGGCCTAGGACTTAGGTCATTCATGAGCCTCCTTCTCATAATTATCCAACATGAGTCACGACCTGAACGTTTGGGGGAAGATGCCTCCTGCATCGTGTGCCACTTTACTAGGATGGCTTACGGTACCGGGTTTCTCTTGACACTTGTCTTTTCCTCCTTGTGGGTCAGTAAACACTCTTCAACGGCTTCCTTCAGTTTTTATCCCCTTATTTAATTATAAAACAATAATAATTAGGGTTCCTATGTGTATTACAAAGACCATCCTATAATCCATGTCTATTTATGAAAACCATAATGTGCACCACTCATTTGAAGACGTTGTCCTCCTCCGTTAATGGTGGAAAGATTGGTATTTATGTCTCTTTGGTCTCCCTAACTTTGCAATGAGTAGATATGGTGACATCTTGAACCCGTCTACTAAGTATATTCGTATAGCTACATCCACTGGATTCCTAAGTTATATAATGACCCTTTTTGCTACAAGAAATTTTTTCAAGAACTATGAAGAAAACTTGGAGATTGTAGCCCTTGTTCCATTATCACACTTCACCCTAATATTGGATACAATTTTTTTTTTCAATCCTTATGTGTCTATAAGGAGAAATCCTACTCACTTTATGTATTGGCATGCACAATTGATATATTTCACACTGCATTTCCATTTGAATTTTATGTTGTAATACATAACATATATATAGATTCGTCACTACCATGTAATGGATATATGCAAAATCCTCCACTCCCTTATTGGTTCAACAACAAATTTCAACACTTGTCTCTGTTGATTTGTTGGTTGCACTGCTACCCATATTTTATTCCATATGTTTTCATGAACCAATGATTGTGGGTCATTATTTGTAGTTAAAAGACTAACATAATGGACTCATATGATGCCATTTTCTTAATTCATAGACAAATTATTGTATTCCCATTACCTAGGGTTCCAACTTGATAATGGCTTGCATTGAAACTAAAATCCAAAATTTAATAATGATCACCAACTGAGATCACTTTTTGAATATTCTCTTCATATATGACTCACGGGATCGACAACGCAATCCATTGGTCAATCGTTTTTTCATGTGGTTCAATCCATTGGTCAATCTACCTATGTATTCCATAATTTTTTACCAAGAATTTTGTTAATAATTGAGTCAATTCCACCTTATGACCTAAGTATTCCATGCCCATTACAAAATAAGTCGACTCTGTACATACTATCTACCTCCTTTACCAAGCCCACTCCTCTCCAATTATTATCGTTGGCACGAATTAGGTGTAATCCTTGTATCATAAGACACTTAGTGGTTATTAACACAAAATATCCAACCCTAGATTTTTATAATTCTAATAAAAGGTATACTCAAATCGAAATTAGGAAAGTGTAGGAGAATCTTATGAGCTTGTATCCTTAAGGGTCTCACCTCATATAAATATGCTGGCAGATTCACCTTTAGATTTATAAATATCAATTTTACCGATAAGCATATGATATGTTTCCATCTCAAGATTGTGTGTTACATCATACATTTTATTGAAATTATCAGCCAAACCATTCTCATCGGTAATTTTTTCATAAACAAACATTCCATGACTTGATTCCTAGGATATTGATTACAGGTGGGTCCATTAAGAAGTTCATTTTTACAACATGTTACCACAACAAACATACATATTGATTCATAAGGAAACAAATATGGATGAACTCCAATTATATTTGACAATGATATTAATGGTTGATGATTATTCTAATGAATCTTACAACATCAATATGTATCCCAAAAGTTATCCAAAGATAAAGGAAAACATTAACAAATTATGCAAGAGGAGTAAACCTCTACAGAACTAGTGGTTGAAGAAGTTTCCAAGTCATTTTTAGGATATAAGGAATGAAATTTAAATCTAGGGAAAAAATAAAAGTGGTATTAAATGTAGAAAATATTTTAAGAGGATAATTATCTAGACTCATCCTTATGTCTAGGACATTCAGACCTAGACCTAATTGTAGTATACCAACATAATAAAAGTGCTCACTTCCATAGTTTATATTATACGCAATCTCTTATGTCAATAAAATAGGTAGTTTCATTGTTGAATAGCCATGATGAAATTGGAAATAAATTAATCAAATATGAACAAAATGGAAAATCCATATCCTAGTTTAAGCTTTCAAGTTTTGATATCTATTACAAGCTTTCCAAGGCATAAGCATGATTAATAAGTGGGAAATACCATTTGTAACATTTTAAAATTATAACAAGTTTCCAAAAAGGTGGTTGATAAAATAAAAGGTGAGTAGGTCACGTAAAAACATGTTAGTCTAAACACCTTCCTCAAACACACATAGAAACATGTGGTAGAACTAGGAAACATACTTTATTAGAAAGACAAGACAATCTGCATTTATTAGCAAATACTATGGGAATACAATACTATTAGCAAAACTATGGGAATGCAATACATTGAAGTAAGACAATCTACATTTATTAGCAAATACTATGGGAATACAAGTACATTAGGTAATAAGGATTTGTGATAAATTCATCTCTCCTATCTACAATCTTCATTTGTACAAACAAGCCCCTTCCATGCCTAAAGATGCAATTATGTTGGCAGTGAGAACTCAAGGGGACTCATAGATGATGAAACACTACACATATGCTACAACATATGGAGATTCCAATCCTCCACGTATCCAACCCAAATTAATCTCTAATAAGCATTTGATTAGAAAGATATCCTCCCATTTCCATTGTTCATAGTATAATATGCCATGTGTATTTTAAAGTAAACTACAATAGAAGGAAAGATTTGGAAAATTACTAATTTAAAGAGGATATATTTATAATACATGACCTTTTCACCATAGTTTGAAACCATTGCTCAAGGCTACACCAGAGTTACCATGGACCTATCCTTTATATCATATTGGGTCACCATTAGTTGCATAAAAATTACTTACCCATGTTTTCCATGGGAGATATGCCACAATGAATTTATAATCTAAGAAGAGCTTATGCTTTGAACTATAGAAAGGGTTTGATGTTGAGTTATCATTCTATAGTCAACAATATCCATGTGTAATGATAAAAATAAAATATGCAATGATAAAATTTTTAATAAAGTGGTTCAACAAGACGTCTCTTAAGCGACGAGGGTCCAACTCTAATGATATGGCATCGACGTTTAGTTAATGCTGATAGCATAGCATTAGCATTAGACCTTCATCGCTTAAGCGATGTCTTCTTGAACTAGAATTAAAAAAAAATAGTATATCTCGTCCTATGTCCCAAATTTCCTCTTTTCACCATGATCAACACCTTGAGACCCATATGTGTTTTTCACAACCTCTTAATGGCACCCATATCTCTACTTGAAGGAAAAATATTCCCAATAAAGGTCTTGCATATTGGTTTGAGGTCGCATTCATGGTTATTAATAATCAAAAGCTTCATTTAAATCCCAAGGCCCTAGTTTCATCCTTTGGCTTAGTTTAATCCCCTAAGCATGGTCAAGGGACCAAAACCCATCCCTAGTAATCAAATCCTCCTAAAGGCACCCATATTTTCATATGGAGGCCAACGATCCTTTAGGGAGGTCCATTTTGGTTGTTCAAGGCCTTGTTAATTGTGCTTAGGCCTCAAAAAGATTATTTAAGGGCCTAAGGCCCAAGTTTCTTCCACTGACCCTAGTTAAGGCCCCAAGACCTACTCTTATTTATGAATACCTCCCAATACCACCCATATCCCTATTGAGAGGACAAAGATCCATCAAAGAGGTTCGTTGTGGTGGTTTTAGGCATTGTTCATGGCCCTGGACTACTAGCATTTTACTTTTCATTGTCCTTGAACACTAAGGCCTATTTTGGGCATATGATGGTGGTGTTCCTACTGATACCTTGTCCAAGGCCATAAGAACAATGCTCAGTGCAAAAAACCTCGTACTAGTTCCCATGCGACAATTATAGGCCAAATTATCACTTTACAAGATATTGGGTAGTGGTATTGGATGATGTGCATGGGCCATGATTAAAAACCCCACAAAATACTCAATTAGGACTTAATGCATTGGTATTCCTCCTCAGATTATTTCTAGGGTCCCAAGAACCATCCTTAGAACATAGAATATCATAATGATTCTCATATGACACATGCAGACCAAAGTTTCCCTTTACAAGGCATGCATGGAGGTTTTGTACCATGTGCATAGTCCATGACCAATAAAAACATTTTTTAGGTCCTTATAATATGCTAATGTTCCTCCACAAATGATGTCCATATCCCCAAGAACCATCCTAGTGCACAATACGCAATGGTTCCAATACAACACTTGTAGGACATATATTTTCTTTACATGCGTTGCATGGTAGTTTTTGACTTGTGCATGGTCCATGAGAACTAAAACCCTCTTTTATACATTAAGGCACTTATGTTCCTCCTCAAACCATGTCAACGGCCCAAAGAATCATCTTTGGTGCACAAAAGTTTGTAGTGCTCCCAATATGGCACATATAAGCCAAATATTCACAAAGGATTGTTAGGTGGTTTTAGACTTTGTGCATGGTCCATGAACACTATATAATAGTCTCTAGCCCCATTGATTATGGCACAACTTAAAGCGTGACGATGGCGATGATCATATTGATGATGCCGATGATGTTGTTGACGATGATGGTGTCGATGATGATGACAATCATGATGATCATAGTCATGTAGACGATGATGATGATGATTAGGATGGTGATGATGATGATGATGTTGTTGCTGCTGCTACTGCTGTTGATGATGATAGTGACGACGATGAAGACGATGACGCTTATGATGACAATGATGTTTTTGATGATGATGATGTTGATGATGATGACAATAATTATGATGATGATGATGATGATGACGATGATCATGATGGTTATGATGATGATGACGATGACGATTGTTGAACTTTGGTGTCATCGATGTCAACTAATGTCAAAGAGGATGTCAATTGATTCAGTTTGATTCATTGATGGAAACTGCCGTCAAAGTGGATACATCATTCCTACAGTAGTTTGAAGAAGTGTATGGAAGCCACTTTGAAGACGTATATGCGCAATATAGTGAAGGACATGGATGCAAGTGTGAATACATATATCTAGAAGTTGCATCCATTCTGAAGGTGTGTGTTTATGGATACATAATACAGATGTAGTTCAAAGAATCACACAAGCAATGTATCCTATTACATGTGGTACCAGTGTATAAGTGAAGTCCACCAAGTCATACTCACTCAAGGTAGCAGCCAAAGAATTGGTAGGACAAAGGCATGTGTGCACAAGCAAGCTAAGGATTTGATTAAGAAAATATACATGTGTTCAAGCATGTTGAAAGATGAATCTGAAATGCACAAGATTTGCTTGGTCAAAGATCAGGAGTGCAAAAACAACTTATGGTCGGATAGTTTTGAAAGCACACAAGTTTTTCCAAATCAGAATATGCTTTCAATTGTGAAGGGAGCACCAGTTCCAAGAAGGGTACAATGGTTGAAGTTAGTATATGAGGAAATTCCACAGCCAACGGTACAATAGGTGTGCATGTCTCACAAGTGATGATGAAGCAAGGGTCAAAGTCCCACCAAGTAGAAGTTGGAGTATGTGTATATTCCACAAAGCATCAACACATCAAGGGCACATTACCCACAAGGGATGGTACAACAAAGGTTGAAGACACACCAAGTTGAAAAGCAAGGATGCGCACATACCTCAAAGAGATGATACATCAAGAGCGCAAGGGTACACCAAAAAAGTGTAAAGTCCCACTAATTTGTAAACCATGAAGGCGCAAGACACACACAGAATGAGACATCAATAGTGCAGAAGATGACATGTGGCATATGCATAATCAACGGATTATGGAAGAAGGGATTCCACAACCAACTTGTGGACACATAATTCGTGCAAGACATGTATATATAGAGATGCAAGTTGGAGAGTTGAAGTAAGCTCGATGGCGAGAATATAAAATCTTCAAGTGAAAGTTTCGGTTTGATATTTGGGGCATCAAAGGGCTCGTGAAAAAAAAAAATGATCTAGCGAGGAGCCAATTGCGTACATGCAACATAATGAACTTTTGATGGTGCGCAGAATGATGCTGAAGATCTTTGACAGATTGCGCAAGTACTGAAAGGAAGAAATACTGAAGTATGTGTAACTGTGTGAAAGACTGAATGACAAGATTGTAGACAACACGAAGATAGTCACAGATGTTGTAAGCAAGACAGAAGCACAGAGACAGAACTAAAGTATATTAGGTGATGCACAGATGTTTAGCTGATACAGAAATACTGAAGTGAAGTGTGCAAAGTCGAGAACTACATCTGATGCGCGATGACAAAGCAGTAGCAGGATCTAGCGAGTGCATCATGATGTGGATGATCTGAGACAAGTGCGTTTAACTGAAAGGATGAATCATTTACTGCATGCCAGGCCACAGATTTTCTAAAAGACTATGTCACTTAAACAGAACAAACACATCAGTAAGTGCGTAGTTCCCTCTGTTACTAGTGCATTATTTTAGAGTAGAAAACTATCAATTGAAAGCATAATATCAGTTGGTAAATGTAGTTGTGTTGTAGTAGATCGAAAGAGCATACTTTAGTGCAGACTACAGAGACAACAAGAACATAGTACATGAAGTAAGACATTAGAAGAAGTGCAAAATTGAGAGGAATGAGAAGTCAAGTGATGTATGCAACACAGTGACATTGAATCGTCTGCATACAAAGATAGTGCAAAACATAACTAATATTAGAATATCATAAGTGTGTGCGAGTCGGAAGTTCAATAAGTCAGAATTACATTTTGGATATCTGAGCAGTAGGAGGGGGAAAGGAGAAAGGGGGTTGTAGCATCCTTCCAGTTGGTGCTGGAGAAACACAGGGAGTCGGTGCTTCCTTCAGGTTGAATCCTATAAAACCACGGGATCGGTGCCTCCTTCTTGTTGGTACTAGTAAATACAGGAAGTTGGTGCTTCCTTGAATGTATTCCTTTTCACTATAAATGAAGCATTCTGTGGTTTTCTCCTGATTGGGTTTCCACATCAAAATTCATGTGTTCTTTGTTCTTTGTCTTGGTGCATACATGGATGAATGATTTTGTTTATATTGGATGCATAATTAATCATCAAGATTAAGTTAAGACTAATCTGTTAAAGAAGGTAAAAAATGATGATAACTGCACTAATACTGATTCACCCCCATCTCAGTATTAAATTTATTCCATCAATTGGTATCAGAGCGGGTTGCTTCAGTAACAGACTAAAATATAGAAGTCATATCATTACGCAAAACCCAACATGAATGGATTCGATATATGAATATATGGATGAAGTAGATTTTGAAGGAGAAATAGTCAGTGCTCTAGATGAACTGAAGAAGTCAAGGAAGAAAGGAAGGCTCCTACAGGAAGCTCTTCTGAGATTGGAGGAAGACACCACTAGGAAGTTAAAGTTGAAGGATGACAAGTGCGAAGGATGGGAAGCCAACATTTTTTCTTTGAGAAGTGAACTTTAAAAATTAAGCATTCAGCTGGAAAGGGAACAAACATGTAGAAACAACATTGATGGAGAATCATACTTTGTTAAAATTTATGCAGATTCTCTCAAGACTCCTTTGTCAAGAAAATATCATAAATGTGAGAGAGAACATAGAAGGCCAAATCATTTAGAAAACAAGCCCGCAGATCCTCGGGGTCTTTATCCTATTAGGTACCAAAACCTTTTCTTGGGAAATTGCTATTACTGTCATAATTTTGTTCATAAAGAAATAAATTGTAGAGCTCGGGTATTAGCATACGCTACGTAGAATTGTTTGTGCAATCAGATGAATTCTAAATGGAGCATCCTCAGAAAACCACCTCAAGTTTTGAATGAAGAACCCAATCCCTTCAGTATTTTAAGTTCAAAAGATGAATTCCGTGAAACCTTAGAACACGATACTCAACAACAATCTGTGCAATTCACTATGACAAAAGAAGAACATAAGGATAAAGTTCATTAGGAAGCGTGCAAACTAGCCTTACATGCACATAGTAAAGGGGGAAATGGTATATAGACAATGGATGTTCTAAGCACCTGTAAAAAGATAAAAAAAACTTTCTGAAGTTTGGAGAAGATTGTTGATGTATATGTAACTTCGGAATGTATTTCACATATATGTATATTGTATTCCTATAGAGATGTTATTATTCCTCGATACGGAAGTGTCGTCATTTATATTGTAAGTGTCGTAACTTATACTTGATGGGTTATTAGACCACCTTGTTGGGGTCGGCCTTGTATAAGTCATGTGGGTCAAAGGGTTATTAGACCACCCTATTGGGGGTCGGCCATGTGGATCAAAGGGTTATTAGACCACCCTAGTGGGGGTCGGCCTAGTCAACATTATGTTAAGTGGTTAAGTTGAGGCCGACCTAGTTGAGTAAAGGTCAAGTCAAGTTAGTGTATAAATAGAGAGTGTGTCTCTCTCATTTTACACATTCTATTCTCTCACTCACACTTGGGAGAGTGGCGCACTTGTGGAGGAGGAGGCTCTGCTGCTAGGAGAAGACTATCACTTGTATTCTGGTTGTATGATTTCTCTATCTATCTCTGAGGAAGTTATTGGGGTTTTTCACCTTTATGGTTTTCCCCAAGTAAACTATGTGTCTCTTGTGTGCTTGCATTATTGTGTCCATGATTGATATGCTATAGATTTGATGTACATGTTGTTCTCTCAGTTAAGATCCTAGATCAAATTGAAGTAAATTCTGAAAATTTAACATGGTATTAGAACTAGCCTGAAAGAAGGCATGATATGGCATGTATGACACTTGTTGCACTTACGATGCTAGGGCTTGATATAGCAAAAACCCGTCATCGTATCACTTTCGCTATAAACCTGTTTTGGCAAAGTGTTCGGGTTCGAAACTTTTACAGGTCGAATATCAGATCCCCATGTACCTTGTGTCCAAAGGAAAACCTCTAATTCATTGTACTTTGTGATTTATGATCTGTACAATATAGGGTTTCTACCTCTTCCAGATTTGAGTCAAAATCAGGTGACCTTGGGAAAAAAGGTCATAACTTGGGCTAGGAAGCTCCAAATGAAATTTCATAAAAAGTGACAGGTAGTACATAGACGGTACTATCTCAAGAAAATTTTTCAAAGGCCAAAGTTGAACCAGTGACACGTGGCACGCTGTACAAGTTCGATCTCCTGTATTATCCCATAAAAAGGTCACGTTGCGACACTTGGCATAACTCTCTCTCAAAGAATCCAATTGAGGTTAGAACTGTCGGGATGGAAAAACAATAGGTCGAGATATCTCAGAAATTTGTTTCAGAGGCCGAAGTTGAACCAATGACATGTGGCACGCCGTACAAGTTCGCTCTCCTGTATTATCCCATAAACAGGTCACGTTGCGACACTTGGCATAAATCTCTCTCAGAGAATCCAATTGAGGTCAGAATTGTCAGGATGGAAAGATAACAGGTCGGGATATCTCAGGAAAATTTTCAGAACCTATGGATTGAAAAGTTCAGAGTTACACTAGAAACAATCAGGTACATATTTCTGTCAAATCAGAATTATTTTTGAGCACCTTCATTCATGGCTTCTGGAATTTAGGGCTTCAGAGAAAGTTGTAATTTTTGTAATCAGAGACCACGGCTGAAAGCTACTCATCAAAATCGAAATTTAGAGACCAATATCAGAATTTTTGGTTGGGCAGAAGGCCGTGATTGATCAGACCCTAGTTCAGGACTTTGATCAGAAAAGTGGGAAATTAGGGCTTCAGCAAAAATGAGAATTTTTGAAATCTGTGACCACGGCTGGAAGCTCCTCATAAAAATAGAAGCTTAGAGATTTGGATCAAACCTTTTGATTGGGCATAAGAGTGGGCTTCATCAAACCCTAGTTCGGGGCCACGTCCAGTGAATCCGGAAGTTTCAAAGGAAAAATTGAGGAGTGAAACTTTGCAGTTTTCAAATTCTGAATATACCATCTTGATCAGCTCATCAAGACGCATATTTCTATCCTTTCGGAAATTTGAAATTGAAAGTTTGAATTTTTGGGGTTTCTCTGACAAACCCTAATCCAGCTCCAGGTCCAGTTCTTGCAAATCAAGTGGATTGGGTTAATCCTAGAAGAAGATGGATTGGTCACTTATATAAGTGAAGAAGTTCTTGTCTTAGAGGGAGATGAGGCGAAGACCTTCCATAAGAAGATTACAAGCAATCTTGACAGGTATGACTCATCGAGGTATGTTTCGAGATTTGTTCATGATTAAGTTTATGGTATGTTTTTCTTCATGTTATTACGGTTAGTACAATCTTGATTTTAGATTTGTCGTATCACCTTAACAAAATTATGAATGCATGATAGAAGATATTCATTGATTAGGGTGTTGACACTTATGATTGTACTAATGCATTATGGTGTTGTATGAGGTTTATGTTGTCTGCTAACATGAAAGGTACACCAAGAAATACAAATCATGTTATAGTTCAAGAACATATGATCATGATGACATGAGGACAAATATTCATCCATTGTCATGGATCACTTAGAAGATCTACTTACGAGGTATGTATAACTTGGTTCTACAATGGATAACTTATGAGACATGCAGGTTACTAGCACAAGTCACTGAAGAGAACCAGAAGACATTATGCGGGTATGTTAGACATAACTAGCTAGCATGCTAATCCAGGTATGTTTTTCCTATATCAAGCTAGAATCCTACCTTATGTTAGGATCTTATACTGTTGTATTGTTGATAATGATTATTCATGAAGTCATAGGTTTGAATAGTCATGGTTGTATGCATATTATGTTTCTTACCATAATTAATGATATGACTAACCAGAAGAATCATGAAGGTATAGGTTTGAGTAATCATGGGTTTTATGCATATTATATCTCTTATCTTGATTGATGATTTAACTAACCAAAAGAGTCCTATGATCAAATAAGAATATGTATGAGTAAAAGAAAGACTTCCCTGAAACCTTGAATACTAATGTTTATTATCTATGTTTGAAATGATCCTGACTATACATGCTTGAGATTATTGTGTTTTGATAATATTAACATTATATTAATGAATGTTTGATTATGTATGAGACCTCGAGGATAACACAATGATGATACTAATAAGCATACATAGTGATTAAGGATGGATGTAAGTTCAAGGACAGGTAATCCAGGAAGCAAAGATCAAGAGGGAGCACACTCCAGTTGTTCCTGCAAGAAAGCAAAGGAGCACACTTCAGTAGTTTCTGCAAGGATGCAGATATTCAGAGGGAGTTGACCACTTCTCACAATCCACATAAGAATGGAGTTGCAGAAAAGAAGGAAAGACTGAGAGGGAGTCAACCCAACAAACAAACAAAGATAAGTATTTGAATTGTCATTACTTGCATATTTTATTGTTTAAATAATACTGTTCAATAATGTATATACTGATGTTCCTAGAATTAGGTTGTGTATTATGCATATTAGAATAGTTGCATTGATGAATAGTATACTACTAATATACATGGGTAAGTGGCCTATGGCACTGTACAACATTCCATTGCTACTTATCTAGAATGAAACCTCTTTGCTGACATGTTGGGAGTTGTGCACACTCTTAACAATGTTCTGGTAGAGATTGGAAGGCATCTAGAAAGTTATGGGATATGGATAAATGTTGTATTGAAGCATTGGCTAAAGATAATTGCATGACTGTATGACATATTTCTTTATGTGTAAGAATTTGTTCTGAAAACTATGAGATGTTTTGTAATCATGCAATTTAACTTGTTATGTAGGAAAGATCGTATACCATCACCTACAAAAGAAGGACTACAACATTTGTTCAAGCAACAAAGTTATCTATTGAAAATATTGAAGATATTGAAGTTCCCAGGGTCTGGGAAGAATGCCATGATCGAGGAGTACCAGTCGATCATGAAGATGTTTGGGATGTTAGGATATTTAGACACTTAGGATTTAGTTAAGATCAACTTGTGTAATATATCCGTTAGGGATAGTGTGTTTCTTTAGTATGCATTAGTATGCATTTGTAAATACTTAATCCGACGGTCACGATATGTTTCCGACATAGAGTGATCCGACGGCTCAACTTCTCTTAGATCAAACCTAACCTTGATCCGTGGCTTAACACCCGATTGGTCCATGATCTCTATTTAAAGAGCATGGAGGGTCATTTTTTAGTTGATCGATTATGAGAAACTCATTTGTAACTTTCTTTCTTTGCATAATAAATTGTCCCGTAGAAGCTATTTGGCCGGGGCCGTGGAGTGTTTCCCTCAAGAGGGTTTAAACCACGTCAAAGCATCGGTGTGTTGATCCGTGATCTGTTTGTGTGAAGTGGTTGCTCTTGGTGTTCGGTCCTTTGGTAGTACCCTGTGTACCCGAACATGGTATCAGAGCTTTTATGAAGTGCCGCTTCCGGTTATGATCTAGATCTTGAACTGTTGTTGCCGAAACTCGAAAGGGTTTCTAGTTCTGGTATTTCTGTGCATTTCTGGGCTGTGGGAGGTGTTCCATTGCGTCTGGAGCGTCGTTTCCATTGGGAAATAGTTTTCGTTTGATCGAAAACGGTTCCCGGTTGCTCCAGAAACGCGTATTCCATCAGATCTGAAGGTATAATGTTACAGTGACGCATTTTTTTATTTCGTTTTTTGAAAAGAAAAAAATCTCATATTTCATCTTTTTTTACTGTTAGTTTTTTTTTGGTTCGGATTGTTGCTTTCCCATCTGCGTATGCTCTTTGCCGTGCACCTTGAGCGATCTCGGCAAATCAGAAACAGAAAGGGAAAGGGTTTTTCTCGGCTGCGTATGCTCTTTGCCGTGCACCTTGCGCGATCTCGGCAAATCAGAAACAGAGAGAAAACGTCTACTTTCTAGGCAAGCTAACAAGATCTAACTCCACGAGTGTGGAAAAGTTTTTTTTGGTTCGATTTGTGCTCTGTTTTGCAGGAAAAATGGCAAGCACGCAAACCGAGCAAAAAAAAAAAAAAAAAAAAAAAAAAAGAAGCCCCCTTACTCATTCCCATATTTTACATACCTTTTAATCTAGCTCACTTGGTTCAAAGTTGCTTTATTCCTTAATAGGTCTTGAGTTCAAGTCTTAGGAAGTTACTTTTAAAAAGAAAAGTGCATGCAATTTCTATTTTCAAGTTACTTTATTGTAAAAGTGCATCTCACTTAAATAATAAAAAATAAAAATACAAGTGAGTCACTTAAGTTTATTTATTTATTGTTGCACTATTTAAAAGTAATTTCATTGTAAAAGTGAAATCACTTATTTTACAAAAGTGGTTCACTTAAAGCAACTTTCTTGTAAAGTGACTGTCAAAAGGTTTATCTTGGGAAGAGGGGGTTCTTTTTTTTTGCTGGACATTCTCTAGCTGCCACGCCACTATTGGGGACATCTTCAACAGTTTCTTTGTTCAAGCATAACTTCATCATACAGAGTCAGTTTTCAGTGCCGTTTTTTTTGAAACCGCCTATTTTTTCGAGTTCTTCACATCTAGACTATTGGTTTCTGCTTTTACAGCCATTAATTTACAAAAATGGCCGCCCATTGTGATATTCTACTTAACGGTTCCAACTATTTCTCATGGAAATCTCGTATGGAGGATGTTCTACGAAGTAGGGGACTTTTCAGAATTACCACAGGGAAAGAAAAAGATCCCACTGATGATGATAAGAAAATAAAATGGGCAAATAGATGTGATGAAGCTCGTGGATTGATTGGGATGTCAATCTCTACTGATTTGCGATTCCACATATCTGGAATTGATGAACCTAATACTGCTTGGGACAAGTTGGAAACTGTGTTTGGTAAACACAATGAAATTCGAGGCCACCAACTCGAAAATGAGTTGATTTCTTTAAATCCAAGTGACTTTTCATGCATTCAATATTATTTATCTAAGTACAAAACTCTTAAACTCTTATGTGCAGAATGTAAGATTGAGAGGGAAGACAAACAGTGCATTTATCATATTCTTTCCAAACTTGGACCTGCATATTCTGTTTTTGTATCTACATTTTACTCTATGAAAGCATCATTGAATGCAACTAGCTATCAAGAGCCTAGTCTTGAATCCTTTTGTGATTCATTGATTAGGGAACAAGATAAACTCATTCATCTTGGAATAATCAACAATGCAGATACATCTGGGAAAGCCTTATTGTCCCAACAGAAAGAAAAGTCCAAGCCTCCCAAGAAACAAAATTTTCGCAATAATAAGTCAAACAAGGGTCCAAAACCCTCTCAGTCAGCTCCTTCTTTAAAAAATGACAAAGGATCCAAGCCAAAAGGTAAGAAGACTGAGCGTCATTGCAACTATTGTGGGAAAGATAATCATGATGAATCTAAGTGTTTCAAGAAGATAGCAGCCTTGGAAGCAGCAATGAAGAAGCACCACATCAACCTAGATTCGCCTTCAGAATCTACCTCTCATGGACATGCACTTTGTGCTTCTGGTTGTTCTTATAATGCATCTTCTTCTTCTACTTCAAATGAATGGCTCATTGATTCTGGAGCATCTTATCATATGGCTAAGGATCAAGCCATCTTTTCTACTATGCATGAATGTAACACCAAACAAATATTTGTTGGTGATGATAGATCTCTAAGTGTTGTAGGAGCTGGAACAGTTCCAGTAGATAATGGTCATTTTAGTGATGTACTATGTGTTCCAAGAATTTTCTGCAATTTGTTATCAGTCTATCAGATCACTCATTCTGGTGAAGGTAAAACTGTGACCTTTACACCTCACCAAGTTGTAATCAAGGATTTTAAAGATCCTCAACAGGTCCTAGCTACCGGAATTGTTGATGATATTACCAGGTTGTACAAGTTTAACAACTTTGAGTCATCACCTTTCCCTTCAGTTTTTGTTGCTCATAGTGATAACTTGAGCAAACTTTGGCATGAGCGATTTGGTCACTTAAATTATCGCTCATTGCAACAACTATGTAAAGAAAATATGGTGACAGGTCTTCCGATGGTATCTTGCAGAGATGGTGTTTGTTCCGGTTGTGTACTTGGAAAACATCATAGGGACAATTTTGACAAACGTGCCTCTTGGCACGCCTCGGTTCCCTTGGAGCTTGTGCATAGTGACTTGTGTGGTCCTCTTCCATCTGCTTCCTTTTCTGGTTTCAAGTATTTCTTAACTTTCATTGATGATGATGATTACACCAGACGCACTTGGGTTTATTTCCTAAAAATTAAGAGCGAAGTATTTAACATGTTCTTGGCCTACAAGGCCCTTGTTGAAAAACAATCTGGTCATCAAATTATCAAGTTAAGATCTGACAATGGAGAAGAATATGTTAACAAACAGTTCACTACTTTCTGCACTGAACAAGGCATCCAACAACAGCACACTGTTCCATATACACCACAACAAAATGGTGTAGCTGAGCGGAAGAACCGCACTTTAAAAGAAATGGCTAATTGTATGATCCAATCTAAGGGACTAAGTCTTCAATTTTGGGCTGAAGCCATAAATAGTGCAAATTACATAGTTAATCGCACCCCCACAAAATCCTTACAAGGTATAACACCAGAAGAAGCATGGAGTAAAATTAAACCTGATGTAAGTCACTTTCGTGTGTTTGGTAGTGAAGCATGGGCTCACATTCCGGATGAAAAACGGAAAGCATTGCAACCTAAAAGTGAAAAGTGCATATTTGTTGGATATTCTGAAGATGTAAAAGGTTATAGACTTCTTCAACCACATTCTCATGCTATAATCATTAGAAGAGATGTTAAATTTGATGAAAATATCTTGGCCTGCGAGCCTAACTCGGCGAGTGTGCCATCTTTGGCCTGCGAGCCTGATTCGGCGTTTGTGCCTTCTTCTTCTTCTTCCAACTTCCTTGACAGGTTTCCAACTTCAGTTTCTGATGATGACAGTGAGGATGAAAATCCACCTCCGCCTGCTCATGTTCCTCCAGTTGCACCAGCACAAGTGCTTCCTCGATGGGTCCGTTCAACATGTGAAGCAGCTGGTGATCTTGCCGGTGATCCTAGAGATCAACGTCGAACACGTTCTCAGTTTCAGCGAGCCTCTTCTCTTTTGGCTCAAGTTTCCGAGAATCATGATCCAGAAACTTTTGCAGAAGCTTCAGGGAATCCAGATTGGGATGCAGCCATGGATGAAGAATATCGTTCCTTAATGGCGAATGATACTTGGGATCTTGTACCTCTTCCAAAAGGAAGAAAACTTGTCAGATGTAAATGGGTCTACAGAACTAAGTATGCATCAGATGGAAGTGTTGAAAGACTTAAGGCAAGGTTAGTTGCCAAAGGTTTTTCCCAAGTTGAAGGGATTGACTACAATGAAACCTTTGCTCCCGTCGCCAAAATGAACTCCATCCTCCTTGTTCTTTCCCTTGCAGCCTTACACAATTGGGAAGTCCATCAAATGGATGTCAATTCTGCCTTCTTACATGGTGATTTACAGGAGGAAATTTACATGGAACAACCTCCTGGCTATGTTCAGAATAACTCTAGCCTTGTCTGCCGCCTTAAGAAATCCTTATATGGCCTTAAGCAAGCTCCTAGAGCTTGGTATGCCAAAATGGATAACTTTCTCCTTGACACTGGTTTTTCTAGATGCCATTCTGACCCCAATGTCTATACCAAGAAAGTAGGAAACCATCTCATCATACTTGTTCTATATGTTGATGACCTTATTCTTATTGGTAGTAACCCTAATCTTATAACCCATGTGAAATCCGGTCTTAAACAAACTTTTGAAATGTCAGACTTAGGACATTTGCATTATTTTCTTGGCCTCCAAGTTCTGCAAACCAAAGAAGGAATCTTTCTTTCTCAGTCTAAGTATGCTTGTGACCTTCTTCGTCGCTTTCACATGGAAGATTGTACACCAGCCCCTTCTCCCTTCCAGTCTGGAGTCAAACTTTCTGCCACTTGTACTTCACCTGAAGTAGATGCCACCTTGTATCGTCAGCTTGTTGGTAGTCTTTTATACTTGACTCATTCCCGTCCTGGCCTTTCCTTTGCCGTTGGTCGAGTTTCCCGTTATATGCAGACACCTCATGAAAGTCACTGGAAAGCAGCTAAAAGAATACTTCGATATATTCGAGGTACAGTTCAGTTTGGGATTCATTACAGTACAGGGGGGAAACCTTTGTTGGTTGGTTTCACTGATTCAGATTGGGCCGGCGATCCTGATGATCGAAAGTCTACTGCAGGTTATGTTTTCAGTCTGGGATCTGGACCTATTACTTGGGCTTGTAAGAAACAACAAGCTCTTGCTCTTTCTTCAGCAGAGGCAGAATATCGAGCAGCAGTTAATGCCAGTCAGGAAGCTTTATGGCTTCGACAGATCCTTTCAGAGTTTGGATTCGAGCAGCAGCAGCCTACTCCACTTTGGTGCGACAATGAAAGAGCCATCAAGCTTGCCAAAGATCCAGTTCTACATCAACGCAGCAAACACATTGAGCTACATATGCACTTCATCAGAAATCTTGTTCATGATCGTGTTCTTGAAGTGCTCTTTTGCCCTACAGATGATCAAGTTGCAGACATCTTCACCAAGTCTCTTACAGAAGCGAAGTTTTCTAAACTTCGATCTATGTTAGGAGTTCAGGAACTTGTCATTAAGGGGGGATAGGCTCTAATGCCTCCTTCCTTCTCCTAATAGTGTCACTTTTGTAAATCCTTCAATCCTATCCCAAGTTGTTCTAAGGGGGGATGTTAGGATATTTAGATACTTAGGAGTTAGTTAAGATCAACTTGTGTAATATATCCGTTAGGGATAGTGTGTTTCTTTAGTATGCATTAGTATGCATTTGTAAATACTTAATCCGACGGTCATGATATGTTTCCGACATAGAGTGATCCGACGGCTCAACTTCTCTTAGATCAAACCTAACCTTGATCCGTGGCTTAACACCCGATTGGTCCATGATCTCTATTTAAAGAGCATGGAGGGTCATTTTTTAGTTGATCGATTATGAGAAGCTCATTTGTAACTTTCTTTCTTTGCATAATAAATTGTCCCGTAGAAGCTATTTGGCCGGGGTCGTGGAGTGTTTCCCTCAAGAGGGTTTAAACCACGTCAAAACATCGGTGTGTTGATCTGTGATCTGTTTGTGTGAAGTGGTTGCTCTTGGTGTTCGGTCCTTTGGTAGTACCCTGTGTACCCGAACATGGGATGCAGTCCCAAGACCTGAAGGGGAGTCTGTAGTGACTTCCAAGAGGATCTACAAGATCAATCATGCTGCAGGTGGTAGCATAGAGACTTTTGCTCCTGTAGCCAGATACACTTCCATCAGATCAGTACTTGCTCTGGCTGCAGTGATGAAGTGGAAGGTACACCAGATGGATTTCAAGACAGCCTTCTTGAATGGTGTAGTTGAAGAAGAAGTGTATGTGGAGAAGCCACTTGGTTCTGAGACACATGATAGGGAGTCATATATGTGCAGAACTTGGTATGGTAGGATAGACAGGTTTTTATCTAGTTTGGGATTTACCAAGAGTAAAGCGGATTCCAACCTTTACTACAAGGTTGAGGAAGGCAATCCAGTGATACTACTAAGTGGATGACATGTTTGTAACAGGTGAGGATAGATTGATTGCCGACATGCAGCGGAAGCTTGCTGCCGAGTTCGAATTGAAGAACTTGGGGATGATGCACTATTTGTTTTTGGCATGGAGGTGTGACAGAGTGCAAGGGAAGTATGCAGTAGAGATCCTGAAGAGGTTCGGGATGATGGACTGCAAGGCCATGGCCACACCTATGGAATCGAACCTGAAGCTTTTGTATGATGCTTCATCTGATCTGGTTGATGTCACTGTGTATCGTCAGATGATTGGGTCCTTGATGTACCTGACGAACACGAGACCGTATATTTGCTTTGCGGTGAACACATTGAGCCAGTTCCTGACGGATCCGAGGAGTGTTCACCTGGTTGCTGTAAAACATGTTCTAAGGTACCTGAAGGGTACAGTGGATTATGGGCTCAAGTATGAAGCGAATCAAAAGTTTAACCTGCAGGGTTATGTTGATTCAGATTGGGCAGGCAGTGCTGCAGATAGGAAGAGCACTTATGGGTGTTGCTTCAGTATGGGATCAGGTGTGATCTCTTGGTAGCACTAAGTACATCCGAAGCAGAGTATGTTGCGATGGATGAGAAGGTTGCAGATGTATTGACCAAGCCGTTGGCCAGAGTGCATTTTGAGTACTTCAGAGAGAGGCTTGGTGCACTTCAGATCGAGGTTCCTTCCAAAGGGAAGTGATGAGTCCGGAAGATGCAGATGCACATGATCTTTTCTGGCATGGTTGATGTGTTCTCCCATGGTCATGATGTAATTGCTGAGCCATTCTCACATGGTGGTAGATGTGTTCTCCTATGGTGTAGATGTAAGGGCTGAAGCCATTTTTCACATGGTGGTAGATGTGTTCTCTCATGGTGAAAAAGTAAGGGCTGGAGCCTTCCCCGAATTGTGGTATATGTGTTCTCCCATGTCGGTGGTGTAAGTGTTAGATGATGTGCATCTGGGCTGTGCTTCGTGGACGATGAGATGATCTGAAGAGGACGATGCTATAATGATCAGGAGGATCATGGATGATGAGCATTAAGACGATGCTCCAGTTACTACTCTGTATATGCATCAGGATGATGCTGGATATGATCAGTTGGATCATTTATATGTATATGTATGTATGCATCATGTTGGATGCTGGATATGATCAGTTGGATCATTTGTATGTATTTTGTATATGCATCATGTTGGATGCTTGGACCATGTATTTGTATATGTATCAGGTGGATACATTGTATGATCAGGTAGATCATGTATGTTGATATGTATCAGATATGATCAGGTGGATCATGTATTTGTATTTGTATCAGGTGGATACACTGTATGATCAGGTGGATCATGTATGATGATATGTATCGGGTAGATACTTGGTATGCATCAGGTGGATGCATTGTATGATCAGGATGATCATGATGACGAGCTTCAGGGTGTTGCTCCAGATGATATGTATCAGGATGGTACAAGTGATGATGATCAATATGATCATGGGCATCAGGATGATGCCTCGTGTGATGATGATCCGTTGGATCATGAGTATCAGGTTGATACTTGGAGGTCGGAGATGATATGTGGCAGGTTGTGCAAATAGCATTTAATCAGTCCTGGGAGATCTTGCCAGTCGTGCTGTGGCACATAAATGTTCCTGGGGTACTCTTTTTGGTATTTCTATGTAGTATGTAATCAGTCCTCAGATATCTGATAGGTTGAGTTGTGTGCTCGTAATCAGTCCTGGGATGAGGTATTACTACGGAGACATGTAATCAGTCCTGGAGATCCGAGAGGTTGAGCTGTGTGCTCATAATTAGTCCTGGGATGCTCTTTAGAGATCTTGTCGGTCGTGTTGCGGCACATAAATGTTCCTGGGATGCTCTTTAAAGGTTTTGTCTATCCACATGTAATCAGTCCTGGAGATCCGAGAGGTTGAGCTGTGTGCTTGTAATAAGTCCTGGGATGCTCTTTAGAGATATTGCCGGTCGTGTTGCGGCACATAAATGTTCCTGGGATGCTCTTTAAAGGTATTGTGGAGGAGATGCATGTAATCAGTCCTAGGATATCTTGCCAGTCGTGCTTAGGCACATAAATGTTCCTGGGATACTCTTTCCGGTATTGCATCCGCACATAAAATTAGTCCTGAGAGGCCACCTCTATCAGACCGTTCGCACAGATGATGAAGACTTGCAGGTGGTGGGCCTACATCCAGTATGAAAAAGGACTAGCTCTGTAGAACTTCCTATGATGAGTATATTCAGAGATTGATTGAGATAGCAGCAGCAGTGACGATGATGATGACTTGATGACGATTATCCAGTGACGATGATCCAGAGAAGATGACTTGTGCTAGAAGACCTGTGTTGAGAAATACCTTCCTAGTTAAGAGGGATTGTTGATGTATATGTAACTTCGGAATGTATTTCACATATATGTATATTGTATTCCAATAGAGATGTTATTATTCCTCTATACGGAAGTGTCGTCATCTATATTGTAAGTGTCGTAACTTATACTTGATGGGTTATTAGACCACCTTGTTGGGGTCGGCCCTGTATAAGTCATGTGGGTCAAAGGGTTATTAGACCACCCTATTGGGGGTTGTCCATGTGGGTTAAAGGGTTATTAGACCACCCTAGTGGGGGTCAGCCCAGTCAGCATTATGTTAAGTGTTTAAGTTGAGGCCGACCTAGTTGAGTAAAGGTCAAGTCAAGTTAGTGTATAAATAGAGAGTGTGTCTCTCTCATTTTACACATTCTATTCTCTCACTCACACTTGGGAGAGTGGAACACTTGTGGAGGAGGAGGCTCTGCTGCTAGGAGAAGACTATCTCTTATATTCTGGTTGTATCATTGCTATATCTATCTCTGAGGAAGTTATTGGGGTTTTTCACCTTTATGGTTTTCCCCAAGTAAACTCTGTGTCTCTTGTGTGCTTGCATTATTGTGTCCATGATTGATATGCTATAGATTTGCTGTACATGTTGTTCTCTCAGTTAAGATCCTAGATCAAATTGAAGTAAATTCTGAAAATTTAACAAAGATAGGGGAGGAAACACCTATTTTGGGGATAATGGCTCATCCAAAATTCTAGGAAAAGGCCTGACAAGCCTAGGAAACAAAAGGACTAAGGCATAAAATGTTATGTTAGTCGAGAATGTGAAACAAAATATTATAAGTGTTAGCCAGATGTGCGACCAAGGAGACACCCTCACTTTTGACTCAGAAAAATGCAAAATAAAAAATAGGGATACATGCAAGATTGTGGAAACGACCTCCAGGAATCCTAAAAATGTCTATATCTTGGATGAGGAAAGAGAATAAAAATTTTGCATGGGAAAAACCGATGAAATTTGGATCTGCCACAGAATATTGGGACACACCAATTTTGAAAACCTTGTCAGAATCAGTAGGAAACAAGCAGTAAGAGACATTCCAAGAATTACTACGCTAGCAAACTCATTATGAAAGCATTGTCTACATGGGAAACAAACAAGAATTAAGTACCCCAGGAAAGAGTACACTACCTAAAAAACTTTGGAATTGGTTCATTCATATCTATGTGGTCCAATGCGAACCATAGGAATGAAGGATGAAGAATACTTCCTTCTATTCATAGATGCTTTCAATCGAATGATGTGGGTGTTCTTTCTTAAGGGAAAATAAAAAGATTTGAATGCTTAAATTTTTTTAAAGAAGTAATTGAGAACGAAACAGATTTAAGAATAAAGTGTTTGAGGTATGAAAATGGAGGAGAATATACATCAAACAATTTTTATAACTACTGTGACAAACATGGAATTAGAAGACAATTTTCAGCAGCCAGAACACCACAACAAAATGGGGTGGCAGAAAGAAAAGAAAAAAACTGTCTAAGAGATGGATAGAACAATGTTAAATGAGTCAAGGCTATCATATATGTTTTGGATGCATTCCATTCATACAACTGTACACATTCTCAACAAGTGTTTGATCAAAATGAACAATTGCTCAACACCATATGAACTCTAGAAAGGAAGACAAAATACAGTTAAGCATTTCAAAATATTTGGAAGCAAATGCTACATTAAAATAAATGATGACTCTTGGAAAATTTGATTCCAAATCAGATGAAGGGATTTTTATTGGTTATTCTTGCAAGATCAAAGCTTACAAGTGCTATAATTTGTGACTCAGAAAGATAGTTGAAAGTACTGAAGTGAAAGTTGATAAAGTACTGACTTATAGAAGAATTGAAGAAGAAGATGATCTACCCTTGTTGGAACAGCCGAATGAGGAAAATAAAGATACAAAAGTTCCACAGGAGGAAGTGTATTAGCGTGAATTAGAAGAAGGAAGACCAGACACAAAGGGACCCTACAGATATGTCCAGAAAAATCATTCAGAAAATTTGATTATTGGAGACAAAGATGTTGGTGTAAGAACTAGAAGGAGTCTGAGCAATCCAACTGAAGAAGTGCATTTCTCATTACTGTCTCAAACAAAACCAGAAGGAATTGAACAAGCCAAAGATGATGAAGGTTGGATGAAGGCCATGAATGAGGATTTAGATCAAATTAAAAAGAACGAAACTTGGGATCTTGTTCCAAGACCTAAGAATAAGAATGTAATTTGAACAAAGTGGGTATTCAAAAACAAACTAAATGAAGAAGGAAAAGTTGTCAGAAATAAGGAAAGAATGGTGTGCAAAGGGTATGCGTAGATCAAGGGAATAGATTTCGAATTAAATTTTTCTCTAGTAGCACGAATGGAAGCAATCATGATATTCCTGGCCTATGCCTATGCAGAAAATGTCAAAGTATATTAGATGGATGTTAAATCAACATTTTTGAATGGAGATCTTGAAGAAGAAGTATACATTGAAAAACCAGATGGTTTTTCACTTTCATGCAACAAAGAGTATGTGTGCAAGCTAAATAAAGCATTGTATGGACTCAAACAATATTCTAGGGCCTGGTATTCAAGGTTGGACAAATATCTGCAAAGTCAAGGTTTCAGAAGGGGCAGTGTAGATAGAAATATCTACATCAAAATTGAGAATGAAAAGATGATAGTGGTGGGAGTATACATAGATGATATGATTTTTGGGAGCAATGATGACAGAATGAGTCAACAATTTGCAAAAGACATGCAAAAAGAATTTGAAATGTCCATGCTCAGGGAATTATCCTTTTTCCTTATGTTATGAATTTCTCAATTAAATGATGGTATATTCATATCTCAATCTAAGTATGTAAAGGAAATGTTAAAGAGATTCAACATGGAATATTGCAAGCCTGTCTGTACACCTATGGTCACTGGGTGCAAATTAAGTGAAGAAGATGAGGCTAAGGAAGTTGATCAGAGGATTTATAGATCTATGATCGAGAGTCTGCTATATTTAATTGCTTCAAGACCATATATCATGCAAGAAGTTGGACTTGTCACAAGATTTTAGTCATCACCCAAGGAAACACATGTTCAAGTAGTCAAAAGAATTTTCAGGTATTTGAAAGCGACCATGTATCTTGGCCTATGGTATCCAAATAGAAAAAACCTATACTTAATATCATACACTGATGCATAATGGTCAGGAAGTAGTGTTGACATGATAAGTACTAGTGGTGCTGCGTTTTTCTTAGGAAATTGTCTCGTGTCTTGGATAAAATAAAACAACCATCAATTGCATTATCCATAGCATATGAGCATATTGCAACCACTGCTTGTTTCTCACAAGTATTATGGATGAAACAAACTTTGATAGATCTGCAAGTAAATATTGATCAACCGATACAAATACTATGCGACAACACTAGCGCAATTAGTATTTCCAAGAATCCTGTTATGCATTGCAAAACTACGCATATTCCGATCAAATATCATTTTGTAAGAGAGAAAGTAGCTGATAACGTTGTCAAACTTGAATACATTGATACTAAGGAGCATATTGTAGATGTATTAAATACTAAAACTCTTCCATGAAGTACATTTGAATATCTTAGGGAAAAAATGGGTATGGTTCTCAATCCAGAATATAATGAGAACCCAAATAAAGATGTGTAAGTCCAGAAAGAATTGGCACTGCACAGTTGGCACGAAAGGAAGTCTGTATGGATCAATGCGCAAGGAATAATGAAGTGTTGTGATAGGAACATGAAATCAAGATGAAGGTATTATGCAACGTGTGTTTCAAGAAAGCAATCAAAGATAATTATGAAAGGACATTAGTGCTGAATTATAGTAAAGAATAATGAAGCACAAAGTTAGGGGGAGTCATCCCTAAAGACAGTTGAGATTGAGGCTAGGGAAAAACAAACTAGTGATAATACATTGCGCAAGTAATGGTACCTCTTTGCCATTAATGTCAAAGGGGGAAAATACATGAAGTTGTCAGGCATGAAGCTGAAGTAAGAAAAATTACATGAAGTCAAGGCATGAAGCTGAAGCAAGGAGAGATGCATCAAGCTGACAGGATTGAAGTATAATGCATGAAGCTGGTTGTACAAGAAATGGATAATGATCATTGAAGAAACAACAAGAAGATATCAGATGTAAAAGAGTTTGAAGCATATACCAGACGTGAAAGAGAATGAATTAGATCATCTATGTGGTCTACGTTGAAGTAACATAAAGAAGCATGATCCGCGCAGACATAGCAGAAGAATTGATAGTAGAGAATGCACCATACCAAAGAACTCAGGGGGAGCATATACACAGGGGGAGCACTGCGACAAGGTACATATGAAGCATGCAATTCAAAGAAGATCATACACATCTTCATAAGGTGTTGAGATCAATGCGAAAGGGGGGGATTGTAGAACTTTGGTTTTCATTGATGTCAAATAATGTCAAAGAGGATGTCAACTAATTCATTTTTAGTGATTGATGGAAAATGATGTCAAAGTGGATACAAAATTCCTACAGTAGTTTGAAGAAGTTTATGGAGGACACTTTGAAGAAATATATGCGTAAGATGGTGAAGGACATGGATGCCGGTGTGAATAAGTATATATAGAATTTGCATCTAGTATGAAGGTGTGTGTCTAGGGATACATCATACAGATCTAGTTCAAAGAAGCACATAAGCAATGTATCCTATTACATGTGGTACCAGTGCATAAGTGAATTCCACCAAGTCATACTCACTCAAGGTATCAGCCAAAGAATTGGTAGTACAAAGGCACAAGTGCACAAGCAAGCCAAGGAGTTGTTTAAGGAAAGATACAAGTGTACAAGCATGTTGAAAGATGACTCTGGAATGCACAAGCTTTGCTTGGTCAAATATCAGGAGTGCGCAAACAAATTATGGTTGTACAGTCTTTAAAGCACGCAAGTCTTTCCAAATCAGAAGATGATTCCAGTTTTGAAGGGTGCACAAGTTCCAAGAAGGGTACAACGGTTGAAGTTAGTCTATGAGCAAATTCCACAGCCGACGGTACAGTAGGTGCACATGTCCCACAAGTGATGATGAAGCAAGGGTCAAAGTCCCACCAAGTATAATTTGGAGTATGCGCAGATTCCAAAAAGCATCAACACATCAAGGGCGCATTACCCACAAGGGATGGTACAACAAAGGTTGAAGACACACCAAGTAGAAAAGCAAGGATGTGCACATACCTCAAAGCGATGATACATCAAGAGCGCAAGGGTACACCATCAAGGTGTAAAGTACCACTAAGTTGTGGACCATGAAGGCACAAGACACACAAAGGATGACACATAAACAACACAAAATATGACATGTGGCATATGCACAATCCGTAGAGTATGGAAGAAGGTATGCCACAACCAACTTGTGGACATACAACCAACTTGTGGACATACAATCTATGCAGGACATGTATAAATAGAGATGCAAGTTGGAGAGTTGAAGTAAGCTTGATGGCGAGAATATAAGAGATTCAAGTGAAAGTTTTAGTTTGATATTCGGGGCATCAATGGATCGAGGATAGAACATTATGATCTAGCAAGGAGCTGAGTGCGCACATGAAACATAATGAATTTTGATGGTGTAAAGAAGGATGTTGAAGATCTATGATAGATTGTGCAAGTACTGAAAGGCAGAAATACTGAAGTATGCATAACTGCATGAAAGGATTGTAAACAACACATAGATAGTCACAAATTTTGTAACTAATACAAAAGAACAAATATAGAACTAGAGTATATTAGGTGATGCGCATATGTCTAGATGATACAGAAAGACTGAAGTGAAGTGTGCAAAGTCGAGAAATCCATGTGATGCATGATGACAAAGCAGTAGGAGGATCCAGTGAGCACGTCATGATGCAGATGATATGAGACAAGTGAGTTGAACTGAAAGGACGAATCATTTATGGCACAACATGTCACAAATTGTCTAAAATATTGTGACACTTGAACAGAACAAACACATCAGTAAGTGCACAGTTCCCTCTATTACTAGTGCATTATTTCAGAGCAGCAAACTATCAATTAAAAGCACAGTATCAGTTGGTAAATGTAGTTGCATCGTAGCAATTGACATAGCATACTATAGTGCAGACTACAAAGAAAACAAGCACACAGTACATGACGTAAGACACCGACAGAAGTGAAGAAATGAGAGGAATGATAAGTCAAGTGAGGTATGCAGCATAGTGACAGTGAATCATCTACATACGAAGATAGCGCACAATAGAAATAATATCAGAAGATTAGAAGTGTGTGCGAGTCAGAAGTTTAGTAAGTTAGAATTACATTTTGGATATGTGCGACAGGACGGGGAAAGGGGAAAGGGGGTTGTAGCCTCCTTCCAGTTGGTGCTGGAGAAACATTGTGATTTAGTGCTTCCTTTAGGTCGGAGCCTATAAAACCAGGGGGTCGATGCCTCCTTCCAATTGGTGTTGGTAAATACAGGTAGTTGGTGCTTCCTTAAATGTATTATTTTTCACTATAAAAGAAGCATTCCATGGTTTTCTCCCGACTGGGTTTCCACGTCAAAATTCCCATGTTCTGTGTTCTTTGTCTTGGTGCATACATGGATGAATGATTTTGTTTATATTGGATGCATAATTAATCATCAAGATTAAGTTAAAACTAATATGTTAGAGAAGCTAAAAAATGCTGATAATTATGCTAATACTGATTCATCCCCCTCTCATTATTAAATTGATTCCATCAACGATGATGTTGTTGTTTATGATGATTGTGATGATGAATAGCGATGATGATGACAACGATGTTGATTCTGACAATGTTTCTGATGAAGATGATGACAATGATGATCATGATGATGACAATGATTATGATGGGAATGGTGATGATGGTGATGATGATAATGATGATCATCTCTATGACGACAATGATAGCCATGATGTCAACGATGATGATGACGATAATGTTCTTGATGATTATTATGTTGATGATTATAATAATGATTATGATTATGATGATGATGATGACAATGACCATGATGGTGGTGGTTGAGGCGGTGGTGGTGGTGGTGATGATGATGATGATGATGGTGTTTATGATGATTGTGATGGTGAATAGTGATGATGACGGTGACGACGATGACAATGATGATGATGATGACAATGATTTTGTTGACGATGATGATGTTGATGATGTCGAAAATTATGATCATGATGATGACAATGATTATGATGGGGATATGATGATGCTACCAATAATGACGATGATGTGGTTGTTTATTATGATGATGATGATGATAGTCATGATGACAATGACGATTTAGCTATCATCATCATCATCATCATCATCATCATCGACACTGGAATTATCATTGTCATCACCATTGACATTGTCATCATCAACGATTTCATCATCGTCATCATCACTGACATCACCATTAAATTTTTAATTTTTTAATTTGATCAATTTTTTTAAATTAAATATTTTTTCAATGTATGTACATATATGTATATACAAAATTAAACAAATAAAACATAAATAAATAAATAAAAAATAAAACAAAACAAATAAACAAATAAAAAACAAATAGGCCAAAGAAAACAGACCTTTGTCCCCTCCCACCCGACTTCATTTGTGTATTGGTGATGCATAGCATGAGACGTGAGTAAAGAAACCCGTAGGAGAGAGTAGTTGGATTGCAATCGACTAGGGGAGACTGCGACCGAGTAGAGCAACACTGAGAGGAACCAATGCCTATGATATCTGTGAGTACTAAACCCTAAATCATTCCTCGTTCAAGCAAATAGTTGGCATTTATGCCTTATTCATCCTATTATTTTTTATTTCATTTATGGAGAAACCACAATTTGATTTCATTACCCTATGTTTCCATGCTTCGATGATTCTATTGTATGTGCCTAAAATTTCTAGCACAAGTGTTTATTGGCATTGTCGAACTCAAAATCGACCCATGGATGAGACTAGCGATCTCATTGGTATTCTATAATCAGTGAAACTCATACTAGCGATATCCAAATTGTTTAATGGATGGGATTGTATAGTATATAAGTGGTCAATAGAATAGAGCCTCCATTTTTTCATCCCAAACCATGGTGGATAAAGTTCAACACATATGTTTACTAACACAATAATTCGATCCAAAGGAATTAATTACAAATCCATGGGATGAGGGAATACGGGTGAGGATCTATATAGAGTTCAATACCATAATGGTTATAAAATATCCCCATCCTAAATGAATTAGAAAGAGGTATCCATCGTTGAATAATCAATAGAAAAGAAAAATATTGAGATATCCATTGTAGAAAAACCATAGAAAATAAAAAATATTGAGCCAATGGTTGTAAAAAGATAAACATAAAAGAAAAACACTCAAGCTATCCATTGCAAACAGTTCGATTGAAAATGATACTATTCAAAAATAAATTCAGATTAAGGTATCCATTCCAAAAATATGAACATAAATCCATAGTGGAGGGAGTTATTAGGATTATCATGTGGCATGCCCAATGGTTCACTACGATCATGTGCATTTTGAAATGTAAATTAGGATTCTGAAATGGGTCCACCCTAGTTTCTTTATGGGGTTAAAGAGAGACCTCCCAATCATGGTGCACCTACCATTCAGTTTGAGTCTTCGACTGCTATTGTGAGTGCATAGACATTTCAACAAACATCTATGTGTCATGGATACATCTTGAAGTATTAAAACACTAGTTCTTTAAAGACTATCTTATGAGGCCTATGTTCCCATTTACAAGTTTAGGTGTAAACTTCTCTTCAACACAATTGAATCCTTTAGATAGGTTTCCAATGACATGCAAATACTTGCATACCATATCCCTTGTCCACATGTTCTTATGCATCTCTTATCCAATAGATATCTCTTTGAGCATACAAAAATACAACATTTGGTATGGTGAAGTATATGATTGTAGGTAACACCATACCTCTTGTCAAAAATATATTCAAAATAACTATGTTTTACAACTCTATGCTCAATGGAACCCACTCCAACATAGCAATAAAATTCCCATTACAATGAAACCTGTAATATAGGGTGATTCCATGAAGATGGGTAACTATTTTTGGCCAAATATGACGATGAAAAACAGAAATTTTACCCATGAATTAAATTGAAGCCCTCGAAACTCATATTTTCCACATGAATTTTGACATGTGGTTAAAAATTGAAATGTGGAGAATTATCTTGGCTTTCCAATGATATTTTTTCCAAATATACCAATGTCATTTATCGTGTCAAATTTTCATTTAATGAAATGTTTGTACTTAAAAATTTGAAGAGCAATTAACTAGTTTGTGTGTGTGCACAATAATTTAATGTTAAAGTAATAATTAAAAAAAATGAAATATGTGAACATGATCTAGACAGAATGCACTAGTGCTTGTATATTTTTCTTTTAATTTTTCTCGAAAAATTATATTTATTATTATTTTTCTAAACTGACCAATGAATATTTCAGCTGCATTTTGCACACATGTGTGTGTGCACCAAATATTTTGATTGTTTACATAATTTGCAAAATAAAAATACCCTTTTGAAGAGGATCCACTTATCAAGTGCTTGTGTATTTTTTCAAAGTTTTTGGATGTGTATTTTGAATGTTGTTGATTTATCTTTGAGCTCAATCGAAGTTATCAGCAAGGTTTTTTAGGGCATGTTTTAGTAGAAATTTAAAAACAAAAGACATCCGAAGATAAAAATTCGTAAATTTTATGTATATGGATAGAGGATTCATTGAAAAATCCAATGGTATCAAGTAATCCCATTAATGTGAATTTAATGACATAGTTTAAGCCTCTGAAAAGCAGACAAAACGTTCTTTCTGCAGTGAAAAGGGCTCTCGGCCTGTTTTTTTAGGCCCTCGATCGAGGTATTTTCTCGATTGAGGTATTTAAAATACCTCTATTGAGGGTTAAATATGGCCTCAATCTAGGTTTTTACATAGACCTCGATCGAGGTATGTTCAAGCCCTCGATCGAGGGCCTAAAAAACAAGTCGTAGGCCTTTTTTTTTCAAAAGCTAGATCGAGCTTTTGAAACACTAGATCGAGCTTTTGTTTCAACCCTCGATCGAGGTTTTAATAGCTCGATCGAGGTCTTGTTTCAATCCTCGATCGAGGGTCCGCAACACAAATTTTTGGCACCTTGCTCGCCAAAAATCGTGAACCAGCTTCATGGATCAACCCAATGTGAACTCTACTTTTCAAATATGTAAAACCAACACTTCTACCTTTGTAGAGAATTGGCACACTCTCTTGTAGAGAACCATCCTTGGTGCACAAAATTTTGTATTGGTCCCCATATTACACATATATGGGTCGTAGTGGCCAATTTGAGTGTCACTCTCACCACACTTTGAATAGTTGGTTGATAAGTTTCTCTTTCATGGCATTTTAATCAACTAGTTCATAGGTTCAATTTCCAATTAACACATACCAATTAGTTAACACATCCTAATTAGCTAGTCTATATGTTTTATGTTTAGTTGGATTAGAAGTTAAATTCTCAATGAAATCTCAATTTATTTATTGGGTCACATGTTCAATTCTCATTGCACCCTTACAACCCTTATTAGTTGGTCCAGAAGTTTAATTCTCAATGTACTTTGAATAGATAACTTATAAATGTAATTATCACACCTTCATTTGTTGGATTCAAAGTTTAATGCTTAATGCATACTCATTGATTAGTTGGATCAAAGTTTTAATTCTCAACACACATCCCACACATTCAATTATTAGCACATATTAAATTCTCAATACATTGTTTTTTTAACCATGGGAATTGGTAACTCATGGGATTATCAATACATTGTTACTAACTAGCCTAAAAGTTTGATTCTTAGGACCCCAAACCACCCTAATTAGTTAGGGTTATAATATTTGATTAACATGATTCATCCTCCATAGTTGTCCCTTAGGTCCAATTCTTAATGTTCCTTGATTTTTCCACTCATGAGTTCAATTCTTAACACACCTTTATTAGATATCCTACAAGTTTGATTCTCAAGACATCCTAATTGGATAACTCACATGTTTGATTCTCAATGCATCTTGATTTATTGGATCATAGGTTCAAATTTCAACACAAATTGATTTGTTTTCTCATGGGTTCTACTTACAATGCACCTTGATTAGCTAGATCACAAGCTGGATTCTTAGCACAACCTAATTAGCTAGAACTTAGATTTGTTTTTCTAGCTCAGAAGTTTGATTCTTGGTGTAGCCTAATTAGTTTCCATACAAGTTCAATCTAAATGCACCTTTAATTCTTGGGACATTTTGATTAGCTATGTTACATGTTTGATTCTCAACACACATAATTAGGTAGTTCACATGTATGATTTTTAACACAACAAAACCACCTTAATTAAATTTCTTACATGTCTAGTTCACAACACACCTCACATATTTGAATCTCAATGCACCTTGAGTAACTAAATCACATGTTTGATTCTCACTACATTCCATAGTTAGTTGGTTCACATTCATTTAAGCTCATTATACAAGTATGTAGTAACCATTTTGAACTCATAAATAAGTCCAAGATTCACAATTAATCGATTTATACCCTCTCATCCTAATTGAACTCATATTAAAACTTAAATTAGAACCTAATTCCTTAACAATGTACATATGATTCTTATAATGATTTAATCTTAAGAAAACTTAACACATATTAAATAATAAAGTTGACAAAATATACATGTACAACAAAACTTCTTGGCCCCACATATATAGATGCATGTGGTATTTTGACAATTTGTATAGATAAAATAAAAAACCAACTAGGTTCACCTCTACCATATGCTAAATCCATAACTTGAATGGTGCCATGTAGGGAAAAAAGGATATGCTACTTTAATCGCTACTTTTGCTGTCTAAATCGTATGATTAGAACATGACCGTTTTTGTTCAATGTTAATTACATGCACAACCAAATAAATATATGTCATATCTATCTTCAAATAGAGATGGATGTCTTGAACATATTGGATAAGGGGAAACATCAAGGAGTACATCAATATCAACTAGAGGTAACAATGTCAGAAGAAAATTTAAAAAACGTATGGATTTATTTCTAGTCGAAGGAGGGTCATTCTCTTATGACAATGAGTCCACACAAGATAAGGAAGTTCCATTAATGTACAAGCATTATTTGAAGAATTGGGAACTAAAACCACTTCCTGAAATCAACATTGATTTATGTATTAATGGAAGAACATATCGAATTTCTCTATCTAGTTTACATGGTCTAGGGATCTTTACAATGGACGGTGTGAATGTTCCATATAATAGTGAAGTGGAACTGATGGATTATGTTGGTCCAACGTATGATTACGCACATTGGGGTAGGATAACAAAATATCTAACAAGTATGCACATATACGGTGTTTGCGCAAATTATAATAAAATGAAAGAAAACAATCAAGATAAAGGTAATTCCATATATATCGATGGAAGGCCCAAAGTTTGCAGAAATGTTGTCGAGTTTATAAACATTACTCATCTTGGAAACAAAAACAAACCACCCAACTGTGTGTTTGTTGAGTGTGAGGATAACAAAGTTGTGGTCATTGCAATAAAATCAATACCCGCAGAAGGATTTGTTGGTCAATTATCAATTGAACAAGATCTAGGAATCAGGTACGTACGGTTTAAGACTCATGTCCATCATTTACTAAAAAACATGTATATTGTATATTCATTATTTGTCATTTCATATACTTTATGTCGTAATGTTGATGGAGGGAATTTAGAAATTCCACCCATCTTTGGATATATGGTTAACAAATCATCCTTTATAATCATCCTTTATGTTATAGATTGATCGGGGGGAATAAGTCAACCATGGATAGGTGAAATAATATATGGTCATTTATATTTTCATTATTATATTCCATATTGTTCTCTTTTATCCTAGCGCAATGATTATTGTTACGTAGTTTATTGAACTTATACAATATGATTATTGATAGGCTCCAATGTCAATGCATCATCCTAATCAGGATGACATAGACATATTAGGATCCCGCGACCCTCTTGCATCCATTAGAAAAAAGGTTAATAAATTAGCTGACGATGTCGCAGAATTGGTAAGAGCTAAAGACACTCCCAGAAATGAAAGAAGAAGCCAATTCTTGATGGAACACATCAAGAAGTGTTGGGAAATGGAATTGTCATCATTTTACACTATATTTTCCCTACTTTTAATCCCTTCTTGCTTGCCCATAACCTTATATTAATGCTTATTAATCCATTTTTATGCTTATGTGCTGGATTTAGAACTAAGGTGTTTTCCCATTGCGTATATTTAACATTTTCATGTGAATTATGATTAAACATTGGAAAAATAACATATTTTGCATTTATATTTGAAATGTGGATGAGTTTGATGACTTTTGCAGAAATAGGCATGATGCTGTTACTTGTGGACACTTGCCACTACTTCCATATCAGAAGATCCATGAAGTGGGTACTTGAGATTCCATGTATGAGGCATCACTGATTCAATATAAGCCTATCCTCAAAGTATCTCAAAGACCCAGATCATACTTTAACCACTTATACTATGAAACGAGAACTCGACACAGTTCTCATTTTTCTCTCTCCTAATTTTAGTAGTTATTTTTACCCCCGTTTAAAAAATGGTTGATACCAGTATCACACATTTTCATTTTGAGACATTTTTTGGGGCCTTTGAATTATCTTTGTTGTAAAATATTTTTAATTTCTATTTTCAAGTGTGTTTTTAGAGATTTAACAAAATAACATACATTTTTACGCAATTTATAATGAAAAACATATACATTTTACGATTTTTTCTATAAAATAAGACATTTTTATGGACAAAATAAGGCATTTTTATTGACAAAATTGTAAACAATTCCAGAAAATAATGACATTTAAAACCATTTTCAATGAATTTTTCAGATATTTTTGTATAAAAATGATCATATTTCATATTATTTTCCGAAAAGTGACGATTCACATAAATTCAAGAAAAAATATAAAAATTATTTGTAAAAAATCATATTAAAAACTTATATGTAGAAATTTTATTTCTAAAATAAAGTATGAAAGTCAAAACATTACTAATATATCTTATCAAAAAATTGTCAAAATTAACATTTTCTTCAAAACATGAAACTATTCAACAATATCATGCATGCTAAATTCTTCATCGACATTGGAATTTTCTGGAGCTTGAATTTCCTCAGGGACATCAATGTCCTCTTCCATTGGGTCTTCTATGTTTGCAAGATCCCCAAAGGGCTCCTTTCCAAACACCCCTCCTAATGGGGGTTGAGGCTCTTTTGACATCTTTGCCACAAGTGTTTCACTAAACTCTCCTTTCTTCAAACCAACTTCTTGCAGTTGATCTGGAAGAACTTGAATATCATTAATTCTTTGCTTTATGTAATTGCATTGGAGTGGATCATTATCAATGGATATGCAATTTCTTCATTTCTGTAAGGAGCATGCTATTGTTGTACCTAATCACCAAAAACAAAAGTAAATTTAAAGTCAAATAGCATAAAGAAGCATACTTTAAAACAATAAAATAATGAAGGATAAAACATACAATAAAACTTGATATATTATTTCATATGTAATATGAGAAAGTTTACTTGAACCCGAGAACAAATCTAAGACTGAATCTCCTTCTCTTAAAAATGTATCTACGAGATAATTAATCAACGCTTGTGGATTTTGATATATGTTTACAGTCACTCCTTTCAAATCCCTTTCTTCATATGCTAATTTTTTTACCACGGAATTATAACTCAATATATGACTATGTTTTCCTCCACTCTTTTCATTGATTAAAAGAGATTCATAAGCCTCCTCCTGTGTCCAAGTTGCAACATGTATGCTTTGAGCATCACTCATGAATGGATCACTGCCGGAGCTATGAAAATTAGGCTTTTGCCTGTAACAAAAATATAAAACAATTAATTAACTTATCAATAAATATAATTGATTTATAAATTCAAAAATTTGATAATATAGTGCAAATATATTACCCATAAAGTTGCTTCCTTTTTTTTCCTTTACCCCTGAAGGCTGTCAACAAGCCCCCTAATTGTGTGTCTGAATGGAAAACAACAGATCTCCATAGTGGTGATGTTGTGACATCTACAAATCCCGAAACCACTTTACTGAATGATTGGTAAGTATAAGGCTCACAATCATAAGTAGTGTTTCGGATATTGTATCCATGAGGGATATCTGCAATCACTAGTGCGTACTCCTTTTTAGGAACAAGATTTGCAATGTTTGCACAATCACCTAAAATGACTTTATATTGCACAGTGTCAAGCCCATTCCAAATATAATGATCAACTGTACCATCAAGTCCAACGTTTGCAAGACATTGTCTCCTTTATCATTCTATTTTGGCTCTTTGGATATGAATTTTGAAGGACTCCGGTACTCCATCTATACCCCTCTTTGGCATCTTCAAATGAAAATGATCTCTATAAGTAATAAAATAGAAATGAATTGAATTAGAAAATAAATAAAATAGGATGTATCATAGATCAACATACCTTCTTGAATTCAACAAAAAATTGTTTTAAAGTTTCTATCGAGCTTGAGTTTGGATAGTTGCATTGGACATAATCCCAACTCTTCTCATTCAACATTATAACCATCTCCTCTTGTATTTTCATGTAGACCTTGTGACTAGACAATGAAACAATAAATGATGTTTACAATCATATATAATAATATAACAGAATACCTAGAACATAACAAAAATGTCAAACTCAAAAAAATGCTCAACTTTCTTGTCAAATTCGCTGCACATTTCCTCCATGGATAATTCACCTGAATTTACCCGTGATAGTATTGTAGCTATTAATGTTTCATCCTTCACACCTTGCATTGTAATCCAAGGTGTAATAGTCATGTCTTCTGTCAGATTCTTGACGTCAGGACCTACCTTACCACCACTCCATGGAACAACTCTACCTTTTTCTCACTTTCTGGTTTTTTATGCCAATATTCTCCCACAAGATAAATATGTTATCAATCAAATACCATGTTTTCCCAACTCTGAATTCCAATTGGAAATAGGCATCTACATATCTGAATGCATCACTTCCTTTGGAATTTTTTTGTAGCACAATATAATCTTTAATAGGGAGACCTATTTCCATACAACATTGTCTCTGAAAACTTGCATCAACTCTAGATTTTTCCCCACCACATATTTGCACAAATTCACTATGTATAAATATCACCCTTTGAACAAATGTCATTGTCAACCTATATTCACTATCTGTGTTATGATCCCATGCCAACAACTTTGCTTCAACATCTGTTAAACCAACATAAATGATGCATTTAACTATTTCAAAAATAGGGTTATTGAGATATTCTTGCATCAACTCTCTTCTTGCCTCTGCAGAATGATTCCCTCCAAGAACATAATATTTGTAATGAAAACATCTTGTTTCATCAAATTCATCTCTAGTAGGAACAACTTCCGGGTCAACAAGGACTAGGTAGTCAACCACATGTGCATAGGGATTGTGCCTCATCAATGCTTTCAAGTTGTGAATATGCAAGTGATGTGGTTTTCTAATTCTAAATTGATCTTTCCCTTCTGTGGATTTATAAAGTTGATTCACATTCAACTCAAATGAATGTCCACTGTTAACCAAATTATCCCTCAGCAATCGATCTTGAATGGAATTTTGTGTTGTCTTGACAATGCCATCCTCTAGATCAGCACCTGGAGTAATGATTTATCTACTGCCACCACAATTTTCACTCTCAGATTCAGTAATAACTTTGGTTTCAGTAACAACAAATCTCTTCTTTTTTTTTATTTGAAGGGGTTCCTTCTAAATCAACAATGCCTTCAACGGGAATTGAGGCACTCTCAACCATATTTCTTTTACGAGATTGTTTGTTACTCTTACTAGCAGGAGTAACAAGCTCATTTGCAACAATTTCATCATGTTTAGTTGGGCGAGATGAAGATTTAAATATAACCCTTCTAGGTACCTGATTTGATTGTCGAATGCTCTTTCCTCTTTGTGCTTGTACTTCTTCAGTTTGAACATTTAACACTTGTTTTTTCTTCCTTGTTTTTGGTCTCTTTTGAATAGCGACACTAATGACATCCATAGGATCGGCCTCTGTATAATAAATTCCATTCAACTTTTTTGAAATCGAAATGGAAAAATCCTGCAAAATAAAAACATTATCGTATTAAATCTATTACGTTGTGGTATCCAAGTTATAAAAAAAACCAATTTAAGAATAATGTCAATATTCGAACTTACTCTCCCGCTTTCAATTCATCCACGACCCCTTGACAAAAATATGTGAAATTTTCTTGAACATTATATTTTTCAATCTTCAAAGCATATTGGATTTTCGCAAAGGTCTTGGCTTGTTTCACCTGTGCATAAACAATATTTGTACCCGGCACTACACATATATCTCTCAGCAATCCCAATAGATTGTAATCTGCTTGAATATATGGATATGAAAAACAATATAAGATAATGCTTTCTGGTTTTCCTTGATTTTTTTCCTTCAGATGCTAATGATACTCTGTTTTGTCTTCTTCTACTGCATGCTTCCATTCTCTAACATTCTTCATTTTTAATTCTTCAAAGCTAAGAACTCTGTCTTGGTCTCAACATTCTCAGATGCCTCAACTGTTTTTTTCGATGCAATGATCTCCGCTCTTGATCCATAAACGTTTACAGATATCTTTCTTGATGCCATTGTACCTATATCCAAAATGTAGAATTTTAAAATAAATCAACAAACATTTATAATCTAAACAAAATCAACATCAATATTCACTATAAACTGTATTTGAAAAATGTTTTAAAAAATTTAAAAATATTTTTACATTCATAATCGTTGTTTTTTACGTTTTGAAATTAAAAAAAAAAATGTAAACCTACACCCTATCCCCCTAAAATATATAATAATTAATTTTAAAATAAAAATTAGACCTACCCCTACCCCCTAACTATATAATAAAAATTTAAAAAATATATAATTTAAAACTAACCCCCTACCCCCCCTTAACAATATAATAAAATATTAAAAAAAAAAAAACTAACCCCCCCACCTAGCAATATAATACAAAAGTTAAAAAAAAAAATTAAAACTAACCCCCCCTAACACTATAATAAAAATTTAAAAAAAGCAAACTTAAACTAACCCCCTACCCCTAACCCCCCCCCTTAACAATATAATAAAAAAAAAAAAAAAAAAAACTAACCCCCCTCACCTAGCAATATAATACAAAAGTTAAAAAAAAATTAAAACTAACCCCCACTAACAATATAATAAAAATTAAAAAAAAATATTTAAACTACCCCACAATATATTAACAATTTAAAAAAAAAATTAAACTAAAGCACCCATTAAAATATATTAAAAATTAATTAATTTTTTTTTTAAATAAACCCTCCCCTTCCCCCTTCCCCCTCCTCCCCGGGCCGCTCGCTTGGGCGCCAAACGGACGCCTGTGAGGGGCCTCCCTTTGGCGCCCAAGAAGGTGGATCTCTGCCCGCTTGGGCGCCAAAGAGAGGCCCTCACAGGCGCCGCGATGCTGGGCATCGCAACACCCAAGCTGGCGGAGATCCACCCGCTTGGGTGCCAAAGGGCGGCCCCTCACGGGCGTTCGCAGCATCGCGGACACCTGTGAGGGGCTGCCCTTTGGCACCCAAGCGGGTGGATCTCCGCCCGCTTGGGTGCCAAAGGGCGGCCCCTCACGGGCGCTGCAATGCCCAGCATTGCGGATGCCCATGAGGGTCGCCCTTGGGTGCCAAAGGGAGGCCCTCACTCGCATGGGAGGATGGAGGGGGGCGGCGGGGGAAGGTGGCGGTGCGCGGGAGGAGGAGGGAGGAGGGGGAAGGGGGGGGTTGCAGGGGATGGGGGGGGCACGCGAGAGGAGGAGGGAGGAGGGGGAAGGGGGGGCATGCGGGAGGAGGAGGAGGGAGGAGGGGGAAGGGGAGGGGCGCGGGAGGAGGAGGAGGAGGAGGAGGGAGGGAGGGGGGGGAGGTGGGGGCACGGGGGTGGATGGTAAAAAAAAAAAATTAGGAAGGGGGAGGAGGGTAAACAAAATTAAGGAAGGGGGCATGGGTAGGTTTGGTAAAAAAAATAAAAATCTATTTTAAACCCAAAGCTAATATTTGTGGGATAAGGGGAAAGCCTTGCCTCGATTAATAATACACGAATTTAAAAAAAATACATTAAAAAAATATAAAACTAACTCGGAAAGTTGTAGAGCCTCCTTTGTTGAAAGTGCTAGAAGTTCCTTTCTGCAATCTTTCCGTTCTTCTTGAAAACCTTCGTGAATTGCTCCAAAGACTAAACAATCCTGTATTAATAAGATAGATTAGGTTTAAGTTTACCATTCTTAAGAATGTTAAAAAACAAAAATGTAAAAGAATAAATCAATAAAGCCATAAAACAAACATTACTAAATTAATAAAGCCATAAAATAATTATTGCAAAATTAACAAAAAAAATTAATTAATTTATTAAAAATAGAAAAAAGCACTAACCTTGAAAGTGTTACTAAATTGCTCCAAATTAAATGATAAATAGTAGGAAATCTAAATGGTTTATATAGCCTAGATTAGGTTTAACATTACTTGTTTTACTAATGTGGGATTAAAAAAATGAAATTAGTTACTGAATTATTATTAAATTTATATAAGATAGGTTTAAATGAAATAATTACTAATGTTATGAATGTGGAGTGAAAAAAATGTAAATAGTCATTGCTTTATTACAAATTGTATATAAAAAATGTTACGATAAATTTTACTAGTCTTATATGTCCGGGATAGAAATATGTAATTAGTTAATATATTATTTCAATTGTTTTAATATCATATGAATGTGCGCTTTAATTTTGTAGGGAAATTTTTGAGGGGAAATTTTGAACGAAAATTTTGGAGGGAAGTTTTGGAGGGATATTTTCATTCTCATAGCTATAAGATTGTCGGTTGACATTTGCACCATTCTACTTTTTGGTGAGGATTGTGGTAAAATTTCTATGCAGTTGAGCGATTAAGATTTTTCTATAATTCTATCTTTTAGTGAGAAGTCATGGACTCATCTGAAGTAAATTCCAATGTCAATGAAGAAATGTATTGTTCATCTAGCTAAGCTACTGGCAGTGCAAGCAATGTAATCAAGCATGTTATTCAAGAACTTCCTAATTATGAATATTTTGAAGACACTAGTAATGAAGGGCAATAATGTGATGATGATGAAGAGCTTCCTCCAAGTGGGGATCCTAAAGACAACAAACAAGATGATGACAATTTTCCTCCCAGCGAGGATTTTTGTGGGACTGATGATGATTTTCGTCCCAGTGAGGATTTTAATGGGACAGATGATGATTTTGGTGAGAAAGAAGACATCAATAATGGTGAATATGATTTTCCTCCAAGCGAGGATTTCAATGGCACAGATGATGAGTTTCCTCCAAGCGAGGATTTCAATGGCACCGATGATGAGTTACATCCAAGCTAGGATTTCAATGGAAACGATGTTGACTATCATCCAAGTGAGGATTTCAATGGCACCGATGATGATTTTCCTCCGAGCGAGGATTTCAATGACACAGATGATGATTTTCCTCCTAGTGAATATTTCAATGGCACCGATGATGATTTTCCTCCGAGTAAAGATTTCAATGGCACCGATGATGATTTCCATTCGAGCGAGGATTTCAATGGCACTGATGATCATTATGTTGATGATGAAGCCACCAATGATGAAGACAATGATTCTCCTCCAAGTAAGGATGTTACAGGAACCAATTATGAAGATAATGATTCTCCTACAAGTATTTTACAAGAAACAATGATGTCAATGTTGAATCTCTAGATTTCCCTTTCAGTGGAGAATTTAGTGGCACAAATAATGTTGATGGTCACATTGATCTGGCAGCAAGTGATCAACTTTATAGTGATCATGACAATAATTTTCATAATGAATTTGGTGATGAAATTTTCAATGAGGGGGGTCATATGCATCACAATGAAAACATTCATTCTAATGAGGATGTTGTTGCTGACATAATGGTCCAGGAGATCCTGCGACAGAATCCAATGCAGAGTAGGATTAAGTGCAGGACTAGACCTTTTTATGTCAATCCAAAGCATTCCAGTTATACAAGGTCTAGGAAAGAATTGGTCACAAGTCCAAGTTCCATTACTCATTTGATTTCGAGTGAGTGTTGCCACAAAAGTTGTTTGAAAAGTTTAGGCTACAATTATGTCTTGGAGAGAAGGAAGATGTATTTATCAATGAACAAAATCATGCAAAATTCATATTTAGTGGGGTGCATGATTTCTACTAGGATAGGTTATGATTATCGCGTTGGAAGAATTATGCTTTGTAGAAAGGCATTCAAACGGATTCACTCAATTGGTAATCTTTGATTATCAAGAATCCAAACAAGACTAGAAAAGGATCCTACATTTTACACTGACGATTATCAGGGACGAATCACTGGGTCATCAACACACATTGCAATATCATGGATGCATGATTTCTTTTCCAAGCATGGAGAGAGTATGACAAATAGAGAAACAATACACATTCCAGATAATTTCACAAGGAAGGAAATTTACAACTTATACAAGGATTATGTTCAAGGTTGTCAAGGAAATGACAACTTCATCAGAGATGCATATTTCACAAGAATATGGAAAAAGAAGTTCAACAATGTCCGCATTCCAAAGAGGTCAAGGATGGGGGTCTATAGTACATGTGCTTCTCTTAAAGAAAGAAGGGATAGATCAGAAGGGATAGAAAAATGTATGTTTACAAAAAAAAAAAAATGTCAATTATTGAAGCTAGTTAACAATTTTTTTTTGTTATGTTGTTTGTAGATTCCATAATCAATGCACTGCAAGAACATCGCAATCAACAATCAAATGAACAAAAAAAATTGTACAAACATCGCAAGAAGTGTTATGATGCTCCACATAAGTATATGGGTTTGATAATTGATGGCATGGATCAGAAAAAAACACTCGCCACATTTTGTCTGTGTGCCAAAGAATTTAAAGGAGGAGAATTTGATTCAGTTTCACTTGGTTGGGTGTATGGTTTTTAATGGTGAAATGATTCCAAGGGTTTACTTTACAGCTCCAAATATTCTTAATGATACAAATTTTACCATCAGCATAATTCACCATGTCATTACTCATTGGCCTGGTGATCTTCCAGAAGTTCTATATCTACAATTAGACAACACAAGCCGAGAAAACAAAAATCAAGTCGTGTTTGGTTATCTAAGCATGCTTATTGAATTGAGAATTTTTAAAAAGGTAAAAGTTGGGTTCCTTCTTGTTGGGCATATGCATGATCATATTGATCAAATGTTCAACCATTTTGCAAGGACATTGAGGAGGAAGAAAGTTGGCAGCCTACCATCGTTGATTGAAATTATAGGGAAAGCATACCATCTAGAGCCTATTGTACAGAAATTGGAAGAAACTGTTGACATGCAAAGATTTATGTTTGGATCGCATGGTGAAGAAAGGTGCATTGAAAAACTTAATGACATTAGCTTTCAACATCAATTTCGTATAAAAAAGATTGATGGAAAAACACTATTGTGGGGTAAGAAGTACTCAACTAGCACAGAATGGGGGCCTTCATCAAGTTTGGCATTTATGAAATTCATCCCAAGTCGTCAAATGTATGCTTCAAATTTATTGTTATTGCAATCATCTATAGAGATTCATAATGCAAGGCGACATAGTAGAGATTTGGATTCTTCTCCATGCTTGGAAGAAATCAAAAAGTCTATCGAAGATACATATGAGTACTTTGATGTTGTTGATTCTGTTTGGTGGGAGTCTTTTTTCATGGAGCAGAGTGACATAATTTCAAAATCTACAAATGTGGATATATATTTGAAGTCTCCATTTGTTTGGCCACAAAGTTGATAAAATGAAAACGAGGTAACAAATGTTGAACCTCGAGCTGTTGAGTTTTCTCAAGTAGAGGACAGAGAAATGTATATTGGCTCTAGAAGATCATCCACAAAGCGTCGAGAGATGGAATACCTTTACAGGGGCTCGGTACAAGATATCAAGGAGGGTTGCATGATTGTTGTTTTGGCTATAGATGATCCACGTCATTATCCATTCCGGATTGCAAAAGCTATGAAGGTCAATAAAGAAAATGAAGAACTAGTATCAGTAGAAGTACATTAGTATGCAACAGATACACACCCATTTCATGGTGTGTACAAGGCAGAGATGGTGGTTGAGAAAAAGGTTTGCAGAAAGAGAAAAAGAAAGGGTCAAAAAATAAATCACCGCCACATTGACATCTTGAAATTAGAGGAAGTTGATATACTTGTTTATGATTTCAAGTTGACAAAGAAAGACACTCTCCACTCCAAGACTATAGAGATTATCAAGAGGTTGCTGCCACAAAAAGAAGTTGCAAGATGGGAGTCTGTTGAACCAAGTCGTAGATCCTAAAGGAATATGGCATCTGAAATGATGGGCATAGATTTAGACTCAGATGGTGCACCCATTGATAATAGAGAAGAATATGGGTCATCTACGTCTTCATCAAGTCCTTCATCTGCACAAAATGTAGATTCTGATGGGGTGTCAGAATCCATGGATGAATTTGAAGAAGCAGTTTAGATGCTTTTTATTAGTATGATTTTTGTAATTGAAACTCTAGAGGATTTTTTGATGATGGGGGTGTCAGAATCCATGGATGAATTTGAAGAAGCAGTTTATATGCTTTTTACTAATATGATTTTTGTAATTGAAACTCTAGAGGAGTTTTTGAATATTTATATGAACCATTTGTTCTTGTATGGTCTAATATATTATCTCATTATGAATTGCATCATAATTTCTTTGTTTTTATATGGTTAGAGTGGTGAAATTATTAGAGAATTTTTTTTTTTTGTTTAATATGTAGTTTTCCAAAAAGTTGTAATTTATCTCTTGAAGAAAAAAAACTTTTTTCCAATTTACGGTTGATTTTAAAGTTTTTGTAAACAACAATATGGGATGTTTAGGCCATGGCTCTATTTTTTACCTTGAAAAAAAATACCTGTATATTGGTATCAACACTTTTCTATTTGGGGGGTGTTTGTGGTGTTTTTTTTTCAAACATCATCGTTTTTATGGGTAGAGTTCTCGTTCATAGTATATAGTTCTCGTTTCATAGTATAAGTGGTTCTTTGTGAAAATTTGAAATTTTACTATTTGTTGTTACTTCCACAAGTAACAACAATCCGTGAACAGTTTTGAAAGTCCACGAAAATCCATTTTTCAAATATGGAAGATTCATCTTGGATGAGAAGAGAATTTTAGAACAAGATATGGAGATTAGTTTTGGATAATTAGCTACAATTTTGGGATTAGATTTGAATTGATTTTGAGATACAAATTATTAGTAATTTGTTGAGGATATTTTGGATCCTCATTTATTATTTGTTATGGAAATTTCATGTATAAAGAAGGGCTCCTTCTCCATTCCAAGGAGATGACTCTTAGAGAAACAAGTCCAATTTTTGATGGAATAAGAATTATATTTATTTTAATCTCTTTTGTAATATAGATTGTAGTTCTTCAATTTCTCTCTTTTTTTAATGTAGATTGTAATTATTTAATTTATCTAATTTGTAATTAGACTAAATTCTTGTTATTGTTAGCATAGGATGTATTTTACTTTGATTCATTTATTTTTGTAGATGTATTTTTAATTAAAGTTCTTTACTTATGATAGTGTGTTAGATTCGTAGATTAGCATGGTTGCAACCATAGTATGATTTACTTTTCTACAAGTGTGGTTTACTTTTCTGTAAGTGTGATTTACTTTCTTGCAAGAGTGGGTGTGTTTCAGTGTCTGTAGTGTGCTTTCAATTATGAAAGAGTGAGTGTGTTTCAATTTCCGTAAGTGTGTTTTATTTTACGCAAGAGTGGATTGCTTTACTTTGTTGCAACGCATATTAGATGGCCAATGTTAGCGAGGAAAATGTAGCATGCATATATTTTGCATCATAACCTTAAAATAACAAGATGTTAACCTGGGTTGATAATTTATGTTGTGAATAGATTGTTTTTATAAGCAATTAATTTACCCAACATGAAGTACAATGTATGTTTTTTAAAATTATATTCCATTAATTTGTTTAAAGAATATGACATACTTTTTTAAAGGAATCTGTAGCTAGTGTTTTCACACCAGCTTGTGCAAAAGGGAACCTACTAAGGATTATGGAACCCTTAGTAGCAGATCCAAAATGTGATAATATGTGAATGTAAATAACAAAAAAGACAGATAAATTAAATCTGACTAACTATTGTTGTAAACAAGACAAGTAAATAGGAACCCATGAATTATATTTTGTATTAAGTTACAAACAAGGGTTTACAATGACAATTACCTTTGAAGGTGAGTAGATGTGGGCTCTCGCAGCTATACGAAGAGCAGCGCACCAGGTATCCAAAGTTCCTTGCTCTTCTCCAAATGCTCGAGAGGTGGCCAAGACTCAATTGAATGGGGAACAAAAGCTTAAGGTGGTAGGCTAAAGTTCAACAGGAATTTTGGCAGCATAAGGGTATGAAAAGTTGATCATGGATGTGAAATGGGGTGTCTCCATCACATTTTTATAGTGACTTTGGGCGGTGGAGTATTGACCCATGGTTTTGGGCAACCAATAGTATTGGCTAGTGGTATTTTGAGTTTTCCCTCTTTTTTGATTTTATTTTGACTTTTTCTTTTTGGGGATTTTGATCCTTTTTTGTGGGATTTTATCCTTTTTTGGAGGATATTCATTAATTGAAGAGGGAAATAATGATTTTTTCCCCATTTGGTTACCAATCTAGGGATTTTTGGGTTTTTGGAGGTTAAAAGTATAGGAAAAAGTGGTAAATGGGTTATGTGACTAGGGGGATGGGCTAGGTGAACAATGTTTGGGTGATAACAAATTGCTCCCTGATGTGTGAGGGAAAGATCTCATCGTATGGCCGATAGACATCATAGGTTCTAAATTTGTCAAGGGGTGTGAGCATGGTGATGGTGGAGAGCAGAAACTGGTTGGAGACCGAAACACGTGATTCATGACAACTGCAAGGGCTAAAACTAGAAATACATCACCTCAATAATGTATGAGGAACATAATCTCAAATATATAGATGAGGCGGGCATACCCATGCTCGTAACAATATATACAAATAATAATGCAGTCCAAAGGGGACCTGAAAAATACATATAGAGTTGTTGTGTACATCATAATGGTACAGAGGGGACACAAATCTGGGACATACTCATGGATCAACCATGACTGATCTCAATAACTGATACATGGAAACAATGGAATCTGTCCTGAATGCAGTAGCATATCAACTAATGCTCTGCTAGATATGAAGGTTTCCAACAACTGTATGGACTCAACGAATGAGAGTCAGAATATCAAAGGTACATTGAACTGCATCTGAACTGGATACTCTAGGAAGTATATGGATGAATGGATTCCAAACACTTTTGCCAACGCAACCCGGATATCCATGGGAACAGACAACCGAGGGTTCCAAATAGACTCACCAATGTGCTAGAGTCAAGGGACATCTGGGGTCTTAGACCAATAACTGAAGGGACCAATACCCTGTACGAATCTCAACGGTACAATGATGGAGTTGAAGTTGAGCACGCGAGAACCAACCATTCTAAGAGGCACCAAGGAATCCTCTCATATGGTCTGTAGGCACTCACCACTGATGGAGATGAGTCCAAGGTACAAGGACCTATGGGTCTATCCTCTGGAATATATATGTTGGCGTTGACAGAGAGAGACCTGGAACTACCAAGGAAATGATGTTTCCTTGATAGGAGCATGATGTGTACAACCAAAAGGTGATAGTACTAGATGTGAGACTAACATACTGTGGGGGGCATACGGGGGTCGCAGAGTGGGAGGACTCAAAATTCCTTTGTTAAGAGTATGATGACAAGGCTGACCTGGCAGCATATAAAACTGACTTCAGGGAAGGGGATCATACAGTAAGGGACCAGGGACTGTGACTGCAATGGGGGAGACTCAGGGGTAAAACTAATGAGTGATATCAGGAGACTCTAAGGGTGACACATTGTAGAATACTCTAAACAAAGGCGACCATGCCGGGGATGCTGCCATAATGGTAGGACTAGATGTGATCTGTCATGGCGTCGAGAGACACTGTTTGGACCTTCTTCATGGTTTAAGGAGATCGAAGAAGGGATAGAAGTGTGTTTGAAATGATATCATCATGTGGATTTGTAAGAACCTAGGACGGTGCATGCTCGTGGGTGTTTTCAATTTTAAGGAGTCTGAAAGCGATAAGAAGAATCTGGAATGGTGGAGAGGTACCGTCGTGTGGATTTATACGAGCCCAAGATGGTGAATGCTCGTGGTTGCTTTCGAGTCTGAAAGAAATAAGAAGACTCAAAGGGGGTTCTTTTCGTGTGTTAGTCCCCAAGGCTCGAAAAAAGCATAAAAGTATGCAATAGAGAACTCTTCTAGCCGATGTGACTAGAGTATTCCTTTTTCGTAATTAGTCTACCAGGTCTAGAAAAGGGTTAAACTTGTACCAGATAGATTCCCTTTCAGGTACATTTAATGAGCATGAAAGGAAGAAATATTGCTCGTCTATATTTTCATTCTTTGAGGAGTAAAAAAAGAGATTAACAACAACTCCCTAAGTGTCTTTTTCGTAAAGGTGCTGATCGACCCAAAAAAGGGATAAAAGTATACCAAACAGATGTAAAATCCAAACAAGGAGGAAGTGTTTAATCAAGGGACAAATATGGGAGTCAAGAAAGAAGGTGAGGGGGGAACACTGATGGGGTCTCCTTGCGGGTATATAAAGGTGGAAAAATAATGCAATAACTACAGTATGGATGGAACGGATGGCTCTTGAAGAGGCCGCGATAGACAAGATGGTCAAAGTAGTGAAAAAATGACTAATCCCGTGTGGCACACAAATTGAGTTGGCAAGGGGTGTGGAAAAAACTCCCCAAAAATGATTGAGTGAGAGTGAGAAATTATCTCAAGAATCATCACAGGCACGAAATTCTGAATCTAGCGGTAAAAAAACACGAAAAATGGAGTATAGATGACTCTGGAATGGTAAAAAAAAAGAGGCAAAAATGGCTATAAAGAGCAAAGGAGACCACCTCCACATGTAATTTTCACTATGCAAATTGGGAGGAGTGTGGACGGGGCCAAAAGAGAGAATTCAGATTTCTCTCAATCTGTCCGGTGGAATCGAGTTCTGTGACTTGTAAGTAAGTATTTTAGTGATTTATGGCATTTTTCATGCTTTTTGGTTTGGATTTGGTCCTCTCGGGAGCCCTGGAAAGCACAGCTAGGGCACCAATTCACTCGAGCACGCTTTTCGATGTAAATGGCGCACCCAGGGCGTGGCTCTAGGACATATAGTCGTGCGGTTGGGGCGTGACTATGGGTCGCACAGCCGCGCTCTGGAGCGAGGATTTTGCTGAGAAAAGCATGCTCCAAGCGCGACTGTGGGTCCCACAGGAGCGCTCGAGGAGCACGTGTTTCAAGGGGAAACATGTGCTCCAAGGCGCACCTGAGGGAAAAAATGCGTGCTTTGGAGGTCATGTTTTTTCCCTGGATGGGTAGCCTGGCCCTTGGGGGACAAGCTTGTTGTTTTACACATTACTGATGAGGGTTTTTTCATGTGTGTGCAGAATTTCGTGAGTGAGTTGGAGAAGTGAGAGATCGATATTCTATTGGATGACATCATGGACGATGAGGGTGTCCAGGATACGTTGGCCTAGTGTGGTTATTGAAGTTTTCCAGGGTTCCCTCGATGCGTTCAACGAATCTACTGTTGAACAAATGAATGGAGTTTTGGGATGCCGATATGGGGGCATTCGTGATTCAGGGTGACTGGATCGAAGTATCTCTCACTGATGTGTACTTTCTAATGGGGCTCCCACGTTTGGGTATGATTGCAGACACCCAGCCAAGGAATCCCAATAATGTGTCTATGGAGGACCTACTGGAGAGTCATTGTTATGCCACAGCTTATGTGCATGATAATGCGATATTGATCTATGACATAGAGAGTTTGGAGACTCGAGATATAATGACACTAGTAGTGCGGATCCTAGGGTCCAAGGTGCCCACAGGGTCTCTGGTGAGCAGATGATGTTGGTTGAGAAGGACTTAGCATCTACCTACTTCAGGTGTGGATAGATGTACTTGAAGGTTGTTCGGCGAGAGCTGAACAAGCTGAGTCGCACAGGAGGGGATTTATGTTTACCTTCATTCCTATGCTCATTCTTATTTGAGTGAGTTCCGACACTGCGACTGCACAGAGCAGTACGTGACGGTGGGCCCACCGAGCCTAGGATGCATAGATGGGGTGAGATGATGACTTGCGGTGGTGGGGGACTGGTGGGTCGGTTCTTCCCTCGAGAGTTGTTCACATAGTGGCGATAGTTTCCAGTGGTGATTGAGGACTTCCTTTATGTAGGTATGGACTACAGGGGGGATGCAGAGCTACCACGACCTCCTGGCCAGGCATGGGGAATAGATGGTATGTATATAATAACTTTACAGTATCATGTTGTTTCTAATCTATAGAATATGTGATATCTAGAGGATTTTTATGATATCGATACTGATGATGTGCTTTTGTGTGTAGATGTCGGACCGTTCCTTCCAATAGGATACCAGGCGCGTAGGGGCCGAGTGGAGGGAGTGTACTCTCCTGGTCGTGGGCACCATCGACAACAGAGTGCTTCGATGATATTGGAGACTCTACATGCAGGTATTGACCTCCTACTGGATGGAGTGATTGATGATGGCTGGAAGCATTTGGATCAGGAGCTAATCGACATTTGCTATGACACTCCATGGGAGTAGAGACCAGTGATGCGGTGGATTGTGATGGCAGCCGAGGAAGTTAGGGCCATGGTGCGGGGTGACGCCCCAAACAATGATGAGGAGGAGGAGACTGGTTTGGATGATGGAAGAAGGAGGAGGAAGAGGAGGAGGAGGAGGAGGAGGAGGAGGAGGAGGAGGACAATGATGGGGATGACTCAGATGACTAGGAAGTTGATGGAATTGCCCCCCCAATGTGATGAGCATGGGGAATTTTTTGCACTCGCTAGTTATTTTTATGACGCAAAGCTATTGGGGCTCCTCGATGCGTTGATGTTTATGTCATGATGTAAACACTATGACACTTTGATTATGATATATATATGCATGTGGATGCAGTTTATTATGATGATCGTTTGATTTTTTTTTTATGATGATGTATGCCTATATGATGTATATGTGCATGTGGATGATATGATGATGCATTCTTATGGTTTACTTCCTACATGTTGTGAATGATATGCCATTCTAGAATATTATTATCCATTTGGTATGCAACACTATTATAAATTCATGGGACATGGATGAATGTAATGAACTCAAACTGTCTAATCAATTGTTTTGTGCTCCGGAACTTTCTAAAAATGCAAGGATCCCGTACCTAGTAAAAGTTATTGAGTTGGGAAACAAGAAGCTAGGAGTCAAGAAACAAACGAAGGTGACGAATTCCCAACTGGAGGGAAGCGGTCACAAGACCGGTCATAGCATCGTACTCATCCTGGTTATTAGTGGCAACACCAATACACACTCCGTCGAGGTGGATGAACTCGTGTGAGGGGGAATACAATACCCAAGATACAGAGGCGAGGTTTGAAGACCATCTATGGTCATGCAGGGAAGAAAAATGTAAGGTTCTGGATGCAAAAGTGGAAAACAAAAAAGGGAAAGAAAATTGTAAAACAAAGACTAGTGGGTACAGAAAAAATTGAAGGAAAAAATCGCTTGAGATACAACCCATTTCGAGGGTTGGGAAAAGGGTGTCCTTCAGAATCGGTAAGGATGTATGACCCCTTTCCAAGACAAGTTTGGAAAATGTAGGTGCCTTTCCACATGGATTCAAACTTTCCTTTACCGTGCTTGTCATGAGCTTGGTCATATACGAGCAGTAGGTCTCCTTCTTGGAAGTTGCGGGGATGGACGCGTTTATCATAATGGGTGTTGGAGCGATGTTTGGCAGATGATTTGTAGGGCACTCGTCGGTCTTTGTCTGCTTGCTCCAACAAGAGTAAACGTTGCTCAAGTGGTGAGGTATCTGGGAGAAGGTCCACAACAATGTGTAAAGCGTGGATTTGACACTTAATGGGGAGAACATACTCTACGTTGTGAACCAAATGGAAAGGGGTAAAACCCGTGGCAGTATTAGTAGAAGTGCGGTAAGCCCAAAGTGAAGGAAAAAGGATATTATTCCAATTTGACTTGTGCTTTTCCACTGCTCATTGGAGTATTGTCTCCAGAATTGTGTTGATAGCCTCAACTTGGTCGTTCCCCTGAGGGTAGTAGGACGAGGCATTCTGGTGGTCAAAATTCAAGAAGGTGGAAAATTCTTTCCAAATGGTGTCTTTGCAATGTCTTCCATGGTCGGATATGAGTTGTTTAGGGACCCCAAACTGAGTAATGATATGGTTAAAAAAGAAACGTGTCGCGGTTTTGGCCTGGTAGTTAAATGTGGGCATGACCTTGGCCCATTTAGTGAAATAATCGACAGCCATAATGATGTACTTATGGCCACCTACTGAGGGGGGGTTTCACTCCAAAAAATCAATGGTCCATTCGCAGAAAAGGCCAACGGTGATTACTGGATGGAGAGGGGAAGGAGGGCTACTGGATTTGGGGGCAAAGAGTTGGGAATTTCGACAATGTTTGACTATTGTAATGAAATCAGTGAAAAGGGTGGGCCATAAATACCTAGCACGGATGAAATTTTGGGCAGCTTCCATTCCTGAGAAGTGGCCACCATAGGATCCACTATGATAATCATTCATAACCTGTTTAGCCTCGTCATGTGTGAGGCATTGACGTAAAATGGTGTCGATGCCGCGTCGGTAAAGGACATCGCTGAGAAGGAGGTACCGTGAAGCATGATGGCGGATGCGACGACGATCATCACAACCGAGGTCAGATCAAAACTTGTTTCTTCGGAGGTATACAAGGATATCGCCATTCCATGGGTCATCTGACAAAATAGTGAACAAATGGTCATCGGGAAAATTAGTGATGATTGGAGGTGACACTGACGAAGATGGTAAGTCGGTCATGAGATGTGCCAATGCAAGGGCTTTGGTACTCTCGGGGGTTACAAACATTAGGTCATATTCTTGGAGGATAATGATCCATTTAGCCACGCGGCCTTGAAGGAGGCGGAGAATCAAGAGATAGACCATGGGGTTGGAGTACAAAAAATAGAACCCATGCTCGTTACAAGATATACAAATAATAATGCAGTCCAAAGGCGACCTGAAAAATACATATAGAACTGTTATGTACATCATAATGGTCCAGAGGGGACACAAATATGGGACATACTCATGGATCAACCATGACTGATATAAAGAACTGATGGAAACAATGGCATCCATCTTGAATGTGGTACCATATCAACTGATGCTCTACTGGATATGAATGTGTCCAACAACTGTATGGACTCAACGATTGAGAGTCGGAATATCAGAGGTACCCTGAACTGCATTTGAACTGGATACTCTAGGAAGTATATGGATAAAGGGATTCCAAACACTGTTGCCAATGCAGCTCGGATATCCATGGGAATAGGAAACTGAGGGTTCCAAATAGACTCACCAATGTGCTAGAGTCTATGGACATACGAGGTCTTTGACCAATAAATGAAGGGACCAATACCATGTACGATTCTCAATGGTGCGATGATGGAGTTGAAGTCGAGCACGTGAGAAACAACCATTCTAAGAGGCACTAAGGACTCCTCTCAGATGGTCCGTAGGCACTCACCACTGATGGAGATGAGTCCAAGGTACAGGGACCTCTAGGTCTATCTTCTAAAATAGATGTGTTGGCATTGACAGAGAGAGACCTGCAACTACCAAGGAAATGATGTTTCCTTGATAGGAGCGTGAGGTGTACAACCAAGAGGTGATAGTACTGGATGTGAGACTGACATACCGTGGGGGGGATACGGGGGTCGCAGAGTGGGAGGACTCAAACTTCTTTTGTTCAGAGTATGACGACAAGGTTGAACTAGAAGCATATGAAACTGATTTCAAGGAAGGGGATCATAGTTTAAGGGACCAGGGACTGTGACTGCAATGGGGGATAATCAGGGGGGAAATTGATGAGTGATATCAGGAGACTCTAAGGGTGACACATCGCAGAATAATTTGAACGAAGGCGACCATGTTGGGATGCTTCCATAATGGTAGTACTAGATGTGATTTTTCATGGTGCCGAGAGGCACTATTTTGGCCTTCTTCATGGTTTAAGGAGCTCGAAGAAGGGATAGAAGTGTGTTCGAAATTATACTATCATGTGGATTTGTACGAGCCCAGGACAGTGCATGCTCGTGGGTGCTTTCAATTTTAAGGAGTCTGAAAGCGATAAGAATACTTTGAAATGGTGGAAAGGTACCGTCTTGTGGATTTATATGAGCCGAGGATAGTGAATGCTCATGGTATCTTTTAATTTTAGTGAGTCTAAAAGCAATAAGAAGACTCCAAGGGGGTTCTTTTTCATGTGAATTAGTCCCCAAGGCCAGAAAAATCATAAAAGTATACAATGGAGGACTCTTCTAGCCGATGTGACTAGAGTATTCATTTTTCGTAATTAGTCTATCACGTCTAGAAAATGGTTAAACTTATACTAGATAGATGCCCTTTTAGATACTTTTAATGAGCATGAAAGGAAGAAATATTGTTGGACTATCTTTTCATTCTTTATGGAGTCAGAAAAGAGCTTAACAAAAACTCCCTAAGTGTCTTTTTCGTAAAGGTGTTGTTCAATCCGAAAAAGGGATATGAGTATATGGAACAAATGTAAAATTCAAGCAAGGAGGAAGTGTTCAATCAAGGGACAAATATGAGAATAAATAAATAAGGTGAGGGGGGAACACTGATGGGGTCTCCTTGCAGGTAGATGAATGGTGGAAAAATAATGCGATAATTGCAGTATGGATGGAGTAGAGTGCTCGTGAAGAGGCCGCAATAGACAAAATGGTCAAAGTAGTGAAAAAACGACTACATCCTGTGTGGAACACAAATCGAGGCGGCAAGGGGCGTGGAAACAATGTTGAGTGACAGCGATAAATGATCTCAAGCATCATCACATGCACAGAATTTTGAATCGGGAGGTGCAAACGAAACAGAAAACGGAGTTCAGATGACTTCGAAATGGTAAAAAAAAAGAGGCAAAAATGGCTATAAATAGAAAAGGAGCCCACCTCTACATGTCATTTTCACTATGCAAATTGGGGGGAGTGTGGAGGGGCCCAAAAGAGAGAATTCATATTTCTCTCAATTTGTCAGGTGGAATCGAGTTCTGTGACTTGCAGGTAAGTCTTTTAGTGATTTATGGCGTTTTTCATGCCTTTTGGTTTGGGTTTGCTCCTCTAGGGAGCCATGGAAAGAACAACTAGGGAACCACTGCATTGGAGCGTGCTTTTTGATGGAAATGGTGCACCCAGGGCGTGGCTCTGGGACGTACAGTCACACGGATGGGGCGCGACTATGTGTCGCACAGCCGCTCTCTGGAGAGCGGCTTTTGTTGAGAAAAGCACTCCATGCGTGTCTGTGGTCCCAATAGGCATGCTCGAGGAGCACGTGTTTCAAGGGGAAACACATGCTCTGGGGAGCACCTGAGAAGAAAAAATGTGTGCTTTGGAGCATGTGGTTTTTCCCTGGATGGGTGGCCTGGCCCTTGGGGGACAAGCTTGCTGTTTTACACATTACTGATGAGGGATTTTTCATGTGTGTGCAAGATCCCGTGAGTGAGTTGGTGAGAGCGAAAGCTCGGTATTCTATTGGATGACATCATGGATGATGAGGATGTCCAGGATACGTTGGCCTGGTGTGGGTTATTGAAGCTTTCCAGGGTGCCCCCAATGCGTTCAACGAAGCTACTACTAAACAAATTGGTGGAGTTCTGGGATGTCGATGTGGGGGCATTCGTGATTCAAGGTGAGTGGATAGAGGTATTTCTCACTGATGTGTACTTTCTGACGGGGCGCCCGTGGTTGGGTATGATTGCAGATACCCAACCAAGGAATCCCAGTGATGTGTCTATGGAGGACCTACTGGAGCATCATTGTTATGCCACAACTTATGTAAATGACAATGCGATATTGATCTATGACATAGAGAGTCTGGAGACTCGAGCTATAGCAGCGCTAGTAGTTTGGATCCTAGGGTCCAAGGTGCCCCACAGGGTCTCTGGTGGGTAGATGATGTTAGTTGAGAAGGCCTTAGAGGATACCTACTTCAGGTGGGGATAGATGTACATGACGGTTGTTTGGCGAGAGCTGATTAAGGTGAGCCACACAGTAGTGGATTTATGTTTCCCTTCGTTCCTATGCTCATTCTTCTTTGAGCAAGTTCTGACACTTAGACCGCATAGTGTAGTACATGACAATGGGCCCACCGAGCCAAGGATGCGGCGATGGGGTGAGATAATGACTCACGTTGGTGGGGGAATGGTGGGTCAATTCTTCACTCGAGAGCTATTCACACAGTGGCGGCAGTTGCCAGTGGTGATCAAGGACTTACCTTATGTAGGTATGGACTACAGGGGGGATGCGAAGCTACCCGGACCTCTTGGCCAGGCATGGGGACTAGATGGTATGTATCTACTCACTTTACAGTATCATGTTGTTTCTACTCTATAGCATATGTGATAGCTAGAGGATTTGTATGATACCGAGACCGAGACCGATGACGTGCTTTTGTGTGCATATGTCGGGCCACGACCACCGGCAGGATACCAGGTGCGTAGGGGCCGAGTGGAGGTAATGTACTCTCTTGGGCGTGGGAACCATCGACAACGGAGTGCTTCGACGATGTTGGATATGCTACGTGTAAGTATCGACTTCCTACTGGATGGAGTGATTGACGATGGATGGCAGCATATGGATCAGGAGCTTATCGACATTTTCTACGATGCTACACGGGAGTGGAGACCAGTGATGCAGTGGATTGTGATGGAAGCCGAGAAATATGATGTTGAGGAGGAGGAGACTGAGTCGGATGATGAGGATAAGGAGGAGGAAGAGTAGGAGGATGATGAAGAAGAGGAGGAGGAGGAAGACGAGGAGGAGGAGGAGGACAATGGGGATCACTTAGATGACTAGGCAGTTGATGGAACTGCCCCCCCAATGTGATGAGCATGGGGAATGTTTTGTTCTCGACGGTTATTTTTATGATGAGAAGCTGTTGGGGATCCTCGATGCATTGATGTTTATATTATGATGTAAACACTATGAAACTTTGATTATGATATATATATGCACGTGGATGCAGTTTATTATGATGACGGTCCTCTTTTTGTTTTTATGATGATGTATTCCTATATGATGTATATGTGCATGTGGATGATATGATGATACATTCTTATGGTTTACTTCCTACATGTTGTGATTGATACGCCATTCTAGAATATTATTAGCCATTTTGTCTGCAAAACTATTATGACTTCGTGGGACATTGATGAATGTAATGAACTCAAACTTTCTAATCAATTGTTTTGTGTGCAGGGACTTTCTAAAAAGACAAGGATCTCGTACCTGGTAAAAGTTATTGAGTTGGGAAACAAGGAGCTGGGAGTCAAGAAACACACAAGGGTGACAAATTCCCAATTGGAGGGAAGCAGTCAAGAGATCGGTCAAAGCATCGCACTCAGCTTGGTTATTAGTGGAAACACCAATACACACTCCGTCGAGGTGGATTACAATACCCAAGCTGCAAAGGCGAGGTTCAAAGACCATTTGTGGTCACATAGAGAAGCAAAATGTAAGGTTCTGGAAGCAAAAGTGGAAAACAAAAAAAGGAAAGAAAACTATACAACACAGACTAGTGGGTCTGGAAAAAATTTAAGAAAAAAATCGCTTGAGATACAACCCGTTGTGAGGGTTGGGAAAAGGGTGTCGCGAGGTTTGGGAAAAGGGTGTCCCTCAGAATCGGTACGGATGTATGACCCCTTTCCAAGAAAATTTTGGAAAATGTAGGTGCCTTTCCACATGGATTCAAACTTTCCTTTACCGTGCTTGTCATGAGCTTGGTCATAGACGAGCACTAGGTCTCCTTCTTGGAAGTTGTGGAGATGGACGCGTTTATCATAATGGGTTTTGGAGTGATGTTTGGAAGCCTCGATGATTTGTAAGGAAGCTCGTTGGTCTTTGTCTACTTTTTCCAACAAGAGTAAACATTGCTCAAGTGGTGAGGTATCCGGGAGAAGGTCCACGACAATGTGTAAAGCGGGGATTTGGAACTTAATGGGGAGAACAGACTCTACGGCGTGAACCAAATGGAAAGGGGTAAAACCCATGGTAGTATTAGTAGAAGTGCGGTAAGACCAAAGCGCAGGAAAAAGCATATGATGCCAATTTGACTTGTGCTTGTCCACTATTCATTGGAGGATTTTCTTCAGAATCTTGTTGATAGCCTCAACTTGGCCGTTCCCTTGAGGGTAGTAGGACTAGGCATATTGGTGGTCAAACTTCAAGAAGGTGGACAATTATTTCCAAAAAGTGTCTTCAAAATGTATTCCATGGTAGCATATGTGTTGTTTAGGGACCCAGAACCGAGTAATGATATGGTTGAAAAAGAAATGTGTCATTGTTTCGGCTTGGCCGTTAAATGTGGGCATGGCCTCAACCCATTTAGTGAAATAATCGAAAGCCACAATGATGTACTTATGGACAATTTACGAGGGGCGGTTTCACTCCATAAAATCAATGGCCCATTTGCAGAAAGGGCCAGTGGTGATTACTGGATGGATAGGGGAAGGAGGGGTCTTGGATTTGGGGGAAAAGAGTTTGCAATTTCAGAAATGTTTGACTGCTGTAATGCAATCAGTGAAAAGGGTGGGCCAGAAATACCCAACACAGATTACCTTTTGGGCATTTCCCATTCCTGAGAAGTGGCCACCATAGGCTCCACTATGAAAATCATTCATAAACTGTCCAGCCTCGTCATGTGTGAGGCATGGATGTAAAATGGTGTCAATGTCGCATCGGTAAAGGATATCGCCGAGAAGGAGGTACCATGAAGCGTAATGTTGGTTGCAACGACGATCATCACGACCGAGGTTGGATTGAAATTTCTGTGTTCGGAGGTATACAAGGATATCATCATACCATGTGTCATTCGGCGAAATAGTGAACAAGTGGTCGTCGGGAAAATTAATTATGATTGGAGGTGACATTGACGAAGATGGTAAGTCGGTCATGAGATGTGCCAATGCAAGGGATTTGGTACTCTTGGGGGTGACAAACATTAGGTCATATTCTTAGAGGATAATGATCCATTTAGAAACTCGGCCTTGAAGGAGGCGACGACTCAAGAGATAAACCATGGAGTTGAAGTCTGCCACAACTGTAGTTCGACTCATAAGAATGTAGTGGCGAACCGTCTGGACAGAGAAGATGATGGCGAGGGCCAACTTCTCCTCATGGGGGTAGCATAGCGATGGACCAGACAATGTCTGACTGACATAATAGATGACACGTTCTTGATGTGCAATATCTTCCTGGACTAACACGACGGAAATGACATATTCAGATGCCAAAACATAAAGGATAAAATCTTTCGAGAAATCAGGAGGTGAAATCAATGGGGCGGAAGTCAAGGCTTGTTTTAATGCTTAAAACACCGCTTGTGCTTGTTCGTCCCAAACAAAGGGAACGTGGGTCCGAAGTAACTGAAGGAAACCATGAACGAAGCGACAAAGAAAATTGGATTTCCCCTAAAGGATCTGTAATTGGTGTAATGTTTGTAGCGATGGGAGGTCAACGATGGCTTGAACCTTCAAAGGGTTGACAATGATTCCTTTTTGGGAAACAATGAAAAGCAATAACTAGCTGACAGAAACGCAACAAACAAACTTGAGGGGGTTCAAGCGAATGTTGTATTTGTGACAACGCAAAAATACGTGCTGGAAATCGTCTAGGTGGGAAGATTTCTTGGATTGAGCGGTGAGTTCGTCCAAGTATACAAGGATAATATGGACCAAGTCGTGAAAGCAAAAGGTCATGGCTCGCTGAAATGTGGCACCATCATTTTTAAGACCAAATGGCATAATGCGGTAGGAAAATGTGCCCCATGGAGTAGTGAAGGAAGTCTTGTATTGATCTTCTTTACGAATTTGAATCTGATTGTTTCCAGAGAAACCATCCATGAAGGATAGAATCTCGTTACCCGCACATGCATCAATGAGTTGATCGATGAAAGGCGTAGGAAAGTTGTCTTTGGGACAAGCTAAATTCAGATCACGAAAATTAGTACAGACATGAATGTTGCCCTATTTTTTGTTAATCGTCATTGGATTGGACACCCATGTGGTGTAAGCAATGGGATAAATGAACCCATCTTGCCGTAATTTCTCAATTTCGGCCTTCATGGCTGGTAATTTGGAGGGGTGAATGGGACGTTGCTTTTGGAAGACAGGCGGGATTTCATGCCAAGTATCAATACGATGCTCAAGAATGGTGGGGTCAAGACCAGGCATATCCGTATATGACCAAGTGAAAACATCATAGAACTCTTAGAAGAGCTTAGTGTAGGAGTTGACTTCGTCTGGAGTACAGGAAGTGCCTAAAGTAATGTTCTCAACTATACTGGGTGTGACAGAAATATCAACCCGAATGGTAGGTGAGATGTTGGCCATGTTACCTTCTTCGAAGTCATCAAGAGTCGGGATGGGGTTCTTAAACCAGTCCACTTGGCTATGGATGAAGTCTTTGGACTTGACGGAAAGTTGGTTGGCTGTAACAGGAGTAGACTCCTCGGGAATGAAGTAGGATCTATGATGCATGTCATCCCAAGGGAATTCAAGGGTTGTTAGTGCTTCGAGGATTTCTTCGTCACCGTGAAAAAACTGTGTGGACAAATTGAAAGAGGTAAAGCTGTAGGTCGGGGGAATGGTTGGTTCGCCACTTGTGGAAATCATATAAATAGTGTTAACCTCTCCCAAAGAGGAGGATTCAGGTGGGTGAATCTCCTCAATGGTAGTAATGGATGACTCTAATGAAGACTGGCACATTTCATGGAGCAATAACCGATACTCTAGTAAGTATGAACAATGATGAGAGTAATGGTCGTAAATTCCGCATATGGCGTAGTAGTGGTTGGTGCACAACGACTTGTTACGTGGTGAACGGGTAATTGGTAATTCGACAACCGGTATAGTGGGGTCATCGTCCAATGTATTCATTTGTTTTTGAATATCGGGAAACTATGGACAATTATGGGTTAAATGGCCCAACTCATCGCACAAGGCACACTTGGGGGGTGCGCAGGATGGAGGGTTAGGGTGCACAGTTTTAGTCGCATTTGGTGTAGTATGAGTGTGCGTGGATCTGCCCCCAGCGTTCTTGGATATATGAGGGACGGTGTTGGAGGAGGATGGTGCTACCACACTGGGAGGTGGATGATTGGTGGTGGTGATCGGTTGGTCCGATTGAAGAATGACTTGTGGTGTTGGAGTGGGATTAGGGGTAGGTAAATACCACACGAGAAGTCCTAACGTCAACCCCAAGAGATTCAACGTGGACATGATGGGAATACTTACTACCCCTGATGGTGGAAATAAGAATGGGATTGTGTGGATTGGTGTGGCTCCAACATGGCTAGGTACCAATGGTGGTTGGGGCAGGAGTGGAGGTTGGGGGTTTGGGACCAATTGACTTGACGAAATGGTGCAAAAGTCAGAGATATCAACAACTAGAAGGGGAGGTGGTACATATTGAAATGTGGAGACCATTGGAGTCTTTGAATAAATTCTCGATCCTATGGTGGAAATCAACGAGGTAGGCGCACCATAAACAAGTTATTAAACTATGGGGAGAACATTCTCGGGTGTAGCGGGCGCATTCAAGTCATAGCAAGTGACTTGGTTGATTTTAACAACCCGTCCCTGGTGGGGGAACATCATAAGACAAAAAAAAGATGAGGCAACAACCTTCATGGCATACATGTAGCTTCATCCTAGGAGCAAGTTATAGTCAATCTGGGTGTTGACGACTTCAATGTCAATTAGGACAGTTTTTCCATCTAATTGGACTGGAACATTAGCCAAAAGGTCTTACAGATGAGATGAACGACCATCATAATCTCGTAAGGCAGTCGTGGATGGATGTAGGGTAGGGGATCCTAACTTCTGCCACACGAATTTAGACATGACGCATGTAGAGGCACCCTCATCGATGGATAACAAGATTCTGGATTGAAAAGGAGACTTGAAATGCTAAGGTGGAAGGCATGTGAGGTTCATATTGGTCTAAATAGAATGCCATCATTCATGAGTCAGAAGGGTCGATCGCATCTATAGAGGATAACAGTGTTTTACGCTATGCTGGGTAGTTCTTTAGAACTTCTAAGACTGACATAACTGCGGGGTATTAGGCTAATTCATCCACGATATTATAGTTGGGAGTAGCATGAGCATCGGGGTTGTTATTGATGCGACATAGAGGAAATCGAGGGGATTTGGGGGCTCCTTCGAATGGTTGTGGGGGTAGACGTAACGACTGATCTATGGGAAGATTTGTAGCAACCTTTTCCGCATGAATGGTTTTGGTGGTGGAACCATACTAGTTGCGGCGTGTCTGAAGGTTGATATCAGCTGAAGACATCATTAAACGGTGGTGGGTACCTGATTCAACGTGCTGGCTACCAGGAGCAGCGTAAGTAGCTGGATGCAGAGGTGTAGAAGCATATTGAGGGGGATCCAAAGGTTGGGTGGATACTACCCCTTGCGTGGGTAGGGGGTTTTGCAACACCATAGATTGTGCATTAGGTTACAACGGGTTTGGTGGTGTCGAAGGTGGATCATGACCTTGGAATTGGGCATCATCATTCCATATTTGGAGATCTCGCTCCAGATGGGGACAATTGTGTGTGTAATGGCCATAAACCCCTCAAATAGAACATGGGTGGTTTTGTAAATTGGGGTTTTTACCTTGCTGAGATTGTCGATCAAGATTTTGGTTAGCCAGTGTGGCAACATTATTATCAGGTGGGTTCGGTGGTGGACCGCCTTTTCTGGGAGGCTGGTTATTGCCTCGATTACGTCTGCGTCCCCTATTCTTTTCTCTTTATTGGTTTTGTTGGGAAAGATGGTTCTGCGGTTGGTTCTGTTGGGCATAAAATTTCCCTTGAGGAACATGGGGATTTTTCGGTTGAGCGAGTGCATGGTAAGCCAATAGTGGATAGTAAACAGGAGGTGCTTGAGGTTGTGCGGGTGCAGGTGGAGCTGTTGGATGGTAGTAGGTGGGTGGTGCAGCAGGGGGGGCGTATGCTGGTGGGGTGTGACCATAGAAATGTGTCAGAAAAGAGGGTCCATGTATATGAGGACCTTGGGCCGGGGGAACGTACGAAGGTGTTACTCCAGAGTGGGCCGTATGCATATGGATGAATACGATATGCAATGTGTCCAATAATTTCGTCAGCAGCGTGGGATGCGCCAGGTGCGTCCTTCTAGGAGGAATCACCGCAAGGAGCATAAGGTAAAATGGAATAGAGGTAGCTCGATTATGCATAGATAAGGTCAAAATGTTGGGATTTAAGTGTGGCTTCTTCTTCGGTTTGGAGCTGTTCTGATGCCACATCCTTGGCGATAATTGGTATGAGGGACTTCAAGAACCAATCTAAAAATATATGGTCATCTAAATTGATCTTGCATAAACTACGACGATGATGCCACTCATGGATATGATCAGTGAAGTGGGTAGTCGTGTTCTGTCTACAAGATAGAAGAATCTCAACACCAACATCGTAACAAACTGGTAACTGGAAGAACTGCAGTAAATTCAAAGCAAGGGATGTGAAAGTGGAGTGTGTCCCATGTGGTTTTTCAATATACGACTTGGCTGCAACGCCAGTGAGTGTCCATTGTAAAAGGCGTAGGCGGATCGATTCATCCAATATGGAGTTAGAGGAAAACCATAAGTGGAAGGACATGATATGGTTCTAGGGGTCCTCACCACCCTTCCCCTCAAAATTTGGGATGTCTGAAGGGAGTTTGGTAGGCATGGGAGGCCATGTAGGGTCATGTTGGATCGGATCGTTAGTCAATCGGGCCAGATCAGGTAGGTTGAGACTGGACATGAATGGAAAAATAACAGGAGGATGTGACATGGTCAAAGTGGTTTGCGTGCTATCCATGGTGATGATCGTGGGGCCACCTCCACCGAGTGGTGGATTAGAGACATGTGTCATAACAGGGATCGAGGGATTGCCGGTAAAGGGTGGAGGGATTGAGGTGGTAGGGGAAGTGCACCCAAGGGTACTACTGGTGACCAAAGGGACGGTGGTCAGGATAGATCCGCTCCTAATGGGTATAGAAGTAGTGACTAAAATTCCAGGTGTAGGTCCTGTAGATGGCATAGAAGGGATGGATGATGAAGTGGTAGCAGGGATAGTGGTGGATCCACTGCCAACAATCCCGCCAGAAAATGGGTTGGGATTCACACCGGCCATGGGGCTTGACGGAGTTGTGTATATAGGTGAATATGGCTCAGAATCAGATGTGAAATAAGGGGCATCGGGATGAATATCCGACGACGAAGATGTGCGTCTCAAGGGAAGACGAGTAGGTTCAAGTGGACCGTACTGAATTTTATCCGTAGGCGATGAGAGTGTCACGACGAATCAATGGTGACAGGTATAGAAGTGCTAAAATTCTAAAAAATATGAGTGCAACCGTGTGTGCAACAAAAGAGCTAAAAAAAGATGGAACTCGGGCCTGCAACAACAGGCTCAAAAAAACTTGTTGCAACAGCGTGCTACAACAGGTGGAGCGACAATAAAATGGTTAGAATACCAACAAATAACACTCCTAAAGAAGAAAAAAGGTAGACTCACTAACCAATGGGGGTATAGGAGCATGCAAACGCCTATCTAAAATATATGGAAGCTCACCCAAATCGTATCCCCAACAGGGTGATGAAATTCGTAGTCAAGCAATATGAAATGTAGAACCAAACGGATAAAGGATATCCCTCTACTGAGAGGGACTCTGGGTAAAAGAGTCCTAGAAGAATGGGAACTAATCCACCCCACTCATGGCATTCTCAGAAAGGTGTCCCGCAGCTTCAGGTCTTTGGCATTTGCACACCCGGTATGGGCGCCAGGATGCACGACGAGAACAACAAGTAGGTGTCCTTCAGTACAGAATGGAGAGCGGTATTCCACTCAGACTTCCATAAACAGTCTTTCCACTTGCCCTCCTAAGGGAGAGCCCCCCCAAAAAATTGATGTAAACCGTACCAATAAATAATAGGGGATTTTGGTTCCTTAAAGGACAACAAGTATGTCTCAAATGTGTATGACAAAGGGGGTGTTATTTGGATGCCTAACCCCAATGTCCTACCTAACTACAAAGTTGTTTTTGGGTTCCCAAGTGGGTTAATGTGTGTTGAATTAAGTCAATTTTAGTCTCACTTGAATTATGGGGAGTGTGTGGGTGCAAAAGTGGTGTAAAGCCAATATCGCTAGAAGTAATACTAGAAAATAAATGACTAAAACTGAAATGAAAAGTATTAACTACTATGTGTAAAATAAATGAGCTCGTTGAAAATATAATGCACCAAATAGCAACAAAGTAAGGATGTCTGCAAAGTGAAATGTCCCAAATGCTACAGCAAGAAAAAAATAGAAAAGTACTAATGGAAAAATGGATGCAGGCAAATAGGAGGCTGTTTGGGCAATAAAAGAGGAAAAAATTGCTGCAGGGTTCGGCTGTGAAGCGAAAAGTTGTGATCTGGGCACTACAGGATGTAGAAAAAGTCGCACTGAAATAGAAAAAAAAAAAAATAGGGTGCGGGTTTCAGGCTCAGAGGCGCGTTGGAGGAACGGGTAATAGGGCCGAAGGGGCGCGAAAGGGCACTGGTAGCAGGCCGGTAGGTGCGCTGAGTGTGCGGATTTCAGTCCCGAAGGTGCGTTGAGCGCGTGAATTTTCGACCAGAAGGCACACGGAGCACGCAACTTACAGGTGGAAAGGCGCACTCTGAGCACGAATTTCGGGATGAAAGTCGCGGTGGGGAGCGCAGGTTTTAGGTCAAAATTTGTGCTATGGAGCGCATATTTCATGCCAAAATTCATGCTGGGGAGTGTGGGTTTCATGCCAGGAGTCTCATTTGGGTCGTAGGTAAATGTCATAAAGTCACAGGTTGAGCCGTAAAAACAAAAAAAATAGAGGGTACTGCGAAGGCAAGGGCCATATATGCAAGTAGAGGGCCAAGGTCTGAAAAGTAAAATGCAAGAAAAATAAAAAAAATACAAAACTAAAAATAACTACTGATTATACTAAACCAAAGATTGATGGGAATCTCCCCAGTATGGTTACAAAAATCTATAGCTAGTGTTTTCACACCAGCCTGCGCAAAAGGGAACCTACTAAGGATTATGGAACCCTTAGTAGCAGATCCAAAATGTGATAATATGTGAATGTAAATAACAAAAAAGACAAAATAATTAAATCTAACTAACTATTGATGTAAACAAGACAAGTAAATAGGAACCCATGAATTATATTTTGTATTAAGTTGCAAACATGGGTTTAAAATGAGAGTTACCTCTGAAGGTGAGTAGATGTGGGCCCTCACAGTTGTACGAAGAGTAGCGCGGTGGGTATCCAAAGTTCCTTTCTCTTCTCCAAATGCTCGATTGGTGGCCAAGACTTAACTGAATGGGGTACAAAAGATCAAGGTGATAGGCTAAAGTTCGACATGGATTTTGGCAACATAAGGGTATGAAGAGTTGATCATGGATGTGAAATGGGGGGCCTCCATCACCTTTTTATAGTCATTTTGGGAGGTGGAGTATTTACCCATGGTTTTGGGAAACCAATAGTATTGGCTAGTGGTATTTTGAGTTTTCCCTCTTTTTCTCTTTTTGGGGATTTTGACCATTTTTTATGGGATTTTATCCCTTTTTGGAATATTTTCATTAATTGATGAGGGAAATAATGATTTTTTTCCCATTTGGTTAGCGATTTAGGGATTTTTGGGTTTTTGGAGGTAAACAATATAGGAAAAAGTGGTAAATGGGTTATGTGACTAGGGGGATGAGCTAGGTGAACAATTTTTGGGTGTTAACAGAATCCAAGATCTTGAATCGGTGAATTCTATTTTTGCAGGAATTCCTGAGAGAGGAAGAACTCAGTGTTGGGAGTAGTAGACATGCATCGATGCCTCAACTCTTGGTATTTCCGTGTCTTCCCTTGATTCTACACCTAATGTTGGTGTGGGGAATTCCATAACCCCATCTATACATATGACCCTTGGTTCGAGTACTCATGTTGCTCATTCATCAGATGCTGGTATGAGTCCCAAGATGCCAAGCTTACTCAACAAGAGAACTGGGCAATTATCAATTTCTTTATAGATGGATCATGATTGTGTGTCGGTTAATGGATTAAAACTCCATGGTAATTACATCTAATCCATTGGAATACTTTGATTTTATACAACGCATAATATTTTATATTCATTCTATCTATCTAATTGGAATATTTTATCGCAATGTAGGGAACAACACGTTCTACCAACAGTTGCATGAAAATGAATTTTCTCTATTTGCACAAAAAATTAGAACAAGTTATAAATATCAAAGAAATGAATTGAAGAATTTTATGTAACCAAGTCCCAGATATAGCATAAAAATAGCAAAAATAGACCAAAAGAAAGTAATCAACACCTTAATAATGAAGAATTAAGATGAATAACGATCCTCTTCGAGGGAGGAATCTCCTTACACAATGTACATAAGACAAGACAAGATACAATGATGACTAAAATGAAAAGGTCTCCTTACTATATATAAGAGACAAAGGGGTACAATAACAACTAATATACCCACTAATAGACACGCGCCAACATCAATAATATGTAATGCACCAAGTGTTGTCCTCAACGCTTGATTAGTTGTGGATGCTTCTATATGAAGCACTCATCTTCCCATGTTGAATCTTCCACTAGTAGGTTATTCCATTTGATGAGGTACTCCGTAATAGCTTGATTTCGTAGTTTCTTGGTCCTTGTTTCATTGATTTGTTCGTGTTCCAATACGACTCTTCCTTCTTCATCAAGCTCGGGAAATATTGTTTGAATTGGGATCTTGTCTCCTATTACCTTCTTTAAGAAAGAAACATGGAAAACTAGATGCACTCTTGAAGATGAAGGAAGCTCCAATTTGTAAGCCATACTACCAATCTTTTGCAACACCTTATAAGGACCATAATAATTGGGTGCTAATTTATTGTCCTTATTTATTTGCTTGAAGGATATTTGATTGTAAGGTTGTAATCTTATAAATACCCAATCCCCTTCTTCGAAAATCCTTTCAGTTTGATGTTGATCAGCTTGTTGTTTCATAGCTAGGTTGTCCTTAAGTATCTGGAGAAATTCTTGTTAGTGTTCTATGTGATCTTCCATGGATTGAACTTTAGATTTTCCCTTTAACGTAGATGTGATAGATGGATGATGGTACCCATAAAGTGTCATAAATGGAGACACTTTTGATGATGTATGGAAGGAATTATTGTACCACCATTCTGCAAAAGATAACCATTTCACCCACTGTGTTTGTTTATCAGATGCAAAGCAACAAAGATAGAATTCCAAACATTTTTTCACTATCTCAGTTTTCCCATCATATTGAGGATGATAAGATGAATTATGAGCCAATTGGGTACCCAAACAAGAAAATAATTCACTCCAAAATTTTCCAGTGAAAATTGGATCTCTATCGCTTACAATAATCTTCGTATTTCCATGTAACTTCTGAACTGTTTCCGGAAAAGATGGAGCTACTCTACTTGCATTAAAAGGGTGAGAGAGTGCACAAAAATGTGCATACTTCGTGAGTCTATCAACAACCACCATAATAACATTCTTCTCTTCTCACTTGGGTAGAACCGTGATAAAATACATTGAGACTTCTTCCTAGCACTGGAACGATATGTCTAATGGTTGTAGAAGTCCTGGGGTCTTAATTGTTTCCACCTTATTCTGTTGGAAAACCTGTTGATGTATATGTAACTTCGGAATGTATTTCATATATATATATATTGTACTCCTATAGAGATGTATTATTCCTCTATACGGAAGTGTCGTCATTTGTATTGACAAGTGTCGCAAGTGTGTTAACTTGCCGATGGGTTATTAGACCACCTTGTAAGGGGTCGGCCCGGATTAATGTAACATGAGGTTGTTGTGCTAAGCTAGACAAGTCGGCCCCATAAGTTTATTGGGAAGTCAGGACAAGTATAAATAGAGATCTCCCGAACTCTATTTGGATCACTTCAGAACTCACACTTCCATCACTCGAAAACTGGCGCACATGTGAGGAGGAGGATCAACTGCTAGGAGGAGTCTATCTCTATGTACTTTGGTTGTATCATTGCTCTATCTATCTCTAAGGAAGTTGTGGGGTTTTTCACCTTAGGGTTTTCCCCACGGAAACTCTGTGTGTCTATTGTCTCTTATGTTTGCATCTTGTGATGATTGATATGATTGATATGTAGTGATATAATGTACATGTTATTCTCTCAGTAAAGATCCTAGAGTATATTGAATTAATTCTAAAAAATTAACATGGTATGAGAGCTAACCTGAGAAGAAGACATTGTGTAGTGGCGGAAACCAGGGTTTCTTGTTTATTGGGTTTCTCTCCACATATTTTGGAAAATCAATATGATAGATTGACTCTCCTTAGCAAGGTGAATCTTTCTATCCAATCAGAATTCAGTTCTGAGCACTTTCAGATTTGGCCCTAAAAATTAGGGTTTCGAAAAAAATAAGAATTTCTAAAATCTGAATACATAGCTGGAAGCTCCTTGGAAAAATCGAAGTTTAGAGCTTTGGATCGAGATTTTTGGCTGGGTAAATCTCCGGGAAACTCAAACCGTAATTCAGGGTCCTCCTCAGTGAATCCGGGAAGACTAAAAGGCACTTCTGAAGGGTGAAACTTTGCAAGAATCAAATTCTGAGTATACTAGGATGATCAACTCATCAAAGCGCATCTTTCTATCCCTTCAGAAAGTTGAAACTCACATTTTGAATTTTTAGGGTTTCTCTGACAAACCCTAATCCGGGACCAGATCTAGTTTTCAGCAAATCAAGTTGTAAGAACCAAATATTTTCTATTTCCATTTGAAGTACTCTTTAAAGATGTCTCACCACACCAATCTTGAGGACAAACTTGAAGGGGATGATAACTTCCGATCCTGGAAGTACAATATTGAGTTAATCCTGGAAGAGAATGAGTTGGACTCATATATAAAAGAAGAGATCCCTATCCCAGAGGATGAAGAGGCTAAGATATTGCATAAGAAGAACTTGGTCAAGGAAAAGAGAATCATTGCTGATTCTATCAAAGACCATCTCATACCACATGTGTCATCTCTGAAGACACCCAAGGAGATGTTTGACTCTTTGACCAAGCTATTTGAAGGGAAGAACATAAATTGGAAGATGACTCTGCGGAATCAATTGAAAGGGGTCAAGCTGTTGAATGGAGAGACCATTCAATCTTATTTCTCCAAGGTATCTCAGATCAAGGAACAACTTGAAGCTGTCGATGAAGTAGTAGATAATGGTGAAGTGGTTATGACTACTCTAAATGGCCTGCCTAGGTCATGGGATTTTTTTATTCAAGGAATCTGTGTAATAAAGAAATTGATCTCTTTCAGTAGACTGTGGGAGGAATGCTCTCAAGAAGAAGCAAGGCTTGTAGCACAAGAAGAAAATATGGGAAGTGAAGACCAAGCTCTCGCAACTCACACTAAAAGGAGCAAGCCTAAGAGAGATCCATCTTATACTAAGAAATCTTCACACCACCATCAACATAAAGAGAAGAAAGATTTCATGTGCTTCACATGCAATAAGAAGGGACATTTTGCTGCAGATTGTCCCAAGAAGAAAAACAACAACTTCAACAAGAAAAAAGAAGAACAACAAGAAGAGATATCATGCTCATGTTGTTGAGGATGATGAACCTCCAAAGAAGAAGGCTACAGTAGAAAGTGATGATGATGACTCATCAAGCGAAGAAGAGTATGTTCTAATATCTAGTCTCACACGTACTATTTCTCATGGATGTAATGATTGGATTATTGATAGTGGGGCTTCCAGCCACATGACTGGGTTTAAAGAATCTTTTGTAAATCTATCTGAACATGAATCACCCCATAAAGTGAAACTTGGGGATGACTATCAATAACCTATCAAAGGAAGTGGTGAAGCCTCCTACAACCTAGATTCTGGAAAATATTTGAAGATGAAAGAAGTTCTTTATGTACTTGGGCTCAAGAAAAACCTACTCTCCATATCTGCATTGGATGCAAAAGGTATGAGGGTTGCATTTGTAAATGGCCAAGTTTTAATGTGGCCAAAGGGAAAGACCATAGATGATTTAGTGGTGATTGGAGAGAAAGAGGGAGGATTGTATAAATTGAAGGGACAACCTGAACATGCCATGGTGCATGATTCCATGGAGCCAAGTGAACTTTGGCATAGAAGACTTGCACATATGCACTATAGAGCATCACCAATTGCAAGTAAAGCTATAGAAGGTCTTCCTGAAATCAAGACCAAGCATGAAGGTGTTTTCAAAGGGTGTGCAAAAGGAAAGAACATAAAGAAGGAATTTCCAAGCAGTGAAAGCAAGGCAAAAAGTATCTTGGAAATTATCCACTCTGATGTATGTGGTCCGATGTCATCTAGTTCTCTAAGTGGGTATGTTTACTATGTCTCTTTCATTGATGACTTCTCCAGGAAGACTTGGGTTTACTTCTTGAAGAACAAAGATGAAGTGTTTGATAAGTTCAAGGAATTCAAAACCTTGATGGAGAACCAAACTGATAAGAAGATCAAAACATTCAGATCCAACAATGGTGGAGAATTCACTTCAGGTGACTTCAAGAAGTTATGCAGTGATTCAGGGATTAAGAGGGAGTTGACTGCTCCTTACAATCCACAACAGAATGGAGTTGCAGAAAGAAAGAATCGAACAATCATGGAAGCAGCAAGGGAAATGCTGCATGACTAGGATCTACCTATGCATCTATGGGTAGAAGCAGCTAGGACAGCTGTATATGTGCAGAATAGAACACCCCACAAGATATTGGACAACAAGACACCAGAAGAGGTCTTTTTTGGTAATAAACCTGAAGTCAACCATCTCAGAATTTTTGGTTGTCCAGTATACACTCATGTCCCAAAGGAAAAGAGGACCAAGCTAGATCCTTCAGGAAAGAAGGCTATCTTTGTGGGTTACAGTGAAAGCTCGAAGGCTTACAGAATATACTTTCCATGGTTCAAGAAGACTGATTTCAGCAGGGATGTGACATTTGATGAAAACTCAGTCATTCATCAAATCAAGGAAGACACATGTTGAAGATTATGAAGAACCTAAGGAAACTAGATTTCAAGACACTACTATGACTAAAGCAATTCTAGATGCAGATCGTGAAATTGAAGATCCACAAGAACCTGTAGATCCACTCCGTGAGAATAACTCTCACAAGAGGAAACCTACATTAGCTAGAGAGCTCATTCAATATGCAGAAATATATGGCATTCCAGAAGAAGAACACAGAGCAAAGAAGAGAACTACATCTCATACCAGCTATGTTGCTTTACTCTGTGATATCATGAACAAAGAACCTTCCAATTACGAAGAAGCAGCGGAAAAGAAAGAATGGAAGGATGCCATGGTCGAAGAATACCAATCAATAATGAAGAATGATGTTTGGGATGTTGTCCCAAGACCTGAAGGGAAGTCTATTGTGACTTCCAAATGGATCTACAAGATCAAGCATGTTGCAGATGGCAGCATAGAGAAATACAAGGCAAGATTCGTAGCTCGTGGCTTCTCTCAGAAAGAGGGAATAGATTCTGAAGAAACTTCTGCTCCTGTAGCCAAGTACACTTCCATCAAAACAGTACTTGCTCTGGCTACAGTGATGAAATGGAAGATACACCAGATGGATGTCAAGATTGATTTCTTGAATGGTGTAGTTGAAGAGGAAGTGTATGTGGAGCAACCACTCGGTTTTGAAACACATGACAGGAAGTCGTATGTGTGCAGATTGAAGAAAGCCTTGTATGGCTTGAAGCAAGCTCCCAGAAATTGGTATGGTAGGATGGACAGTTTCCTATCTAGTTTGGGCTTTACCAAGAGTAAGGCGGATTCCAACCTTTACTACAAGGTTGAGGAAGGCAGTCCTATGTTACTACTCTTATACGTATATGACCTATTTGTAACAGGTGAATATAGATTGATTGCCGATACAAAGAGGAAGCTTGCTACTGAGTTCGAGATGAAGGACTTGGGGATGATGCACTATTTTCTAGGTATGGAGGTTTGGCAGAGTGCAGATGGAATCTTCCTTGGACAAGGGAAGTATGCAGTAGAGATCCTGAAGAGGTTCAGGATGATGGATTGCAAGGCCATGGCCACACCTATGGCATCGAACCTGAAGCTTTTGTGTGATGCTTCATCTGAGCCGGTTGATGTCACTATGTATCATCAGATGATTGGATCCTTGATGTACCTAACGAACACGAGACCAGATATTTGCTTTGTGGTGAACACATTGAGCCAGTTCTTGAAAGATCCGAGGAGTGTTCACCTGGTTGCTGTAAAGCATATTCTGAGGTACCTGAAGGGTACAGTTGATTATGGGCTCAAGTATGATGTGAATCAAAAGTTTAAACTACAGGGTTATGTTGATTCAGATTGGGCAGGCAGTGCTGCAGATAGGAAGAGCACTTCTGGGTGTTGTTTCAGTATGGGATCAGGTGTGATATCTTGGTTTAGAAGGAAGTAGTCCTGCGTAGCACTGAGTAAAGCTGAAGCAGAGTATGTTGCAGCTTGTTTGGCTAGTTGTGAGGCAGTATGGATGAGGAAGCTATTGTCTGAGTTATTTGATCTACCGTTGGAGGCTACTGGTATCTTCTGTGACAACCAGAGTTGTGTGAAGTTGTCTGAGAACCTAGTGTTCCACGACAGGTAGAAACACATTGAGATCAAATATCACTATATCAGGGATATGGTGCAGAGAGAAGCAGTGAAGCTCCTGTATGTTGCGATAGATGAGAAGATTGCAGATGTGCTGACGAAGCCACTAGCTAGAGTGAAGTTCGAGTACTTCAAAGAGAGGCTTGGTGTTCTTCAGATCGACGACACGTTGAGGAAGAAGTGATGGAGACATTTTGCTGAAGCCATTCCAAGCATGGTGGAAGGAGGATCCTTCACATGGCTATGGATGTAAGCGTTGGATGATGTTCTAGTTTCTGCTCTGTATGATCAGTTGGATCATTTATGTATGTATGCATCATGTTGGATGATGGTATGATCAGTTGGATCATTTATGTATGTATGCATCATGTTGGATGTTGGATATGATCAGTTAGATCATTTATGTATGTATGCATCATGTTGGATGTTGGATATGATCAGTTGGATCATTTATGTATGTATGCATCATGTTGGATGTTGGATATGATCAGTTGGATCATTTGTATGTATTTGCATATGCATAATGTTGGATGCTTGGACCATGTATCTGTATATGTATCAGGTGGATACGTTGTATGATCAGGTAGATCATGTATGTTGATATGTATCAGGTAGATACATTGTGTGATCAAGTGGATCATGTATCTATGTATGTATCAGGTGGATACATTGTATGATCAGGTGGATACATTTTATGATCAGGTGGATCATGTATGATGATATGTATCAGGTAGATACTTGGTATGCATCAGGTAGATGCATTGTATGATCGGGATGATCATGGATGTTGCTCCAGATGACATGCATTAGGACGATGTAGTGTTTATGATCAGGATGATCATGTGTACAACAGGATGATGTATGGTGAGTATCAGGTTGATACTCTGTGGTCGTGGAACAAGTTGTGCAGATGAGAATGTAAGTAGAACTGGGAGGTCTAGACGGGATGAAAAAGGCCTCAGATGCTCTTTCGAGGCATTGCTCTGGGATGGCATGTAAGTAGAATTGGGAGATCTAGACAGAATGAAAAAGTCCTCATATGCTCTTTCGAGGCATTTCCATGACCACATGTAATAAGTTCTGGAGATCTGGACAGGATAAAAAAGGCCTCAGATGCTCTTTAGGGTTCTTGCTTGGCAAGACACTCTTTTAAGGTTTTGTGGTGACCACATGTAATAAGTCCTGGAGATCTGGATAGGATGAAAAAGGCCTCAGATGCTCTTTAGGTTTCTTGCTTGGCAAGACACTCTTTTAATGTTTTGTGGTGGGGGGGTCACATGTAATAAGTCCTAGAGATCTGGACAAGATGAAAAAGGCCTCAGATGCTCTTTAGGGTTCTTGCTAGTCAAGAGACTCTTTTAAGGTTTTGTGACAGTCACATGTAATAAGTCCTAGAGATCTGGACAGGATGAAAAACTCCTCATATGCTCTTTAGGGTTCTTTCTATTCAAGAGACTCTTTTAAGGTTTTGTGACGCACGTAATAAGTCCTGAGGATTCCACAGTATGGCCAGTGATGATGAATACCTATAGGTGGTGGGCTTACATCCAGTATGAAAAAGGACTGGCTCTATAGAAATTCCTATGATGAGTAGATTCAGAGATTGATTGAGATAATAACAACAGTGACAATGACAATGATTCGAGGATGATGCGTCAATGACGATGATCCAGAGAAGAAGACTTGTGCTAGATGATTTGTGTCAAGAAATACCTTCCTAGTTAAGAGGGAGTGTTGATGTATATGTAACTTCAGAATGTATTTCATATATATATATTTATTGTACTCCTATAGAGATGTATTCTTCCTCTATACGGAAGTGTCGTCATTTGTATTGACAAGTGTCGCAAGTGTGTTAACTTGCCGATGGGTTATTAGACCACCTTGTAAGGGGTCGTCCCAGATTAATGTAACATGAGGTTATTGTGCTAAGCTAGACAAGTCATCCCCATAAGTTTATTGGGAAGTCAGGACAAGTATAAATAGAGATCTCCCGATCTCTATTTGGATCACTTCAGAACTCACACTTCCATCACTCGAAAAGTGGCTCACATGTGAGGAGGAGGATTAGTTGCTAGGAGGAGTCTATCTCTGTGTACTTTGGTTGTATCATTGCTCTATCTATCTCTGAGGAATTTGTGGGGTTTTTCACCTTAGGGTTTTCCCCACAGAAACTCTGTGTGTCTATTGTCTCTTATGTTTGCATCTTGTGATGATTGATATGCTTGATATGATTGATATGCATTGATATACTGTACATGTTATTCTCTCAGTAAAGATCCTAGAGTATATTGAATTAATGCTCAAAAATTAACAAAACCAAGCATTCAGCCACAAACCTCTGAACATCATATTTAATACCTTCCCATAAAAATTCCTTCTTGACCCCGTGGTAAGTTTTCAGGAATCCAGAGTGCCCACCTATAGGATAGGTGTGTAATCATGAGAGGACCTTTTGTGTTAGTTGGGATTATTTGCATAAATATAAATGATCCTTATATCGTAGTGAATCAATTTTCCACACAAAGGTATCTCATACACTAGGATTGTCCTGTAGCTTTTGAATGAGCTTCCACACAGATTAGTCATTTTTCCATTCTTCCCTAGATGCTACTATCCAATCGGGTTGTAGAATGGAAATTGCACAAAGTAATGCCCCAACATCTTCATCTTTTCTAGAAAGTGCATCTGCCACCACATTATGTTTCCCTTTTCGATAGATGATTTCAAAGTCATATCCCAACATCTTGGTTACCCATTTTTGTTTCTCTTCCAAAGATAATCTTTGTTCCAAGAATTATTTAAGACTATCATGATCTGTTTTGACCTTGAAGTGTCTACCTATTAGGTAAGGACGCCATTTCATAAGAGCATGTAGAATTGCCAACATTTCCTTCTCATAAATGGGATTTTGTAAGTGCTTTCCCTTGATTAGATGACTTTTGAAAGCAAGCAGGTGTCCTTCTTGCATTAGAACAACACCAATGCCATTTCGTGAAGCATCACATTCCACAATAAATGTTTTTGTGAAGTCTGGTGTGGCCAAAACAGGAGCTTTGCACATAGCCTCCTTCATTTGTTCAAAAGATTGAGTTGACTCTGGAGTCCAAGAAAATGCATATTTCTTTAGTAATATTGTTAGAGGTGCTTCTATTCTTCCATAGTTCTGAACAAACTTGCGGTAGTACCCTATAAGACCTAAGAACCCTTAAATATTCTTCAAGGTTTTGGAATCGTCCAGTCCATCATGGATTTAATTTTGTTGGGGTCTACCTTAACACCTTCCTGAGATACAATATGACCCAAATATTCTACCTCATTTACCCCAAATAAACATTTGGAAGGTTTTGCATATAGTTTTTGCTCCTTTAGTAGTTGTAGTACCCTGTCAACATGTTGAACATGTTCTTCCCAAGACTTGCTATAGATTAGTATATCATCAAAGAATAATAGCAATTTTTTTTTAAGGAAAGGCCTGAAAATGTAATTCATCAAACCTTGAAATGTGGAAGGTGCATTCATGAGACCAAATGGCATGACCAAAAATTCATAATGAACTTCATGAGTTCTGAATGCCAGTTTTGGAACGTCTTCCTCCTTCATTCTAATCTGATGATATCCGGAACAGAGATCCAAATTTGTGAAGAAAACTGCTCCATGTAATTCATCTAACAATTCATCAATGATATGAATAGGAAATTTATCTTTAATGGTGATTTTGTTGAGCTATCTATAATCTCGACACATACGCTATGATCCATCCGGCTTGTGTACCATTACCACTGGTGAAGAGTAAGAACTTTGGCTAGGCCTAATTATGTCAACCTCCAACATTTCTTCAACCATATGCTCCATTTAACTCTTATGTCCATAGGGGTATCTGTAATGTCTGATGTTAGGATGAACACTTCCTGGAATTAAGTGAATATCATGATCAAAATCTTGAACATGTGGAAGACCTTTTGGAATATCTTCAAATACCTTGGAATGCTTATTAATCACCTTCTGGAGATCTAGGGAAATAGGAGACTTAGATATTTGAACATATAATGAACATAATTGTGTAATTACACCTTGATTTCCCTTTTTTTAATCAATTTTGTCATACCATTAGAGATGATCACCTTACTTGGTTTCCCTGTGATACCATTTAACTCATATTCTTTTCCTTCCCATAAAACTTTCATGAAAAGATTATGAAAATTAAAAGCCATTGTTCCCAATGATTGTAACCATTGAACTCCTAAGACAACATCAACACCCCCCATTGGAATAGAAATCATTGGACTATTCAATACATATTATCCCATAGAGATATTGATATATGGCATTTTCCTCAGCAATTTATAGTTCCTCCATCTACAATCATTACTTGAAACTCCGGTGTTGGATATACAAATCAATTGAGAACCTTGGCCAATTTATAGTGAATGAAATTATGAGTACTACAAAAATCAATCAACACTGTTACATTTTTCTTTTTGATATATCCTTCTATATTGAGAGCTTGAGGACTGATAATTCTAGCCAATGCATGACACGATATGGTGGGAGTAATCTCTTCATAAGTAGTATCTTCTATTTCTTCATCTTGAGACGGTTCCCGTTCTTTTGGTGCTTCTTGTTCATTTTCTTCAATTGCTTAAAAATCTATGTAAAATAGTTTCTTCTTAGTGCACTTGTGGCCCTTACTATATTTTCTATCACAAATGTAACAAGCCCTTTTGCTGTTTTTTCCTCTAGTTGTTGTGGTGTCAACCTTATAGGTTGTGAATGACTCGAGAACACACTTCCTTATTTATAGTTGTATGTGGTAGACTTCCTTGTTTCCATAATTTTGTTTTCAAATTTTATTGCCACCCTAAATGCATGCTCCAAGGATTTAGGTTCCCATAGGAGAACCTCATGTTGGATGTTATATCTTAAAGTTCCTATGAATACATTGGTTAGATGCTCTTCTGGAATATCTGTGACCTTAATATTCAATAATCTTCAGAAGTTCTCAATATGCTCCCCAACTGAACCCTTTTGTTTGAGATTTATTAGTTGGATAAAGAAGGTATTGCTCTTGGTGTCCTCATAATGTGCTATCAATTCCTTCGTAAAAATTATCCAAGTGACAAGTGGTTTACGATATCAAATCCATCTATACCACACAAACTGATTAGGCTCTAAATATAGAGATGAAACACGTACCTTTTGTGTCGATTGCACCTCGTGTAGCTCAAAGAACTGATCCATCTGTAGTATCCATGTGACTAGATCCGTGCCATCAAACTTCCTCATGTCGATCTTTGGGATGTAGTTGGTTTTTGACCCCATGTTGGAATCCCTGAAGTCATGATGTATGTTCCTTTTGTTTTCATCATGAATTTCATGGGATATTTTCTCACTTCTAGGAATCCCTTCTTGCAGCAAATTTGACAAATCTTCTTTCAAAACTTCCATATCCCCCTTCAAACCCTTCAATTCATCTATGTTTTTTTTCAAACTATCCATTTTCACTTCCATTTCATTCTTGGTTTGACCTAGGATTGATGTTAGTGCATCTTTTGTCACTATTTTCTCTTGTAAATCAGATATGTCCTTGCACATTTCTTCACCTTCATCATAAGTCCATGTATAACTATCTGGAGGCTTGTTGGGTGTAGAAGTTCCCCTTTTGGGAGAAATTTAGGGAAATATAAATAGGTATCACACCCTAGGTTTCACCACAATTTGATCCTTCTACTCAAGTTATTCAAATTTAAAACAACGTACCTTTTTTCATCCTTGATTGGAAGACTATTTTAGGGCTGACTTAGAACTGAGGTAAAATTCAAATTTCGAATCCTATCAGAAAATTCATCCTGTGTTATCCCTATATGTACTCTTTCCAATGGTGTAGGTCTGACTTAATCTTGATGTGCCAATAGAAAGTTATTGCAAATATCCTAACACTTCTTATTTTTGGTCCTTTCAGAAGATCGAACTTGTATGGGCTTCCAAGTCTTAATATTTTGAATCTGAGTCTGAAACTTCTACCATAGATACTGTGGTCTTTACTATTTCTGATTCAACTGGTCTCACTCAATTTGGTCCTCGCATGCCCTAGATATGACCTTTTTCCCTAGAACACGTGATTTTGACTAGTTTTTGGACTAGTAAAAAACCCTATATTCTGAGGACAATATCTCCGAACTTGTGATATCTCAGGACTTGAATTTTGGAACATAGATATCTAGGCCTATTATAGAAGTGGGTTTTTAATATCGATGTCTGAATCTTTGTAGAAAAAAATTATAGCGAAAATTCCAAGATTACTCGTTTTGAAGAAGCCAGCCCCGAGGAAAGAGCTCTGATACCTAATGTTATGCAACCAAGTCCCAGATATAGCATAAAAATAGAATAAATACACCAAAATAAAGTAATAAATGCCTTAATAATGAAGAATCGATATGAATAACAATCCTCTTCGAGGGAGGAACCTCCTTACACAATGTACATAAGACAAGACAAGATACAATGATGACTAAAATGAAAATGTCTCCTTCCTATATATACAAGACACAGGGGTACAATAAAAAATAATAGACCCACTAATAAACACAAGCCTACATCAATAATATGTCATGCACCATATTAAAGGGGGTGATTTTCCACTACAAAGGGGGTAATGTGACAATATTTAGGGCTTAACAAGGAAGGAGTTGATGAAACACATGACCACATTGTTTGGTCCTGTATTCAACCAAAAGTTGGTCCAAACCATGGAGGGAAAGTATATGAAATCAGTGTGGGAAAATTACCACACTAATATCGATTGATACCCTAGTTATGAGCATCCTAGACTAATTTCAGAATGGGAGTGGGTTGCACTAATAGAGGATGCCAAGGAGAAGAAGATGAGAAAACATGGATCCTTGCCTCCAAGTGCGGTGGAAATACCAAGGTAGATAAAATAGTGTACCGAGCAATGAAATTATATATTGTATATTGAATTTGAGCACGATTTTTAAATCACATAAACATGTACTTGATCATTTCCATAAGCTCAAAGACACCACAAAGGCTACACAGGACAGACTTGAGAAGATTGGCTAGCACAAACTTGGCCTAGGGGGCTACATTAAAGTGAAGGGTAGATAAGTAAGTATTGATATTTAAAAATTGTCGTTGTTACATTTTCATTTGTGTTTTAAACGCTTTCCTTACCAAAACGTGTTAGGTTACGGGATATGTAGTCTACAAAATTTGGCATCATGTCTCATTAGAGTAAATTTGGCATCATGTCTCATTAGAGGAAATTTGGGTAAAAAATGGGCCTCCTAAGGAAAATAATAAAATAATAGTAGAGAGAGAGAGAGTAAAAAAACTACTTTTTTGGATCGTATTTTCAACTTATCTCCTTGTAGGGTTACTCAAATTTCAAGCAGGAGGACTCATTGGGTGCATAAATAATTAAATTATGCATCCAACAAGTACCGATGTTGCATACTTTTAACAACATCCACACCATGAAAAATCGAAAATACATTAAAAAACGTGTTTTTAGTGAGAGAAACACGTTTTTAATGTATTTTCGATTTTTCATGGTGTGGATGTTGTTAAAAGTATGCAACACGGGTATTCGTTAGATGCATAATTTAATTATGCATGCAATGAGTCCTCCCGCTTGAAATTTGAGTAAACCTACAAGGAGATAAGTTGAAAATACGATCCAAAAAAGTGGTTTTTATTTTTTCCCTCCATTTTTTTACATGCACCTTGTTTGAATTTTAAAGCATTTTGATTGGCTAATATGTGATGACAAGAAATTGTACTTTAGGGTTAAAAGGCCCATTTTTTCATCCAAATTTCCTCTAATGACAAATGAAGAGCTCAAACTTGCCTTTAAAGGAGGCTACAACACTCTGGTTGAAAGTGGAAAGGCCAATGCAACTGGCACTTCTATTGTTAACAAGGAAGTATAAAAACTCAATGCATATTCCTGAATGAATACTTTATTATAAAGTACAAATTGACATTGTGTGGTTCTACAACAACAACAAATGTTATTGCATGCAATACAGGAAGATTTAGGTGTTCCTCATGATGAGCTAGTTTTAGAGACTGAAGGTATTGCTCAACCAAAGGTCCCCCCTACTGCACCTATAGGTACCATGAACGAGTTGAATTATAGAAATTCATATTTGTATGGTTAATGTTTAGTATAAATAAGCTAATCAAAAAATGGTTTTCTTTAATTGTAGTTGACATCGATCCTAGTACTAGGAATCTTACAAGGAGAATTATCTTGTGGTCTCATGATCCCGATCCAGTACCAAAAGAATTTGGTTGAGAAGAGAATGAGGAAGTTGATGACAATGAAAAAATTGCATACTTCATTAAAAAAAGAAACCTATAAAGAAGTAGGGCAATAGAGATCGGCCACTATGCATGGAAACCACATTTTGTTGTATACGATATTGTAATATCTATATATATATATATATTACTAGAGGACCTGGATGTTATTAACCTAAACTTAGTTTGATTATATGGATATTTTTATAGTTATGTACGTCTATTTTACATTTATAGTTTTTTGTGATCATGTTTTATATGTGTGGAATTTAAATTAGTGTTATGTTTTATGTTGTGTGTATGTTTATTTTCTTTGATTTTGTAATTAGCCTCTATATATGTTCATTTTCTCTGCTTTGTTCATGTTGACGTATGAATTGTTGAGTGCAGTTCTCTCGGAGCAATAACATTTCTGTCAGCAATGAGGAAAAATGTGTGTTGCTATGTGTTCTCACAGGGAACAATGGTCCTTTGCCATACTACGACCACATGGCAAAGGATAACTGTCCCTATGAGAACACATGGAAACATGTTGTATCCTCATTGCTATTGGTAATAAACATTTGCTAAGAATTTCCAAATTCCAGTTATGTATGTGTAAATCATTTTGCAACAAGATTTTTTGTTTATTTTCTTTGAAATTAATAAGTTGAATATTTGAATATATATCATATTGTATCTTCTTGTTCTTAGGTTGAATAGAAGTTTAAATGAGTGTTATGTTTTATGTAGTTTTGTTTCTTTCAAGTATGTTACAGTAAATAGATTAGGTATGGGGAATTGAGAGTGATATGGGGGGGATGGGCCATCCGAGCTTCCAACTTCACGTTGTTGTCCCTATTCAGTAGAGAATAAATTATTCTCAAAATAGAGAGAAGCTCATACATATATTTCCATTTGGTATTTTTAGAGTATGATACATGTTGGTTTGCATATTTGTTTATCATTTAGTTATATATATAAAATTATTATTCCCTCTTGATTTTTGTAGGTATTCATGAGTAACATAAATGAAACTAATAACTATTAGTAAATCTAGTGACTTTGGTGAGTAAAACATATCTCCATTTTCTTTATGCTTATGATTTTTTAATGATAGTTTTGTTGATTTTTTACCGGTTTATGTTGTATTGAGATAACTGTGCAATATATGATATAATACTATTTGTTCTCTTTTATGTGTAGATATGATGCCTGGATAGGCACTTCCTCCACCTTGCATGCTCATGATTGTGGGTCAAGTAAGTTGTACTTGCATTTAGTGGCATTTCTCTTGCAGTGATTCTAGTCATTTTGGAAGTTGTAGTGATGCCACACATTACACAATACACACGGGGGAAAAACATGGATGCCACATAGTCACATTTAACCAATTAAAAAAAGTTTCTTCCATTTCATTATGCTTACATTGTAATTCTTGATTATCTCTAGTCTTGAATAGAAAAAAGAACAACTCCCATATACTATAATAGGATATGAAGTTGTCTTCCATATTAGCAATACTAATAGACATATGTGCACCATATGCCCATTTCAAAAGAGATCATTTGCATGGTAAAGCACTAAATTGTGATGCAAAAGGATATGATCTACAAGTTGTTTATTCATCCTCTCGTATGATGCATGGTTATTTTTGTAGGTCTCTTATACACCACTACAAGGCATGCACACTAACTCAGACTCCATTGATTTTGTCTACATAGAAAACAATAATGAAAACCTTAGAAAACAATAATGGAAACCTTTCTCACATGATTTGTGGACATAATTAGTAATTCTATGTTCATTGAGGATGTATCTAGGGTTCCCTACCCATTAATAGAGGTCCTACTAAATTTGAATGCAAAGTCCCATCCACATTGGAAAATTTAGTTGTGGTCCTTGAACTTGCCATTGATATAGACATCCCCATCATTATGCATCCTTACCTAAAATCTCACTCATAGGTTTTGAAGTGCTAGTTTTTTGCAAGGATGGAATTACCATTTGATTTTATTTCTAACCTAATGTTTTTTTTCTTCTTTCAAATTGTTAATGCCCCAGGATGCTAGATGACAATTTTGGTTTGATATTTTCTCAAGTTCTTTATAATTATTTCTCTAGACACTGAATTTATTCAAGACATATCTATTAATATCCATATTCTCTCATACTATCAAGGTTTTAACATCTCCTATTTCCAATGCTATGAGAGTGTCTTTAACCAACAAAACATATTTTTTTGTATCTTAGATTACCTCCTCAAAGTATTTTCCTATTAGATGTTTCTCTTGTATTAATTTTACACTTGATAGTATCTATGATGATAGCTCAATATCTTGATTGAAATAATTTTCTCCTCCATAAGATACATTCACCACATTTAGAATCCTAGTTTGTAGCTAAGGATCAAGCATGAAAGGTTAGCTTAACTCATTTTAAAATATACTGATCCAACCAAAATTAAACATGAAACATTGGGTTGGCTAAAAGCATGATTTGTATGAAATTGAGCTTCTACATTTGTTGTAAAATAGTCAGACATTAATAAAATTATCTTAGATTATCTTAAATGTTGTCCTCCTTACATAATTATGAAAATTTTCCATTCAAATATGTGCAAACCACATGGCTGAATACCCCCTCTTCCATGTTTTTTTTGGAATATTACCAACGAATTTGTGAAGCACTTCATGAGTTATACCACTCAAGGTACCAAATAGTGTATCATTGCCATACATTACTATGTGTCCAAACATATCATCAGATTCCAAGGGTTCATTAAGTGCCTCTATATGGAACTCGTTATCACATAGATACAAATACGTGTTAAAAGGATTGAAAGGGTTGAAATCCTTTTTAATTTTTTTTCTTTCCCATCATTAGTGACAATGGTTCCCATATAAAGCACTAAACCATTTGGAGGAACCTTACTATATATTTTAATCCTTTGATGTGCATATATGATGGAAAATAAAAATGATTATTGGTTCACTCTTTTTAGGCTCTTCCCTTACGAAATTTTGACTACTTTGACTTCATGGCCTCCCATTGAAACATAAAAAGGCATAGGAGAACATTGTTGTGATGGTACATGATTAATCATAGTGCTAAGTTTTTCCCTATAGAAACCTCAAAGATAAATATTTAGCAATCATAGTACAGCAACATATAACCCCAAATTTGCTTGCATAACTCACAAAAAAGATAAATTTTGTCATTCCACAATCAATTATAATGAAGGAAAAGACAAAAAAACCTAGTAAAATAAATTTTGAAGCTTCTGCCTAAGTCAAGAAGGAACCTCTAACATTTGTTCCGAAGTTCTCTCTTGAATATAACGTTTTGGTTGTCTTTATAAATTTCACGCAATTCAATAGTTGATTAGACACAAAATTTTGCACACACTTCATAAAATCTTTGCTATATAAGAGCTCTGTTAATAATTTGAGATACCACTCTAGTAAGACAAAAGTGGAATTAATTTTCACTTCTTGGTTTTAACTATTCCTTGTTAAAAAAATTCTCAACTGCATATTGGATCTCATTTTTATGAATTGTGGGTGAAGGTGTTTAAGGTGGAGGAATCAAACACTTTTGGAATCTAGAAGCACATTGCAATTTATCAGCACCATCCTTACTTTCTAACCTAGCTTGAAGAAATACATGTAACATACAAAATATACAAATTATTAAGTGATAATAATCATAAATAATAATAATAATACATAGCGATTAATTATTTAAGGGACACATCTTTTCATGGATGGTCACCATGTGTGCCCTAGGTTATTTATATAATTGGCACACTCTCATTGTAAATGTCATCTTATCGCATATTTTATATTCTTATTCAACTATTATGTTATCCATATGGATTTATTTATAATATTCCAAATATTTTGGATGTGTGTAGTCTGAACTAGGTTGGTTTACTACATTTGTTACTAGAGCCCTTTTCTCGTGACCTCTGTTGATTTTTGGCCCTTATCCATATCTTTTTTTTTATCCATCAATCTCAAAGCTTCTTTGAGTCAGGTCTTTGATTTCCCTCACTCTACCCATATCCCTCATTCCTATTCACTGCCCAAATTCCCCATGATTTTTCCTCCCCCTCACGCGTCTCTCTCTCTCTCCCCTCTTCAAACATTTATCCCACTCTCCATTTGTCATGCGTGCCCTTACAATCTCCATATACTCACTCCTCACTCCAATTCACTACAAAATCCAATCCTCATTGATCTCACCACACGTTCCTTCCCTCGTTACTCTCACCACTCACTCCTCGGCTTGCCTATGCAAGATATTTTCCATAACTCATCAACCACATTGGTGTATACTCCCCTTGTTGTGCCTCCCTCACCAATTGCATCCATGCCCTTATCCCACATGCTTATGTCAATATTCCCCCTCATTTCCCTCTCCCTCGTTACACCTCACTTTTGCATCATCCATCATATCTTTGAGCCCTTCACAAATCCACAAACACGTCTATATCCCCACAAACCTACGTTTCTCCTCCATGCTTCATGTCCCCACACTCCAAGATCTAGCCTCCATTTTTCCACATCCAACACCACGCTCTTCTTCTCCACACTTCATCTCCCCACCTCCAGCACCATTTGTGCATACCTCCGTCCTCACGAAAAAACTACTTGCTTCCACCTTTCCCTCCTCCGCCACTACAAGGAAAAGAGCCCGTAGCGGAGGTCATAGTGGAGAATTTTGGTGTTACAAGATTAGAAAAAATTGTCAAAAAACCCTACACTACAACCTTCGCCAATGGTAGCAGATGTTTTAATGAAGGTTATTACAGATATATTTTATAACTAAAAAAACTAGGTAGCCTGAGGTTTTAGTGGATTTTTTTTTACAAGTGCACTTAGTTGAAATTGCGTGCACCAGTGCATGTCGTGTTAATTTTTGAGCATTAATTCAATATAATCTAGGATCTTTACTGAGAGAATAACATGTACAGCATATCAAGTATAACAATGCATATCAATCACACCAAGCAATCACATGAGACAATAGACACACAGAGTTTCACTTGAGAAAACCATAAAGGTGAAAAACCCCACAACTTCCTCAGAGATAGAAAGAGCAATGATACAACCAAAGAACACAGAGATAGTCCTCCTAGCAGCTGAACCTCCTCCTCCACTAGTGCGCCACTTTCCGAGTAGCGTAGAAGTGAATAATGAGATGATCAAATAGAGTGCCTCCCGCACTCTATTTATACATGACCTGACCTACCTAATAATCTAGCAGGGTCGACTTGTCTAACTCAGTCTAATAACCCATGGTTATATTAATCAGGGCCGACCACACACTTGGTGGTCTAATAACCCATCACTTGCAAGTTGCAACACTTGCGACACTTCCGTATAGAGGAATAATAACATCTCTATAGTAGTACAATATACATAGGTGAAATACATTCTGAAGTTACATATACATCAACACTCCCTCTTAACTAGGAAGGTATTTCTTGACACATATCTTCTAGCACAAGTCTTCTTCTCTGGATCATTGTCACTGGATCATCGTCGTCGAATCATCGTCATCGTCACTAATGTTTCTATATCAATAAATCTTCGATCTACTCATCATAGGAAGTTCTACAGAGCCAGTCCTTTTAGATACTGGATGTAGGCCCACCACCTATAGGTCTTCATCATCACTGGCCATACTGTGGAATCCTTAGGACTTATTACGTGCATCACAATGCCTCAAAAGAGTATCCCAGGACCATTTATGTGCTGAATCATGACTGTCAAGATCTCCCAGGTCCACTTACATGTGACTGTCACAAAACCTTAAAAGAGTGTCTTGACTAGCAAGAACTATAAAGAGCATCTAAGGCCTTTTACGTGACTAGCACAACTTGTCCGGATCTCTAGGATGTATTACATGTGACCCCCACCACAATGCCTTGAAAGAGCATCCCATAACTTATTATGGGCACACATCCCAACCTATCGAATGTCCCAGGTCTACTTACATGTGGTCATGGAAATGCCTCGAAAGAGAATCCCATGACTTATTACGGACACACATCCCAACCTATCGGATCTCCCAGGTCTACTTATATGCCATAGGATAATGCCTCGAAAGAGCATCCCAGGACTTATTACGGGCACATAGCCCAACCTATCGGATCTCCCAAGTATAATTATATGTCCTCCCAAAGCAATGCCTCGAAAGAGAATCCCAAGACTTATTATGGGCACACAGCCCAACCTATCGCATCTGCCAGGTCTACTTATATGCTCATCTTCACAATCTGTCCATGGACACCGAGTATCAACCTGATACTCACCATACATCGTCCTGATGTACATGATCATCCTGATGCATATCATCTAGAGTATCATCCTGATACACATGATCATCCTGATCATCATCACTACATCGTCCTGATGCATGTCATCCTGAGCAACATCCTGAAGCTCATCATCCATGATCATCCTAATCATACAATGCATCCACCTGATGCATATACAGTATCTGCTTGATACATATACAAATACATGATCTACCTGATCATACAATGTATCCACCTGATACATATCATCATACATGATCTACTTGATCATACAATGTATCCACCTGATACATATACAAATACATGATCCAACTGATCATATCCAGTATCCAACATGATGCATATACATATACATGATCCAACTGATCATAACAAGCATCCAACATGATGCATATACATATACATGATCCAACTGATCATAACAAGCATCCAACATGATGCATATACATATACATGATCCAAATGATCATAACAAGCATCCAACATGATGCATATACAGAGTAGTAACTAGAGCATGGTCCTGATGCTCATCATCCAACGCTTACATCCACATCCATGGAAGGATCCTCCTCTCACCATACTCAGAATGGCTCCTGTAAATGTGTCCATCACTTCTTCCTCAAAGTGTCATCAATCTGAAGAACACCAAGCCTCTCTCTGAAGTACTCGAACTTCACTCTGGCTACTGGCTTTGTCAGCACATCTGTAATCTGCTCATCCGTTGCAACATACAGGAGATTCACTGCTCCTCTCTACACCATATCCCTGATATAGTGATATTTGAAATCTATGTGCTTCGACCTGTTGTGGAACACCGGGTTCTCATACAACTTTACACAACTCTGGTTGTCACAAAATATACCAGTAGCATCCAACGGAAGATCAAATAACTTAGACAGTAGCTTCCTCAGCCATACTGCCTCACAACTAGCCGAACAAGCTGCAACATACTCTGCCTCAGCTATACTCAGTGCTACGCAGGATTACTTCCTACTAAACCAAGAGATCACACCGAATCCCATACTGAAGCAACACCCAGAAGTGCTCTTCCTATCTACAGCACTGCCTGCCCAGTTCGAATCAACATAACCCTGCAGGTTAAACTTTTGATTCGCATCATACTTGAGCCCATAGTTAATTGTACCCTTCAGGTACCTTAGAATATGCTTTACAGCAACCAGTTGAACACCTCTCGGATCCATCAGGAACTGGCTCAATGTGTTCACCGCAAAGCAAATATCTGGTCTCGTATTCGTTAGGTACATCAAGGACCCAATCATCTGACCATACATCGTGACATCAACCGGCTTAGATGAAGCATCACACAGAAGCTTCAGGTTCGATGCCATAGGTGTGGCCATGTTCTTGCAGTCCATCATCTCGAACCTCTTCAGGATATCTCCTGCATACTTCCCTTGTCCAAGGAAGATCCCATCTGTACTCTGCCACATCTCCATGTCTAGAAAATAGTGGATCATCCCCAAGTCCTTCATCTCGAACTCGGCTGCAATATTCCTCTTGGCATCGGCAATCAAACCATCCTCACCTGTAACAAACAGGTCATCCACATACAGAAGTAATATCACAACATTGCCTTCCTCAACCTTGTAGTAAAGGTTGGAATCTGTTTTAATCTTAGTAAATCCCAAACTAGATAGAAAGTTGTCTATCCTACCATACCAAGTCCTAGGAGCTTGTTAGGAACCTGTGTCAACCCTTCTCTTTACTATGTTAGTATATTGTTGTTGGACGCATATGCTTTGTAAGTCATCCCGTAGTATTTGTTGATCCATAGTTTATATTAGCCCATAGTATTGACCCATAGTATTGGATGCATATGCTTTGTAAGTCATCCCATAGTATTATATGTCCCATGGTTTTGACTCATAGTATTGGGCATAGACTTAGTATATAAGTGTGTGTTGAGGTCATTGAAGGCACCTTGAAGTTAATTGTATTGAGCTTGCTCAAAGGAGGTTGCCCCCTCGAAGTGGCTCGTGATCAATATAAAAGTGATTCTAAGTTCTATTATTTCTGATATCTCGTGTATTTGCATTAATTAATTATTGCAGGTTCATCACATCTGGTATCAGAGCACTTTCTTGGGCTCGTTGGGTGGAATTTCTGCCAAATTTGTTTTTCGCATATGTTGTAGCTTCGGATTTGGGAATAATCCCTATCCGCTTAACTGTGGGATGTACTTGGGCATAACCCCTAAAACTCATTGTGAGGAGTACCACATGAACCCCAAAGTAGTTGGCCCATCGAGAGGACCTGCCAGCGAAAAGGGCAACGACCCCTACTTGATTGACTAGTTCCCACTTGTGAGGTAAACCAAGAGCTTTCGTTTGTGGCAAAGTGGTTATCAGTTTTACCTGAGCCTTGGAGTGAGGGCTACTGCCCCAATACGCAAGCCATCAGACAGCATTGGTGGCTGAGTGAAACACCTGAACTATTAGGAAGCCGTACATACCTGGGGTCCATATCTATTTTCAGTTGAACTGTTGCCGATCAATTCCGCTCTAGATCCATCCATTTCAGATCTATTCTGAAATTCGTTCCAGATCCAGTCGTCGTTTAAGATCCCGCCGTTTTCGATCCCTTCCGCGCCGTTGCAGATCCCTTCCGTGCCGCTGTTGCCGATAAAAAAAAAAAAAGAAGAAGATTTTTTCAGCCATATCTCCCTTGTTTCAACTCTGTTTTCCCTGAAACTTCACTGACATCCCTGCAATCCCATTCTGCATATTTCATTCTTGAATACCCTATCCCAAATTCCACTTCCCAAGACCAGAAATCCCACATTTGTCTATTTTTAGGGCTTGCCATAACTTCTTCAATTTTCACCCAATTGCATTCAAATTTTACCATAGAGTTCTTGCTTCTGAAATCCCCATTTTTTGCTTCCCTGTCCCTCAGAAAGTGTCGAAAACCTAGTTAAACCCCAACTACCCCTCCGAGTTTTTCCCAAATCCAAATTTTCCCTTACTAAATAAGCTTGTGTTTATGCTTTTCTATCCATTCCCCCCCCACAAAAAAAATAAAAAATTACCGGTTATGGTTGTCACTCGCACAGGAGCAAACACTATGGAGGAAGCACTTGCAGCCATCCAAACCAAACTCCAAGATTTGGATGAAAAATTTCTCAGCCTCCATCTTCAACATTCAACCATGAACAATAACCGACAGCCATAATCTTTTGCAGCCACCGGGTTCTCTTCTTCCAGCAATTTTCGTGGGCCAAAGCTTGATTTTCCTCGCTTCAATGGTACTGATCCAACTGGATGGATATACTGAGCAGAACAATATTTCAGTCTGCATAATACTTTTTATGTCCAGAAAGTTCCACTTGCATCCTTTCATTTGGAACAGGAAGCCCTTCAATGGTACCATTGGTACATCAAAGCTCATCCCGAGCCAAACTGGATAGCTTTTTTCCAACTCCTTTTGCCACGATTTGGTCCTAATGCTTTTGATGACTTCACAGGAGCACTCACTAAACTTCACCAAATTGGCACAGTGAGAGAGTATCAGACGGAATTTGAGAAACTAGCCAATCACACAGAAGGATTGTCTGATGAATTCTACAGGAGTTGTTTTATTAGTGGTCTCAAGGATGAAATCTGCTCAGAGGTCAAAATGTTCTGTCCCAACACAATGATGGAAGTCCTAGGGTTGGCTAAGTTGGCAGAGGACAAGATCGCAACTCAACAACGCTCCAAACCCACCTTTGTTCCCTTCAGAAATATGGGTTCCCAACGACCTCCCATCATGCCTGCCCCGCAACCAACTCATATCAAGCATTTTTCTGAAACTGAGATGCAAGCACGTCGAGAAAAAGGGCTTTGTTATAATTGTGATGAGAAATTCACTCGGGGACATAGATGTGTTCAACAAAAGCTCTATCTCTTGGATGTGGATACTCCGCTTGCCTCAGAACTTGATGAAGAAGCTCCAGATACAGTAGATGATCAGGTCGACATTCAACACCCTCTTGTTAACACCCCATCTCAGGACGACCCACCCGAGATCTCTCTCCATGTTGTAACCAACGTCACCACCCCACAAACAATGCGAGTCAGGGGATACTTCAAGAAGCTCCCTCTTACCATACTCATTGATTCTGGTAGCACTCATAACTTCATTGACCCTTGGATTTCCAAACAGGTTGATTGTTTTGTCCATCCTTGCTCCAAATTTGACGTCATGGTTGCCAATGGGGGCACCTTACCTTGCAAGGGGAAGTGTCACAATGTGCGTATCTCTATGGAATATTATAACCTGCGCTCTGACATGTTTGCCTTGTCCTTAGGCGAATGTGATGTGGTTTTGGGCATTCAATGGTTACGCACACTTGGCCCCATCTTATGGGATTTTTCGAAACTTTGGATGTAGTTTTCAGTAAATGGGGCACAACACAAATTAATGGGCTTACAACCAAGGTCTCTCTACATCATCAGTTCACATCGCCTGGAAAAAATCCTTAAGAAGAATTCACATGGTATCATCGCTCAACTCCATTCCCTTCAGATGCACCCATCAACGGTCTCCACTACTTCCTTGGATAGATATGCAGGTGTCTTTGCTGAACCAATGAGCTTTCTGCCTTCAAAAGACCTTTCCGGTAAGAATTTAGTCGCATCTACCTCTCAGCAGGAACTGATGGATATTTTGCATGCAGTACAGAAGTGGTAGCCATACCTATTAGGGAATTATTTCTGCATCAAGACTGATCTCCAGAGTCTGGAAAATTTTCTGGAACAATGGGTCTCCTCCCCAACACACCTTAAATGGGTTATCCCTATGCGATCACTTACAAGAAGGGTAAGGACAATATGGTGGCAGATGCTCCTTCTCGCACAATTGATGACCCAGTTTCTCTTACAACTCTTTCTCTGCTTGTTCCAAATTGGTTGCAATATGTTCAACAGGGCTATCTCTTCTATGAACTCCATGCTTCTTCATCAGCAGGGCACTCTGGGTTCTTCAAAATGTATGACCGGGAACAATGTAACTTCTTTTGGCAGGGATTGAAAATGACAATTCAACAGATTGTGGTTGACTGTGATACTTTCTAGGTCAACAAGGGTGAAACGACACTCCTTTCGGGATTGCTCAAACCCTTGCCCATCCCGACACAGCTTTGGCCAACTATTTCTATGGATCTCCTAGCAGCGCTCTGGTGGTACAATACCACATCTCAAAGGACACCATATGAAGCAGTCTATGGAAAGACACCGCTAGTTCTTCTTCCATACACCCTTAGCAGCTCCCTGGTTTAGGAAATTGACTCGGTTCTTCGAAACCGCAATCAGATTCTTCTCATTCTGCCGAACAATCTTCACATGGCCATAATTCGCCTGAAACAACAAGCCGACCAACACCGTTCTGAGCGCATTTTCCGTGCACCTGATGGGGTTCTTCTTCGTCTACAGCCTTCCAAGCAATCCTCCCTGACACTCCAAAGGCGTCAGTGGCCCGAAATGCAACCCGAGGATGCTACCGGGGAACCACTTCTTCAGATTCTACAGCAATTTCTCCAACCAAAGCTTTGAGGACAAAGATTTTTCTAAGGGAGAGGGGATGTTAGGAACCCGTGTCAACCCTTCTCTTTACTATGTTAGTATATTGTTGTTGGACGCATATGCTTTGTAAGTCGTCCCGTAGTATTTGTTGATCCATAGTTTATATTAGCCCATAGTATTGACCCATAGTATTGGACGCATATGCTTTGTAAGTCGTCCTATAGTATTATATGTCCCATGGTTTTGACTCATAGTATTGGGCATAGACTTAGTATATAAGTGTGTGTTGAGGTCATTGAAGGCACCGTGAAGTTAATTGTATTGAGCTTGCTCAAAGGAGGTTGCCACCTCAAAGTGGCCCGTGATCAATATAAAAGTGATTCTAAGTTCTATTATTTCTGATATCTCATGTATTTGCATTAATTAATTATTGCAGGTTCATCACAGAGCTTGCTTCAAGCCATACAAGGCTTTCTTCAACTTACACACATATGACTCCCTGTCATGTGTCTCAAAACCTAGTGGCTGCTCCACATACACATCCTCCTCGACTACACCATTCAAGAAAGATGTCCTGACATCCATTTGGTGTTTCTTCCATTTCATCATTGCAGCCAGGGAAAGTACTAATCTAATGGAATTGTACCTAGCTACAGGAGCAAAAGTTTCTTCATAGTCTATTCCCTCTTTCTGGGAGAAGCCACGAGCTACAAATCTTGCTTTGTACTTTTCTATATTGCCATCTGCAGCATGCTTGATCTTGTAGATCCACTTGGAAGTCACAACAGACTTCCCTTCAGGTCTTGGGACTACATCCCAAACATCATTCTTCATGATCGATTGGTATTCCTCGACCATGGCATCCTTCCATTCTTTATTTTCCGATGCTTCTTCATAACTGGAAGGTTCTTTGTTCATAATGTCACAAAGTAAGGAAACATAGCTGGTATGAGATCTAGTTCTCTTCCTTGCTCTGTGTTATTCTTCTGGAATGCCATATATTTCTGCATCTGAATGAGTTCTCTAGCCCATGCAGGTTTCCTCTTGTGAGAGTTCTCCTCACGAGGTGGATCTACAGGTATTTGTGGATCTTCAACTTCATGATCTGCTTCTGGAATTGCTTCATTCATGATGGTGTCTTGAAATCTGGTTTTCTTTGGTTCTTCATGATCTTCAACAGGTTCCTTCCTTGACTTGATGAAAGCTGAGTTTTCATCAAATGTTACATCCCTGCTAACATGAATCTTCTTGAACCCTGGAAAGTATATTTTGTAAGCCTTTGAGCTTTCACTGTACCCCACAAAGATGCCCTTCTTTCCTGAAGGATCTAGCTTTGTCCTCTTTTCTTTTGGAACATGAGTGTATACTGGGAAACCAAATATTCTGAGATGGCTGACTTCAGGTTTCTTACCAGAGAATACCTCTTCTGGTGTCTTGTTGTCCAATATCTTGTGAGGTGTTCTGTTCTGCACATATACAGTTGTCCTAGTTGCTTCTGCCCATAGATGCATAGGCAGATCCTGGTCATGCAGCATTGCCCGTGCTGCTTCCATGACTGTTCTATTTTTCCTTTCTGCAACTCCATTTTGTTGTGGATTGTAGGGAGTAGTCAACTCCCTCTTAATCCCTGAATCACTACATAACTTCTTGAAGTCACCTGAAGTGAATTCTCCCCACCATTGTCGGATCTGAATGTCTTGATCTTCTTATCAGTTTGATTTTCCATCAAAGCTTTGAATTCCTTGAACTTATCAAACACTTCATCTTTGTTCTTCAAGAAATAAACCCAAGTCTTCCTAGAGAAATCATCAATGAAAGAGACATAGTATACATACCCACTCAGAGAACTGGATGACATTAGATCGCATACATTAGAGTGGATAATTTCCAAGATTCCTTTAGCTTTGCTTTCACTGCTTGGAAATTCCTTCTTAATGTTCTTTCCTTTTGCACATCCTTTGCAAACACCTTCATGCTTTATCTTGATTTCAGGAAGACCCTCTACAGCTTTACTTGCAATTGGTAGTGCTCTATAGTGCACATGTGCAAGCCTTCTATGCCAAAGTTCACTTGGCTCCATGGATTTGTGTACCATGGCATGTTCAGGTTGTCCCTTCAATTTGTACAATCCTCCCTTTTGCTCTCCAATCACTACTGCATCATCTATAGTTTTACCCTTTGGCCACATTAGGACTTGGCCATCTACAAATGAAACCCTCATACATTTTGCATCTAATGCAGATATGGAGAGTAGGTTCTTCTTGAGCACAGGTACATATAGAACATCTTTCATCTTCAAAGACTTCCCAGAGTCTAGGTTGTAGGAGGCTTCACCACTTCCTTTGATAGGATATTGATAGTCATCCCCAAGTTTCACCTTCTAGGGTGACTCATGTTCAGATAGATTTGCAAAATATTCTTTAAACCTAGTCATGTGTTTGGAAGCCCCATTATCAATAAGCCAATCATTACATCCATGAGAGATAGTACCTATGAGAGTAGATATTATAACATATTCATCTTCACTTGATGAATCATCACTTTCTGCTCTAGCCTTCTTCTTGGGAGGTTCATCATCCTCAGCAGCATGTGCATGATATCTCTTGTTGTTCTTCTTCTTGTTGTTGTTGTCTTTCTTCTTCTTGGGACAATCTACAACAAAGTGTCCCTTCTCATTGCAAGTGAAGCATCTGAGATCTTTCTTATGATGGTGGTGTGAAAGTCTTCTGTTATGAGATGACTCCTTCTTGAACTTACCTTTCCTAGTATGTGATGTGAGAGCTTGATCTTCATTCCCCATCTTTTCTTCTCGGGCCACAAGCCTAGCCTCTTCTTGTGAACATTCCTCCCACAGTCTATTGAAGGAGATCAACTTTCTTCTTGCACATATTCCTTGAATGAAGGAATCCCATGACCTAGGTAGGCCATTCAAAGTGGTCATGACAACTTCACCATTATCCACCACTTCATCCACAGCTTCAAGTTGTTCCTTGATCTGAGAGACCTTAGAGAAATAAGATTGAATGGTCTCTCCATTCTGAAGCTTTACCCCTTTCAATTGATTCCGCAGAGTCATCTTCTGATTTATGTTCTTCCCTTTAAATAGCTTGGTTAGGGAATCAAACATCTCCTTGGGTGTCTTTAGAGATGACACATGTGGAATGAGATGGTCTTTGATAGAATTAGCAATGATCCTCTTTGTCTTGACTAAGTTATTCTTATGTAAGGCCTTAGCCTCTTCTTCCTCTGGGACAGGGACCTCTTCACTTATGTAAGTGTCCAATTCATTTTCTTCCAGGATTAACCCAATCCTATACTTCCATGCTCGAAAGTTATCGGCCCTTCAAGCTTATCCTCAAGCTTGGTGTGGTGAGACATCTTAATGAGAAACTCAAATGGAAATAAAAGATTTAGGTCTTACCACTTGATTTGCAGAAATCTGGATTTGGTGCTGGATTAGGGTTTGTCAGAGAAACCCTAAAAATTCAAAATGTGAATTTCAACTTTCTGAAAGGATACAAAGATGCGCCTTGATGAGTTGATCAGCCTGGTATACTCAGAAATTGAAAACTGCAACGTTTCACCCTTCAGAAATGCTTTCCAATCTCCCAGATTCACTAGGGAGGACCCTAAATTAGGGTTTGAGTTTCCCGGAGCTTCACAGAACCACAAATCTCGATCCAAAGCTCTAAACTTCGATTTTTCCAAGGAGCTTCCAGCTATGTCCTCAGATTTCAGAAATTCCTATTTTTGTGGAAACCCTAATTTTTAGGGCCAATAATGAAAGTGCCTAGAATTGAATTCTGATTGGACAGAAAGATGCGCCTTACTGAGGAGAGTCAAAATACCCTACTACCTTTCAATATCTGTGGAGCGAAACCCAATAAACATGAAACCCTAGTTTCCGCAATTGCACAGTGTCTTCTTCTGAAGTTAGCTCTGATACCATGTTAATTTTTGAGCATTAATTCAATATACTCTAGGATCTACTAACATGTACAACATATCAAGTATAACAATGCATATCAATCACACCAAGCAATCACATGAGACAATAGACACACAGAGTTTCACTCGGGAAAACCATAAAGGTGAAAAACCCCACAACTTCCTCAGAGATAGAAAGAGCAATGATACAACCAAAGTACATAGAGATAGTCCTCCTAGCAGCTGAACCTCCTCCTCCACTAGTGCGCCACTTTCCGAGTAGTGTAGAAGTGAATAATGAGATGATCAAATAGAGTGCCTCCTGCACTCTATTTATACATGACCTGACCTGCCTAATAACCTAGCAGGGCCGACTTGTCTAACTCAGTCTAATAATCCATGGTTATATTAATCAGGGTCAACCCCACACTTGGTGGTCTAATAACCCATCACTTGCAAGTTGCGACACTTGCGACACTTGTCAATACAAATGACGACACTTCCGTATAGAGGAATAATAACATCTCTATAGGAGTACAATATACATAGGTGAAATACATTCCGAAGTTACATATACATCAACCATGGATAGTTTTAGGGGCTATATATAGCCCATGGGCTATATTAAGGGGGTTACAAAAATTTAGTGGGTTATTTTCTTATATGGAAAGGGTTTTTTCAGCTAAAATATATTTGCCCAATATTTATTAGAAAAACAATAAATCCAAAATGAATAGCCTCCGGTATATTAATGAGGAAAATGAAAAAAACTATTTTTTCCCTAGCAAAATCTCCTTCCAATCTATCTTTCGCCCCCAATTTCTAGATAAATTATAGTTAAATCATTCCTTTGCCCCCAATTTTCAGTAATGGAGGATCCCAAGGGTTATTTCACCCTCCATTTTTCTTGCAATTTAGGCATATGGTTGCATTCACCTGTATTTTTAGTCAATTTCATGTGATACCTTCTTTGAGCCTTCGATTTCCAAAATTGGAGGGAAATCAGGGGATATTTTGTTCTATATAAAGGCTATAGTGATTCATGTTTCACCCACATCGGATTGCACTTACAGGGTGAAGGTTCTGGTTGATGTGATTCCACTTTTCATTCTTAGTTTTCTTGACATTTTAATCTTTACATAACATATCCCGTTGCCGAAATATCAGGTCTTGGAGGGGCATGTTGCACATGTAATTTATCAGAGAATACAAACTTGCATCATGCTTTTTATCCAATAATTAAAGTAGTATGATTTTTATCATGTTTTTTATGCTTTCAGTTACAATAAATTATTATACTGTAAATTTACCTTTTATCATGCTTTTTATCATGGATGCTTTTTTAGGCCTATTGAATTCTAGGGAACTCTTGATTCTTAGGGCTCATTCAGTTTTATTAGGGTTTTATTCTATCCTAGGAGTATTGGTTCCGTGAAAGTGTTATAGAGCTCAAAAGATATGATTTATTTTATGCCTTGTCATGTTTAAACTATCGAATGGCATTTATATGTTGTTAGTGGATGCTACTCTTGATGGAGAGACACCACATGGTTTTTATATATTCAAACTGAATTTGACCCAGTTATTTAAAATGTACTATTATTAGGATCTTGCTTTGCAATTATTATTGGATCTAAGGCGTTAATGAGAGCGTATATGTTCATATTTTATGTCTTTTATTGTTGATGTTTGGAATGTTTGTAATATAAATGAATGTGCATTGATTATAATGGCAGCGCTAGAGTGGAATGGTCATTATTTTGGCTACCTTCTTGAAGAGTTGTCCAAAGCTTTCTGGTAGATTATTTTATTTGTATTGAGAATTTCGTGACTGGTATATTTTTTTATTCGTATCACCAAGTTCGTCAATTTTATTTGTGACCTAAATGTGTTGGGTTCGGTATTTGTTTTACGATATTTTGTTTTTTGTAAGGGTCATTCATACGTAAACTATTTTTTGGTGATTTGTTTTGATGTGTAATTGCTATCATCATCCAGAAATGGATCTAGTTATGTATGATAAATATATGATTTAGTTGGAACATGATACTTCATTTCCATCATGATTGTATATAATATGTACATGACATGTTTGACCTGAGATGTGGACATTATGCTATTTGATATCTAGTCTTTTGCATTGAATGAGGGTGCTAATACAAATTTATCACATTTTGCATGCTTTAAAAAATTTCAAGTACATGGACACAAACACCTCCTCAGTTTATCTAAGAAAAAGTAGTCTTTAACAGACTAGTTCTAATGATATGCGCGATGATGCATTAATGTGATTTCTATTGTTGTTTGTGTATGTTCTTATTTCTAATAACCATTGCAAGCTTCTACTATTTCTAACTAACTCTAAAAATTCTAAATCAAATGTCATCATTCATATTTTGATTGTCAACAAAATAAAGGAAAAAGTGGAATTCGTATCTATAAATAGATAAGCAGTTTATTTTTTTCTTAGAGGGTAGCTTAAAAATGATATATTTGGAAAATAAGATAATTGGGAATTCATACACTATATTAAGGTTATGGGTCTCGATAATACTCCACGTTGTAATAATGGTTCATGGGTTCCATAATCACTCAATGGTGTAAAGTGTTCAATTCTATCAGTTTGTCGATATGTCAAGATTTGGGTACCCACATGTTCATTGGATCATTAAGGGATGAGATAAAAAGTGGAGTCCCCACTTGCCCTGAATCTAGTTAGTGTAGTTGTGTTTCACAACACCTCCATTTGTGAGTGACCCAATACTGCTTGTGAAATGTATAAATAAAACCGTCCTCTCCTCATTCATGCATTTGTTCATTTGAGGGTCTAGGAGTCGAGAGAGTCAAGCTCTAGTATATGCTCTTCAATTGCACTACCTTAGTAATCTGCAAAATCAAAAGTTGATTCTTCCTAGCAAAAGATTCACCAAGACATTACAAGGTTTTATAATTTGATGAAAGATTCGCCAAGCTTTTACAATATTTTATAATTCAATGAAATATTCGCCAATATTTTACAATATCTTATAATTTAGTGAAAGATTCGCCAAGATTTTACAAGATTCTATAATAGAATCAAATATTAGCCAAAACATTATATATACATATTATATTATTGATAAAATAGCCTTCAAAGTTTCCTATATATTAGGGATATTCGCCCATTTATTATACATATAAATTTCAAGGGTGTTCTTAAAATTATCCCTAACATCAACATGTCGTAATAAGATGCACCAATGTTGTACAATTAAAATATCTGCACCGATGCACTCAAACAGAACAAGCATCGAAAAGAACTAAAATTCAATGCCGCATGAGTGCTTGCATATAGATTATACACACTGGTGCATATTTACAACATAAACACATCGATCCGATATTTAACATCATACGCACCGTACATTTTTTAATATTTTTAAATTGTACCGGTGTTGTCCATTTATCAGAGCGCATCGTTGCATTTAATTATCAAACACCCTGATGCTTACAAACTATCAAAATGACCTGGTGCATTTTAACACCTCAAACGCACTGTTGTGCTTAAACACAAAATAACTAGTGCATATAAGTTTTGATCGTGCTCGGTGCATATAAGCCATTGACATGCAACGATGCGATACATAGAAGAAAACACACTGGCCAATCCGTCTGACATGTGTACATTCTTATTTTTAAAATTTAATTATGCTTTTGGTTTTACATTGGAGTGTCAGGCCTGTTGTTTACATAAATACATCGGTGCTTATTGTTCGTATATACGCACCGGTGCGTAATGTTCATATAGGCGTACCAGTGTGACATATATTATTAAAAGCATCGCATATTATTCTTTGAACAATAGCTACTGACCTTTCAGTCAAATATATATATTATATTTTTTTTATTTTTTTATTCCATTATTCATCTGAGATTGAAAGATTTGTTTATAGTACTATTCATTTCAATTTTAATCATTGCGTTTATTTGGATTAATTTCTTATATCATAGATGCAAGCATCTATTGTAATATTTAATCATCCATACATTTAATTACCAATGTACCATTTCACATGTAACAGTTGACAATAACATTGAAGAATGAAATATAATAAAAAAAGTTTATTTTATTATATATCAATAAGAGTGCCTTTGTCATAAAAAATACGATAACATAGAGACAACAATAATCAAAATGTCAACATGCATGTAATTATTGTTACACTAATTGGTAACCCATTCTTTTTCAATTCAGACACTATGTCCAATACATTATTATACATACTATCTGATTTTCATAGACAATTATTTCAAAATATACAAGAAGCTACAACAACTTGCATTAACATCAAAATTAAATATGGATCATCATTTTTCGATGGAACTGTTATCGGTGCTAGATCCACTTGTATCAATTGGGCTATTTGGGTGAATTTTTTGTTGATTGACTTGATTGTTTTCCTCTTCTTCAGCTTCCATCTGCAAACATAAAAATAAAGTGTACTAATTGTATCTACCTTGCCGGGAATAATGAAAAATAAATAGATATTATACATGAATCTAAATTGAAAAGCGACATACCATAGAAATAATTGACACATGAATGATACACATTCATTCAAAACCAAATCTCATGCCTTCTATCAACAAGTATTATGTTGGCTCCACTCCATACTTTGTTTCCTGCAAGTTTTATGCCCCATCATAAATCATAGATTTAATATAAAGGATTTTTGTTGTTTTATTAATTATAAAATGAGAGAAGTAAAACAAAACAGATACTTACAAAATCCACAATTAATTTTTGATACGCCAAAATACACTCTCAACTCTTTCTTAACCCAATGTCAATCAATTATTCTGGTGGCTCCTCTTTGTATGTTAACACTTGTTTCAAGACATCCAAGGATTTCCAGTGAAAACAAAAAATATATATATATAAATCACAACCACTACAAAATATTAATTTAATATAAGGAAATCACAAATACTCACAAACTTTGCTATCAACCCCTTTTTTCCTTGTCATCCTATCTTGTGTGTGGACTGGGTTCCATTTTATTTTCTTTTCTGCAACAAAACAATTGAAAATCAATATTTAATGTTGAATTAATTAATGAGATGTATAACATAATCCTAAAAATCAACGATTTCATACATTTGAAGCAAGTTGCTTTTGAGATGGCCCCTGCTGCGATGCATTTATGGGACACCTTGCCATAAGAATAATATCATCAGCATAGAGAAGGAGGATGGAAACTATTCTAGATAGGGTCGTGCTAGCGCAACATGCTTCTTTTAAACACACTTCTAACTTATCGATGTATATGTCGAAAAGGGTAGGGAGAGGGGGCATCTTTGCTTCAATCCAATATTAAAATTAATATATTTCACCTACCCCTCGGTTCTCTTAAATTTGGCCATGACAGTCTCGTACAAGCTTATCACGACACCTTGCAACTCTAAAGGAACCTTTAGCTCTTCTAATCTATTCCACAAGTTATTTCTAGGCACGTATTGAAAGCTTTCCTAAAGTCCACAAAGCAACAAAAGAGATTGGATTTAATATTACGACATTCTCCACAATGATCCTAAGTGTAATGAGGTGGTCCACAGTAGAGTGATGTCTTCTAAAGCCCATCTGACCTTTAGCTCACTTACTTGCTAACAAAATTGTAATATTTTTATATGATGTTTTAATATCTATATATATATATTAATTTGAATTTTATTCAATTTAAAAGTAAATTATGATATTGATCAATATTTATTATATATATATATATATATTTATTAGAAAAATTTAAATAAAATATAACTTTATTGGATTATTGTATAGATTGAGTGAGCCTAACAGTTAAGAATATGTGTTTCCTCCTAGAATGTTGTACAGTTAATCTAGAGAAGGTAAGGTATACATTACACCTTTGTAAACTTTAGTAGTTAAATCACTGCATAGATGAGGTCCCTTGTCTCACAAACAAGGAGGTCTCACACACCAAATTGGTGTCTAACTTGACCATGGCCTTAAAAATATATTATTATTATAAAATCTAACTCATTTATTATTTGAAAATCAAATTAAATGTGAGGATTATTTTTGGTCTTTTTAATCAAATTTATTATCCAACATCCATGGAGTTGTGAGATATGGGGAAAGCAAATATCATTTTCACCCATTAGTTTTTTATTACTTTTAAAAGATGAATGAACTTAATATTATAGTAGTTTTTATATATATTTTATTTGTGTGTAATATATATATATATATATATATATATATATATATATATATATATATATATATATATATATATATATATAGTGTTTTGTATTTAAATATTTGTTTCATTAAATTATGGATTAGTGAGTTGTGAGGCATTGAAAAATAAAATTATTTTGATAATAAGGGACTAACGGAGCATATTTGACAACAAAGTTAATGAATCAAGACTCTCTTGGGGTGTGATACATATCGATCGCTCTTGTTTCATAAGGGAGGACACTTGTCAAATTGAAAACGAGGAGATTGAGCTTGAATTGATTTGTGGAGGGATTCTCAACAGAAAGGATAACAATCATAATGAGGATGTTAATGAGTTGGATCTATGAGGTGAAAAGTTTGATGAACAAGAAAAGGTGGGAAAAATCAATGCATTTTGTCCTCCCGAGGGTATCATTTTGGGAGGAAAAAAGACTCTGAGTTCTTCGGGAGGTTCAAGTGGGTTTGATGGATGAAATATCAAGGATGGATAGGATCCTGTTGTTGATTTAGCATGTAAAAAACGAAGGAAGTGTATTAAGTTGTGGAAATATTTGATAACTCTAGTGCTAGGGATTGATGCTAAAATGAATGAAGTAGTGGAATACAGGGAAATGGTTTTGGTGAGTTGAGTTTTGGGATTTAAAGCAGGTGAAAAAGTTTGAAAGATTGGGTGGTCAAAGAATGGGGAGCTTTCTTGGGGTATAATCCGGTCTCTTTGACCCTTCCTAGGGGCTGCATGGCATTTAGATTCCAATATGGAAAGGACAAAACTAGAATCTTGAAGAAAGAATGGAGATGGAATTCTCAATCATTCTTTCTAAAGTGTTAGAATCAGTTATTTGATGCAAGAAGAGAAAGGTTGGATTCCATGGCAATATGGGTTAAGTTGCCCAATCTGCCATTGGAAGTTTTTTGTTTGGACTTTTTCCAGGTTGTGGGTAATGATTTGGGATCCTATGTGGAAGTAGATTGGACTCATTTAGAATCATGGGTGTACTGTGTGGCCCACTTTTTGGTAAATATGGACCTTTGGGAGGGATTAACGGAAAATTGATATATCAGTGGGAAATAAAATTCATGTTCAAGGTCTAGATTATATGGGGGTTCCATTAAGGTGTAATAGGTGCCATAAGTATGGTCATATAGCAGCGGAATGTTCACTTCCTTTTCACAAGAAAATATGGAAGAAAAAGGAGAAATCCCAGAGAAGGGAAAGGATATCAAGGTCGGAAGGAGACCCCTGGAGCTTCAAAAATTTGCTGAATCAATTTCAAAAGATATACAAGATCATCAATGGGGAAATGCTAGTAACGCCAACATCAAGAAATATCTATTAAGTTCATATTCAATAGACAAGCTTTTGAAGGAAGGGGAATCATTTATTGTAGAAGAAACTCAGAAGAAGGATATCCACTTTATTAATTAGATCCAAGAAATAAAGAGTGAGGGTAAGAAACTTGTGAAGGAGCTGGGTGTTTTTCTCTTTGGATGGGAATTTGAGTCTATAGATGCTAAAGGAAAATTTTGAGTTATAACCCTGGGTTGGCGTGGTCAGAGTATGAAACTTATAAATTCGCGGGCCTTTGAATCAGGTCTAGGAGTGACCTTGCATTCTCTTGAACTAAGGAAATAATTTATGTTTTTGAATATATATGGGATGGATAGTGATTGTATCTCATTTTGGGAATTTGTGATGGCTAAGAACGATTGTAAGGATTGTACTCTTATATTTGGAGGAGATTTAAGTATTTTCCGTGGGTTGGTTGGAGACCCGGGGTTCGAATGGGAATCCATATATTTTATCATATTTTTTCTTGAGAATGATGGAAAGAAATGGGCTAAGTGATAGAGAAACTATTAAATTAAAACCAACATGGTCTAACAAAAGAGGAGGAAATGACTTCATAGTGAAGCGCCTGGATAGATTTCTTGCTGTAGAGGGTCTTTTAGAACTTCCAGTTCATATACGATAGTGGATGGAGATGGGAGGAGATTAAGATGGGAGGAGGACTATCCTAAAGTCATTAACTTAAAAATGACATTTTATTAGTTTGTGTGAATGTAAATTAAGGAAAATAAAAATATCAACCATCACCATTTTTGTGTTGAAACAAGGGTAAAAACCAATTTTTGTTTAAATTTTGAACTAATAAAAAAATATAATATATGGTAAAGCTATGTAACATGAGTAGTTTTAACTATTATTTTGATGTTATTTTAATCTAAAATTACATTATCATTGTTATCATCTCAATTTCAATCATCATTAACATTTAGGTGATTATAACAAAAAGCATCGTTAATTCATAATAATTGACATAATGCATTCGTCATACTGCTTTATGGATATTGGACACCCTATCTTAAAAGCTAAACATTTTACTGCTTCTTTGATCACATAGCTAGTCTTCCATTCAAATGCACTAGCTGCATGGAAAATCTTTTGATACCCCCTCGACCTTGTTAAATGTAGAACTCAACCACTGCCACAACAAATCAATGGCAAAAGACTTGGATGAATAATGCTAAGATGTCATACATGATTGTTTTGAGCTCCTATCTCATGAATGCTTGGTCCTTTGGCCTCCCCGGGGGTTCTAATCAAGCACATGGGATCCCACTTAGATGAGAGCATTCACATGGAGCTAGTTTACCATTAGACTCCAATTTTCACTCTAAATGAGAGCCATGAGGCTATTTTTCAAAGGAAGTAAACATTGTAAGGTTATACTATCTAGGAAAGTATTAGAGCCTACTTGTTTCTATTCACTATTATCAAGGAGATACATATTTCTTTTTACTTTTTCCATTAGAAATTAACATAAGTATTGTTCCCTCATCTCATTTATTTTCATTTGGAATGATGTTTGTATAGTTAAATTCATAATTTATTTGCACTTATGTACTTATGCTTCTTTATTGTTTAGTAAGTGTTACATTACTTTTGTGCATCTCCCGCATCTCACTTTTTTTTGGTTGTTGTTGTTTAGCTTGCAACCATTAAATCAAATGGTTTGATACACCATTTTCATTTAAACCACATTAAACTAGTGAATGATTCATTACACTTTTAATAAACATACATATTTTAATTTGAATACAAAACTTATAATTATTTATTTACAAAATAATAAAAATAACAACCTTTTATTTATGAATTTACATCTTTAATATCTAAAACACCAAATCAAAACTATCAAACAAAATATCTATATCATTATATTAGATATTCCAACTTAAAAATCATACAATATTAAACGTACTTTAGATTTATATAAACTACATGAACACGATGCAAGAATTATTTTGCTTTAACTATAGTAAGTTGTTTCACATTTTCCTATATTTGTCCAATAAAATTTGTACTATTCTTTAAGGATTTTTATAAAACTTGTATTCTCAAAAGATTTGTTTTTAAGGAATAATTTAATGAAAAAAAATATATGAGTATTTCCTTTAATTTATGGTTGATAAATAGAGTAAACATTGAACTTTGATTACATAACATAACTTCTAAAAAAAACAAATATGAAGCTATCAGTGATATCATAACTTTATGATGATCATGGTTAACTTCCACAAATACCAACTTTGGCTATCAAACTTAAAACAAAAATTATTTAATTTATTTTAAAATTATATTCCTATACTCAAAAACATATGTACTATCTTTTAAGATATTTATAAAACTTGTACTATCTTTTAAACATCTTTATAAAACTTGTACTATCAAAACTTTATACTATCCTTTAAAGATATTTACTATCAAAAACACATGTACTATCTTTTAAGATATTTATAAAACTTGTACTATCTTTTAAACATCTTTATAAAACTTGTACTATCAAAACTTTATACTATCCTTTAAAGGTCTATTCATGTAACTTCCAAAGTACTTTTCAACTTTTTCTGAATCATAAAGCACTTCATAAAACTTGTACTTTTCAACTTTTTTTGAATCATAAAGCACTTCATAAAACCTGTACTATCCTTTTAAGGGTCTATGATTGAGTACTTCTCTAATCTTTAAATATCGTAAAGAAATGCATGGAATGACAGGAAATCCTATAATAACTAAATCATTGCCTTCCAAGGAAAAACTAAATCATTGCCTATCGTTATTAGACATTATATCATTATAATAAAACAAAAAAACTATGATGTCGAGTAATGCTTATGAAATCTAATAAAGTTGAGGTACTATTATTACCTTGGAAAGACTTAAAAAAATACCAAATAGATTTGAATATTATTGGATACCTAATAACCTATTCAATTAGTAATTTGTGTGATTGAAGGGATTGTTTTGGTCTTTCTAATAAATTTGGTTTTCCATCATCTTTGAAGGTCAATTTAAAAGGTGAATGAACGTGATAGTTTTATTTATATTTTAGGTTAATTTATATCATATAAAAATATAAGTTAATTGTTTTTATTAATTAAGTTGTAAGGATTTACATTTTAAATTATTTTACAATAATTTAAGTTTAATTTTAAAATAATATTTTAATTAATTATTAATTTAATAATATTAAAATATTTATATATTATATTTTTAACAATAATAATAAATTTTAAAATTACAATTTAATTAAACATTTAAACATCAAACTGATATTTATCCAAAAAGATATAATTTCCAAACATACCATGAAAAAGGACAATCATTCGTAATATGTAAAATTATCTATAGTAGTCTTGTGGTTCCATAAAATGAAAGTTTTTGAATGTTGATTGACTATACTAGCATGCGTGTTAATGTATTCAAGTTTACTATATTAAAAGTTAATATAAATAATTAAAAGGTTTGTTATTGTAATTAAGCTAATTATTCATGCCCCTTAATGTATTTTCTCTTAGTTGGAGATATTTTTTTGGATGACCATCTTTGGAGGTGGTTAGAACAAGATATATTGAAAATACTAAATGATCTGCAACACCATTTATGGCTCAAATTGAAGCATTTGTGGCTCGAATTGAAGCGATCTAGGGCATCTACAACTTGAATTGAAATTATTTAAACTTCAAAGTTTGTCTTTGCGACTAGGGAAAAGTTTATCTGTCTCATTCCTTTGGCGAATTGAATCCATGTTTAATTGAAACGATGTTGGGTATTTGTGACTCGAATTGAAATGACTTGAGCTTCAAAGTTTGTTTTTGTGGCCAGGAAAGCGTTTCTCTATATCATTCCTTTGGCAAATTGAAACGAGGGAAAAGTTTCTCTGTCTCATTCCTTTGGCAAATTGAATCAAATTGAAGCGAGAACAAAGTTTCCCCATCTCATTCCTTCGGCGAACTGAAGTGAAATTGAAGCAATATGGGGCATCTCTCTAAAGCATCTTTGTTATACAAAATGAAGTGATTTGGGAATCTCCATTTTAAGTAAACCTCTAATCATATGCGGTTAGATTAAGCGTATTCAAAACAAACTACAATTTAGGTGCAAAAGTTCCTTTCTTTGTTCTTTTCTATTCATATAAACTCATACTATAATGAACAACTCACCACATATTCCAAAAAATCTGAAGGGAGACCTAGTACAACTACCCTACAAAGCCTTGGTGATCATATCGACTCATTAGAGAAAAATGGATAACAAAGAGATGCTAAAATTCAAACAGAGTTAGAAGCCATGCTTGAAAATAAATTTGCTGTCATGCTCAATAATAAATTTGTGGCATTGCTAGAATATAAACTTGCAGCCATGCTCGATAATAAATTTGCATCCTTTGAAGAAAAGATTCAGAAACAAATAGACAATAAGATGAAAGTGATGGAGAATAAGATGGATTCAATGGAGACTAGATTACAAGTAATGGAAAAAAAAGGCCATGAAATCAAACAGTCAACCCTTCAAGGAGACATTGATACGTAAGAAAATCTTAAACTGGAAGACATGATTAAAGAGCTAGAAGAAAAAGTAACTAAAACTATGACCCTAAATAGTCTAGAAGGTTAATTAGATATCAAACCCATTGAGGAGGAAATGAATAAGTTGTTAGAATTAGACCATGAGTGCAACAAATGAGCCTTGAACCTCATAATTTTCAGTTTAAAAGAAGAGGCGGAAGAGGATACACTAGCCGTAGTCAAGGCATAACTACATAATAGGCTACAAATTGAAACAACCTTCCTCATAGAAGTAAAGAGGATGGGGAAATTAATTGAGAATAAAGAAAGGTTGATCCGGGTCAAAGTTAGCTCTAATGACCATAAGTATGGGATACTCAACAAAATCTCTAGTCTAAAAGGATCGAGAATATTCATAGATGAAGATCTCATTCCAGAAGACCAAGTCTAATTAAGAAAGGAGGTTCAAAAGGTAAGAGAATCTAGGAAAGAAGGAAAATGGGCATTAATTAGAAATAGAAAAGTTGTTATTTAGGACAGAAACCAAAAATATTATAATAAATAACAACTAGAGACATGCTCTAAATCCTCTCTTGGAACTGCCTAGGCTTCCCATGGAACAAAGGACCCAAGTTAAGTTGGATCCCGCGTGAAATTGATATTATTCTTATTGTTGAAACATAGGAGCACGAGGAATCTAAGGTTCCTAACATAGAAGGATTCGTCCTTTGGTCAATCTGGAACAAGCAATCTTGTTGTAGAGGAATTAGAGGTATATCTTGTCACATTAGGGAAAACGTATTCCCCCATGCTAAGCTCTATAAGAAAGACCCTCACAACTAGTATATTTGGATAGATATTTTTGACATTTATGCTAATAAAACCTCCATAGAAATATGTTATTTCTCCCCTATTAATTCTAACTTTTATAAGAGAAGAAATATAGATAAAAAATTTCCCTTACAATGGCTTGGAAAATTATATTTCCACTCTATGGAATGAAGGGAATATCTTCTTAATGTGAGACTTCAATGATCAAACTTCGCGTAAACAAGCTATTCTTCTAAGCAATTATTCCAACCCTAATTCTCTTTGGTTAGACATAGATCTTGATCTTGACTGCTAGTACAAAAGAAGTTATGTAGATCTAGATGAGAAATTGTTTGGATTCGAGCTAATCAAGATCTATAGTGCTCAAGATATTATAATTTGTAACGATCTAATGAAGTGTCGAAATTCTAGTAAGATGAATTGCATTCATGGGCTTGGCAGTAGTGTGGTATATTATGTTATATCTAATATCCTTTTATACAACAAAATGATAAATATAGACATTTTAAATGATCACGATCCTAACTCAGATCATAGACCTCTAATTGTAACTCTCAATTTTTTCATGCATAGAGCTCCCATAAAAGAAATTTATCATAGTCAAAAGAACTTCATCTTCGATAGAAATAAGGATGATATTTTCAAAAATGGGTTAAAAATTACTTGTTTCCTCTATCAAGTACGGACAATATAGAAGACCTCTATCATTGTTTTACTATGGTCCTCTCATTTTCCATTAACAAGTTCTCCATCGAATTTTCGAGTAAAAAAAAGAAAATCGAAGAACTGGTATGATAAAGAATGTCAAAATGATAGAAGAGCTATCAAGGAAGCTATTGAAGAGTATAAAAATTGACAAGATAAAATGATACAAATCCCTAATTAAAAGAAAAAAAATGCAATATATAAATAAAAAGCATGAAAGTTTTTTACACCTCTCTAAGGTAGCTCCTAAGAAATTTTGGAGTTAAATTCTAACTAGTAAAACTAAAGATAATTATCGGATTCTTTGGAAGATTGGAATGCATGTCTTAAAAGATTTACGAATTCTCGTATGTCATTGATAATATTAAAACCCTCCTTACAATGGAAGAAGCGTTCCCATTAGAATACAATGATTTCGTGGTTAAGAGCCTTGTAAATGGAAAAGCTAAGGACATTGAAGGTTACCAAGCATCAATATTAAAAATTGGTGGGTCGGTCCTCTTTCCTCACATCCACGAGCTCTTCAATGTAGTGGTCAAGCAAGGTTTCCCTAATCCTTAGACTCAGAGCTTCATTAATCATATCTTTAAAAGAGGTAATAAAAATAACCCCTCTATTAGACCATTATGATTATCCCTCTCTTATCCAAGCTTTACGATATCATTTTAGAAAAGAAAATCAACATATGGCTAGTGTCACGTCCCCACCCATCATGCCGGTGCAATAGAGGGGATCGTGATACTAAAACTGGGCCATTAGCCCTATAATCACTAATTAAAAATGTCCACATAACATAAAAGATAGGCATGCAAAAGTGGAAATCTAAGGTAACACAGCGGAAGTAAAACATGTGCAGAATTAACACACACCCAACATTTTCATGAAAGAATAAACATTCATATGGAGTGAAGATGGACATATGGGATAGCATAGATATTTGCAACACACAGCAGGGTTATAAATCTATCACATGTCCATCATGCATTCAAGACATTCAAGCTGTTCATGTCATAGGCATATTGTAATTAATCATAGCAGAATTAAAGTCATGTTACTATCTAGCATACACTTAGCATTTCATGATAGCCATTAAGTATAGACATTGCAGAAATAGCAAATGAGAGTACTTATCTCAAAACAAAGTAGTCCCAAGTAACTGGCTATGCAACTGCAACGTTCCACCCAACCATAGGCCAGTTGTGCTTATCAACCTCTTGATACAACTGCCACCCCCGAGCTGGGCATGATTTCTACAAGGAACCAGGGAACAACAGACTCACGCATAGCCAAGCATACACCAAGATGAGCCAAGCCAATCTACAATTAGGTTTATCAGGCTGTTAGGAAATGGAAAGGAGGAATTGCTAAGCTAGTGAGATCAACCACAGAGCTAAGGGTACCCCTCCCAGATCTATTCATCTTGGCACTCACATTGTCTACACACCCAACACAAGGAAGTATTATCTTCACTGCCACACAGTCCCTCAAGCCATACCTTCCTTTCTAGTGATCTCAGGGTGTGCATAGAAAAGTAGCCAAAGCCCTCTTGATCCTTTTGAGAGGTTACTCCCTCCACTAGGTTTATCAAGCCAATTCTGTCCCCAACCAGTCCAAGTTTCTTGCTCACAGGTTCAAATCAAAACGGAATGCACTTAACAACAAAACCACAATTGCTGGGAATGAGGAAAATGTTTTCCACAGTGGGATGCATGAGATGGGGTTTCAACTAACTCAGAAAAACGTGGGAACACACAAAAACGAAATTGGAAGATGGGGAACAACCCTGGGAAGCCAAATTCGTTTTCAGAAAAACGTCCTTGGACATTTGGGGGCAAAAACGACCTCCATACAGTCCCCAAATCGTGGCCCTTCTCTCCCAGGCTACTGTATATGCAAAAACGAACTCCTAGGCATGGAAAAATGCAGGATTTGGATGAAAAACATGTAGGGAAAGACCCAGCTAGCTCCAACTACGTGAGTGAGAGAAGACTGACTGTTCAGAATCGCTTTGGGCACCATTTCGTGGGTGTTTTCTTGCCCAACAAGCAAAAACACGAATTTCCAGGTTGATGGCTTTCCCATGCACGAAATTGGCTGCCATACTTCTTCATTCCCAAGGCATTAACTGCCTTAACCAATTTCGTGGAAGAATTAAATGATTGGGTCCATAACCCAAAATGGGTAGTTGGTGGTTTATGGGCTTTCTCATTGACGCATGGATTAACACCATTGGCTCAAGGGTTTGGATAATTTCCCTCCCTATTCCTTGTAGAACCATGCCCCCATCTCTTTGTTGCATTGCATAGCTAGTTGTGAGTATTTTTCATTAATTCGTATTTACATGATGTCTTATTTACATCGTGCCCTTCTAGCACAAGAACCATAGGCATCTATTTCTTTAATTGCCGATACATAAAATGCTAAATCAATGGTGGGGCCTTGGCCTTGAGCTCCTCACCATGATTAAGTTACAATATTTACATCATTTACGATTTAATGCAAAAAGGGGGTCAAAATGGGGACGTGACATACCCCTCCCCTTACATTAGCACTGTCCTCAGTGCTCATCAAAATTGAACAAAAATGGATATGCCACCCTCATGGCATCCTCCAGCTCCCATGTAGCCTCATCGGGACCGTAGTGCTTCCATTGCACCTTTACCTGTCCGATGGCTCGGTTCCGGAGTAATGTTACCTTCTTGTCTAGGATGCGCAATGGATCGGTTTGGAATTCTCCCTCGGGTTCCACCTGTATCACATCCCAATTAATCACATGGTTAGGATCATGTACATATTTCTTAAGCAAAGAGACATGAAAAACATTATGAGCTTTAGTGCTAGCAGGCAATGCAAGTCTATATGCAACTGGCCCTATTCTTTCAAGATTTTCAAATGGCCCACAATATCTAGGTGATAGCTTGGCACAACTCCCAAGCTTCAAGGAACTCTTCCTTGATCTCACTCTAAGATACACATGATCCCCAACATTGAATTCCCTATGCATTTTATGTTTATCTGCATAGCTTTTGTGTCTATCCTGGGCTGCTTCTAAATTTTGTCGGATCTTTGCAACCTCTTGTTCCATTTCCTTAATCAATTATGGCCCAAGTTCAATTTGGTTCATTGGATTGTCCCAAGTCACTGGTGTCCTACACCTTCTGCCATACAAAGCCTCATATGGACTCATTCCCAATGATTCTTTCTGCCCATTATTATATGCAAACTCTACCAGGTGTAGATAATCCTCCCACTTGGATGGCTTGTCCATTACATACATGCGAAGCATGTCTTCAAGTACCTGATTTACTCTTTCTGTTTTCCCATCTGTTTGAGGATGGTACGCGGTGCTAAAGTTCAACTGTGTACCCAAATCAGCAAAGAGACCTTTCCAAAAATTGGAAGTGAACTTGGTATCCCTGTCAGAAATTATTGCCTTAGGCAACCCATGTAATCTGAAAATTTCCTTCATGAGAATATCTGCAATGGCATCGGCTTTATGTGTGGACTTAACCGGTATAAAATGTGCTGCCTTTGTTAACTTGTCCACCACAACCATGATGTAATCATGTTGTCTCTTAGTCATTGGCAATCCTGTAATAAAATCCATGGAAATTATTTCCCATTTCCATTCTGGAATTGGCACTGGGTGCAATAAACCTGATGGGTGTTGGTGTTCAACCTTCACCTGCTGACATTCCATGCACTTAGAGATGTATTCAGCGATGTCCTTCTTCATCCCTGGCCATAAATAATATTTTCTTGCTGTAGCAATTGTTTTTTGATATCCTGGGTGACCAAAGTATGGAGCTTTATGGATTTCATCCATAAGCATTCCCCTTAAATCTGCCGCATTTGGAACATAGACTCTATTCTTATACATAATAAGTCCTCCTTCTTCCAAATGATAGCCTTCATACTTCTTGCCAAGGTCTTGCTGCTGCAATTTGTCCTTGATCTTCCCATACACTTCGTCCTCAACCATATGATTAACAATCTGCTGCCTCAAATCTGGTTGGCAAGTACTAAGTGCTGCCACATACATTTCATGTACCTTCCTGCTGAGTGCATCAGCCACCTTGTTTTCTTTCCCTTTTATGTGTTTGATTTCAAAATCAAATTCACACAAAAATTCCAACCATCTAGCTTGCCTAGCATTTAAGGTTGGCTGATCAAACAAGTACTTCAGACCACAATGGTCTGTCCTTAACTCGAATTTTCTTCCCATTAAGTAATGCCTCCACATCTTTAAAGCATGTACTATGGCTGCAAGTTCTATATCATGAGTAGCATAGTTCTTCTCATGCTCCTTCAACTTTCTTGACTCGTAGCATATCACGTGGTTGTATTGCATAAGAACTCCTCCAAGTCCTTGATTGCATGCATCTGTACACACCACAAAGTCTTTTTCCGGGTCTGCAATCTTCAAAATAGGTGCACTTGTAAGAAGATTCTTCAACCGTTGAAAACTTTCCTCACATCTTGGTGACCATTCAAACTTTATCCCCTTCTTTTGCAAAGAAGTGATCGGGTTAGCAACCTTGGAGAATCCTTCGATAAACCTCCTGTAGTAACCAGCAAGGCCCATATAAGATCTCACATCGGTCACATTCCTTGGAGTTGGCCAATTCATAATGGTTTCAATATTCTCAGGGTCTACAGATATTCCTTCGTCGGAGATGATGTGACCCAAATAATGAATTCTATCTTTATAAAAGTCACATTTGCTCAACTTGGCATACAACTTATGCTCCCTTAGTAATTGCATTGTCATTCTCAAATGTTCTTCATGCTCTTCTTCATTCTTAGAATAGATGAGAATGTCGTCTAGGAACACAAGAACAAACTTGTCCAAATACTTGCTAAAAACATTATTAATGAGACACATGAATGTAGCTGGTGCATTTGTGAGACTGAATGGTACCACTACAAACTCATAGTGTCCATACCTTGTTCTAAAGGTTGTCTTATGAATATCTTCTTCTTTGATTCTTACCTGATGGTAACCAGACCTCAAGTCAATCTTTGAAAATACCTTTTATCCTCTCATTTGGTCAAAAAGGTCATCAATTCGGGGCAATGGGTATTTGTTCTTTACAGTGACTTTGTTCAACTGCCTGTAGTCAATACATAATTTGAGTGTTCCATCTTTCTTTTTCACAAATAGAACGGGTGCTCCCCACGGGGACACACTTGGCCTAATATATTTCTTTTCTAGCAATTCTTGTAATTGCATTTTCAATTCTAGCAATTCCGGTGTACTCATCCTGTACGGTGTCTTAGACACTGGTGCCGCTCCTGGCACAAGTTCAATTGTAAAGTCAATGTCTCTCTTTGGAGGGAGTCCTGGAATCTCATCAGGAAAAACATCCCTGAATTCTTGCAATACATGATAGTCCTCCAATTTAAGAGTTTCATTCTCTGCTGCCTCTAAAATGTGGGCTGCATACAGTTGACATCCCTTCCTGTAGAACTTTTTCAGCTGCATGGATGAAACCTGTCTAACAGAAGTCACCTTTGGAATGCCTTTTACAACCCTCGGGTTTCCTTCTTCGTCCATGCATTCAAATGTCTTATTGTAGCAGTCAAGTTTAACCCTGTGTGCTTCTAACCAATCCATTCCAATGAGAATATCATAGGAACCCAGTGGTAAAATATTCAGATCTACATAAGTGAATAGCCCATCCATCTCTAATGGACATTTCTCTACTATTTCACTAACTTTTCTCTTGGTTCCAGTGGCTAGTTGAACTAACCATGATTTACTATGCTTTAATTTCTTGAAAGCACAAACCTCAACAATTCTAGGAGTGACATAACTATGAGTAGATCCAGGATCAATCAAAATAGAAACAGATTGCTTAGCAATCTTACCTTCAACTTCAACCACAGTTGACTGATGATTTTCTTGGCGGTCGTCTAGTGCTGCATAGATTCTAGGGATTGTCCTCGCCACTTGAACAACAGTTCCAGCTCCCTGGATGTTGTGAACTTGATTTGCATTCCCATTCCGATGTGGACAGTTCCTAAGCATGTGGTCTCCTCCACAACCCCAACATTGAAGTGGTTCTCTTGGTTCCTTTGGATCTCTTGGATTGTCTCCCATCATCCTAGTTGGATTAGTCACCACCTGTGGTGGTTGCCTTTGCTGATTCCGGAATTGAGGAGGCTTGAACCCCTTCTTCCTTTGATCAAACTTCTCATTTTTCTTATCCTTCCATGCCTTATGGAATTCTGGTTTGCTTCTGTTTTGATCAAAGCAATACTTGGCCTTTCTTATGGCCTCCTCTAGAGTTCGAGGTTCATCGAACTCAATTCTGTCTTTATATGACTAGGGCAGTCCACTTAGGAAACGCTGAATTTTGACCTTATCATCTCGAATATACTTGACATACCTCAGCAGCTCCAAGAACTTGTTTGCATATTCTTCCATGGTCGATTGTCCCAATATCAGCTCATGGAACTCTTTGATCTTATCATCATAGTACCTATCATAGAGGTACTTCTGCTTGAAGTATTTCTTGAACTGCTTCCACACAATCTTCCTCTCATTGATCTTCTTCACTTGCCTGGTGTATTCCCACCATATAGATGCTCTTCCATTCAAGTTGAAGATGGCTACCCTTGCCTTCATATTTCCCGAGTAGTCTTGGACTTGGAAATATTTTCTCATCCCAAGAAGCCAAGCTTCAGCTTCTTGACCAGGCTTTACTTCTCCATCAAATGTAGGAGTTTTTTCCTTCTTAAATTTCCCATGTGAATTGCTCTTGTAGTGATTCTTTCTCTTACTCATGCGAGATGAAGAGATTGAACCCTCAATGGATTCTTCAGAGTCAGATGATTCATTAGAAGATATTTCTGGAGTATATGTCCTGTCTGTAGAAACTCTTCTTGGGCTAGGCTACTGGCCCTCTTACGGGAATTTCTCCTAGAGCTACTCCCACCCCTTTGGATTTGATGTCTGATGCCCAGAGTTTATTTGCCTTTGGATGTCGGTCAAACTCTGTAGCATAGCTACATTCAGCTGATTTTGTTCTTCCTGAGCTTTAATCATCCTTTCATTATATTCTCTGCAACTTTGCAACTCCACCCTGAGGCTTCTCATGGTGGCTACAATACCTAGAGGAGTCTCTTGATTTCTTCTCCCATTAAATTCTGTTTCCGCATTTTCAACATGTATGTTCTCCCCCATGGCATCTGTCTCAGGCTCATAGGGATCTTGTGCATCATCCATGTTGATTTTCTTGGCCCAACCAAGATCCAAAACTTTCCAACTGTACTATCTAGAGTGCTTCCCTGATGTAACTGTGATTCTGTGAAATGTGTTCATCAACACAATTGTTAGCTGAGTTATATTCTTAGAATTCATAACTTACCTTCATGCACGTGGGAAATGCCATATTGACAATTTTTCAAATCACAAACAACGACATATGAGGGGGAAAAAGAAAAGGGGGTCAAGGGGGCTTGCCCCCTTGTGGCCGCCACTGTAGGGCGGGTCGAGGGCAGCGCCCTCGTTTTTTTTTTTATAAATTATGCCGCCGTCGCGGGGCGGTTCAGCGATGGCTTTTGCAATTGCGGAGCAGTTCGCCGAACTCTTCCGCAATTGCGGAGCAGTTCTCCGAACACTTCTACAATGGCGGGGTGATTTGCCGAACGCTCCCGCAATTGCGGAGCCATTCGGCGAAGGCTTCCGCAGTTTTGGAGCTGTTCGCGGAATGCTTCCGCCGTTGTGCGGAATGCTTCCCCGGTTTCGTGTGATTTTTTGGAATGCCTTTTGTGGAACGACTCACGGAATCCTTCCGCAATTTCGGAACGATTCACCGAAGTCTTCCGCAATTGAGAAACGATTCGCCGAAGTCTTCCTCAGTTGCGGAACGATTTGCCGAATTCTTCCTCAGTTGCGGAACGATTCGCCGAAGTCTTCCGCAATTTCGAAACGACTTGCCGAACTCTTCCGCATTGCGGAACAACTCGCGGAATCCTTCCGCAGTTTCGGGCGATTCGCGGAACTCTCCGAAATTTCGGAAGAGAATTCCTTCCGAAATTTCGGGGCAGTTTGCCGAGTGCTTCCGCAGTTGCGGAAGACATTCGGGAATTCTTTCCGAAACAGACTTAAACGAATTTTTCAAAGACACTTAGGAAAAATTTGAAAAATTTGAAAACTTTCTTTCCTTGTGACTGCAATTGGATTTGGCCCATAGAGGCCCAATGCCGCAACCAGTAGCTCTGATACCATTCTGTCCCGTCCCCACCCATCATGCCGGTGCAATGGAGGGGATCGTTATACTAAAACTGGTCCATTAGCCCTATAATCACTAATTAAAAATGTCCACATAACATAAAAGACAGGCAAGCAAAAGTGGAAATCTAAGGTAGCATAGCGGAAGTAAAACATGTGCAGAATTAACACACACCCAACATTTTCATGAAAGAATAAACATTCATATGGAGTGAAGATGGACATATGGGATAGCATAGATATTTGCAACACACAGCAGGGTTAGAAATCTATCACACGTCCATCATGCATTCAAGACATTCAAGCTATTCATGTCATTGGCATATTGTAATTAATCATAGCAGAATTAAAGTCATGTTACTATCTAGCATACACTTAGCATTTCATGATAGCCATTAAGTATAGACATTGAAGAAATAGAAAATGAGAGTACTTATCTCAAAACAAAGTAGTCCCAAGAAACTGGCTATGCAACTGCAACGTTCCACCCAACCATAGGCCAGTTGTGCTTATCAACCTCTTGATACAACTGCCACCCCCGAGCTAGGCATGATTTCTACAAGGAACCGGGGAACAGCAGACTCACACATAGCCAAGCATACACCAAGATGAGCCAAGCCAATCTACAATTGGGTTTATCAGGCTGCTAGGAAATGGAAAGGAGGAATTGCTAAGCTAGTGAGCTCAACCACAGAGCTAAGGGTGCCCCTCCCAGATCTATTCAGCTTGGCACTCACATTGCCTACACACCCAACACAAGGAAGTATTCTCTTCACTACCACACAGTCCCTCAAGCCATACCTTCCTTTCTAGTGATCTCAGGGTGTGCATAGAAAAGTAGCCAAAGCCCTCTTGATCCTTTTGAGAGGTTACTCCCTCCACTAGGTTTATCAAGCCAATTCTGTCCCCAACCAGTCCAAGTTTCTTGCTCACAGGTTCAAATCAAAACGGGATGCACTTAACAACAAAACCACAATTGCTGGGCATGAGGAAAACATTTTCCACAGTGGGATGCATGAGATGGGGTTTCAACTAACTCAGAAAAACGTGGGAACACACAAAAATGAAATTGGAAGATGGGGAACAACCTTGGGAAGCCAAATCCGTTTTTAGAAAAACGTCCTTAGACATTCGGGGGCAAAAACGACCTCCATACAGTCCCCAAATCGTGGCCCTTCTCTCCCAGGCTACTGTATATGCAAAAACGAACTCCCAGGCATGGAAAAATGCAGGATTTGGATGAAAAACGTGTAGGGAAAGACCCAGCTAGCTCCAACTGCGTCAGTGAGAGAAGACTGACTGTTCAGAATCGCTTTGGGCACCATTTCGTGGGTGTTTTCTTTCCCAACAAGCAAAAACATGAATTTCCAGGTTGATGGCTTGCCCATGCACGAAATTGGCTGCCATACTTCTTCATTCCCAAGGCATTAACTACCTTAACCAATTTCTTGGAAGAATTAAATGATTGGGTCCATAACCCAAAATGGGTAGTTGGTGGTTTATGGGCTTTCTCATTGACACATGGATTAACACCATTGGCTCAAGGGTTTGGATAATTTCCCTCCCTATTCCTTGTAGAACCATGCCCCCATCTCTTTGTTGCATTGCATAGCTAGTTGTGGGTATTTTTCATTAATTCGTATTTACATGATGTCTTATTTACATCGTGCCCTTCTAGCACAAGAACCATAGGCATCTATTTCTTTAATTGTCGATACATAAAATGCTAAATCAATGGTGGGGCCTTGACCTTGAGCTCCTCACCATGATTAAGTTACAATATTACATCATTTACGATTTAATGCAAAAAGGGGGTCAAAATGGGGACGTGACAGCTAGAAGGTAAGAGGGTTAAAGGTCAGGTAGGATTTAGAAGACATCAATTTACCACATACCATCTCGTTACACTTAGTATCATTGTAGAGGAATGCCATAATAGTAAATCCAATATCCTTTGTTGCTTTGTGGAATTTACAAAAACTTCTGATACGGTGCCTAGAAATAACTTGTAGAATAGATTGGAAGAACTAAAGGTTCCTTCTGAGTTGAGAGCTATTGTGATAAGGTTATAAGAGACTGTCATTGCAAATTTAAGAGAATATATGAGTGGTCTAAATATATTAATTGTAATATTGGAGTTAATCAAGGTTTATTCCTCTTCCCTATCATTTTCAGTATATACATTGATAAGCTAGAAGCTTGTTTAAAAGAAGTAGTTGGGTGTGATGAAACGATCTTAGCTGGTATAGTTGTCATCCTCTTTCTCTATGTTGACAATATCGTTCTTATGGTAAGGTTCCCCTCTGATCTTGATAAGCAATTTAGAATCATCAATGATTTTTTCTCTAATATGGGTTTGATTGTTAACACTGACAAAACATAAGTTATGATTATCAAGTCCAAGAAGGCCATTGATGCTAATTTTTAATATGAAAATCGCAACTTGGAGAGAAAGTGCCATCCTACAAGTATCTCAAAATTGATATTCATCACAAGCTCAATTGGAACTATAGCATTGAGAAAAGGATGAATGGAGGGTGGAAAGCTTATTTTGGTCTTGAAAACAATTGTAAATCAACAAACCTTGTGATGTGGGATAAAAATAAGTTTCTTTTTAAAACTCTCGTCACTCCTGTTATCTTGTACGATTATGAGGTTTGGGATTGCAACATCTCTAGATAATCATGGAGAAATATTGAACAAATTCAGAAGTGTTTCATAAAGTATAACCTTAAAATTAAAGTCAATACTCCCTACCCTATTCTCCTTCTAGAAGTGGGTCTTTCCCCCATCGAGTGCATCGCTATAACTAGGTACTTGATGTACAAGTACAAGATAAATAACATGGGAGACCAAAGACTTCCTAAAGTTGCTTTAAAATCCTATCAAGACCAACTTTGACTCAAGAGAGGCTGGTATAAAGATTCCATGGAATGGTTAGACCACTGGGGGATCGATGAAAATGCCACTTTTCAAGATATCAATCACATTAAAAATATTATCACGTCTAAGTTTAAAGAGAAAACGTGGGGCAAGAAAGAGTTAGAGGTTAAAAGGAAATTAAGATACTATAAGGAGGCCATTAACCCTAATCTGGAAGATAAAAAATATCTCTTTGTATCAACTAGTTCAAATAAGTTTATTAATATATCCAAGATAAGAACAAACTCTGTTATAGCCAAATTTAGCACTTCTCCATTTGTGATGACACTTGCATGTTTTGCTCTCATGAAGACACTTCGGTGACGATATTTCATGAGACTGTTGTAGGTCACACAAAAGGACATTGTGGATGGAAGATCCATATTTGGGACCTTAGTAGGATGACCTTACCTCTTTCATGGTCCATTGGATAGTTAGGAATCTAGAAACAAAAGTAACAAATATTGCTATAATGAATTATTGGTGAAAATGTGTTCAAGTAAAATTGTTGCACAAAGGACCCATACATGTGATTGTTCACAGAAGGGTACAAATAAGTATCGTTGATTCCGCATAGATACAAAATTCTTAATCAGAATTTTGTATTATATTCAAAAGTTTCCTTTACAAAATTACATGATACCTCTGGCGCAAAAAATAGAGTTGAAGCATCCAGAGGAAGCATGCTAAGGCTTAATAACAATAAAAGTACATTACATTGATGGGAGATGTGTTGATCAAAATTGATAATTACAAAACTGAATTAGAGTCGAAGCTCAAGGTCCATCTCCACAACATGACTGGTTGATTGCTGAGACAAACGAAGTTCAAGATCCATTGGAGCTTTCTTGATGAACTCAGAAGATTACAGCAGTGGACAAAGCTGTAGGGTTTAAGACGATGCATTGGCATTGCAATGTTCCATCCGAATCAAGTTCAACAAGTCAAGAATTTGTTGTTGTTGCTTCTCCAGGAAGTTGACTCTCTTGTTCATACTTGACAACCCCTCTGTGTTACTCTCGTTGACCTGGTACTATGCATACCAATGCATGAAATCAAATTCTTTCAATTGGGATTGCAAAATTCCCACATGTCCACTTTCATTCTTGTGAATTCATCCTGCTATGACTGAACTACTGAGTGAATATTGTCAAATGAATTGTTGAATCTATGAAAGAAGGAAGACATGGTGGATGAAGACGGGATGCTTAGAATTCATGAAACTCAAAACAAGCTTGACAAAGAATGAACTAGGATGATGTACCAGGCCATACATAGCTCATATATAGAGTTGGACGGTGGTTCCCCATGCGTGCAAAAATAAATTGAAGAGATGTTGTGGTTAATTGCATTCATGACTACGCAATTTGAAGCTGACTAGAGAGGCATCAAAATTTATTGCATGAGTTAATAAGATCGGGAAAGAGGAAAAAAGCAGAAATTCAATTCATTGTTCCATGTGATCGAAATGATGTCGCCTAAAAAGCTTGAGTACAACATCAACATGTCATAGTTTTCACACGATTTATGCCAAGCTGGATGACTAAAGGAACCATGTGCGATATTAAGAAAGAATTTGTAGACAACATGGCAAGATGTGTGAAATCGGGAAAAATGATATATGTCATTAATATTAAGATGTGGTGAAGACATGTCATAGCATAGTAGATATGACAAAAGAAAAGTTGAATGCTGGAAGAGGTCAAAATGAAAGATAATGCAAATCGGAAGTAGAGGGAATTCAGTAGTGCGCACAGTGAGTGTGACAAGAAAATGGATAAAGAAGCATAAAAGAGTGTTGTGTGACTAGAACAAAAGATCAAGATAAAAGGAATTTAGAAACTATACAAGAGGAGCTTATTTAATTCAGCTACAAAGATAGTGTTAATGTACAGGTTGCAAGGCGATTGAGCTCTGTGCACCAACAACAAATCCAATGAAAGGAAAATCAATGAAGCACGAACACAGGGGGAGTAATTGAAGCTAGTGAAAAACCAAAGAGAGGAGAACATGTAAGTGTGCATTGAAAGCACCTCTTTTCCATTGATGTCAAAGGGAAGAAAGATCATGAAGCATGCATCATTTACAACGATATGCATAGAGATGAAAAACAACAGAAAAGTACTGATTGGAAATTGCATGAAGGAACAAAGAAGAAAGATCATGAAGCATGCATCAATGACAACGATCTGTCCTGAAATGAAAGACAACATAAAATTACTTTGCGTAGAAGAACTAAGGCTGAAATTGGCAAGAACATAGGGGGAGTGCACATAGGGGGAGTATTATGTTGTGTGTGAACAGAACAAAGGAATTCATAATCAGGAAGAGCATAGATTCATGAGGTGTTTACATGTATAACTTCAAGAGGTGTTGACATCAATGCCAGAGCGGTAGATTGTTGAAATTTGGTTGGCACTGATGTCAACTAATGTCAAAGAGGAATCAATATCGTTGTGCTATTTTGAAGAATTATATGAAATCTAGTTTGAATAAATATATGAAATCCAGTTTGAAGAAGTACATCCAGACTAAAGAAGTACATCCATATTGTATAAGTATATCTAGTTTGAAGAAATACATAAGGTACATGTGAAGTTCCAATCCATCTAGTCATGATACTTCAAAGGTAAATTCAAAAGAGTTGGTTGGACAAGTTTTGAGAGTGTACAAGAGGCTCGAGATCAAGAAGTGATTGGACAAGTATGCAAGTCCTGGAAGTGAAAAAGACCCACCAAAAGGAAGAAGGATACAAGTACCAAAATCATGCAAGATTCCTGGAAGTAAGTGGTGGTTGGAGAATTCAAGTGCGCAACACCCACCAAATGATGGTACTTCAAGGGCACAAGGCCCCACGGGTAGTGGTTCCTAAGTACGCAAGTCCCACTATGAAAAAGGACCAAGTGTACGAAATATCCACAAGGCATGATACCCTAGTGACGCAAATCATGACACGTAGCGGATACGTAAGTCAACTTGACCATAAACAAAGGAAAACCGAGATGCTATGACCAACTTGTGGACACATGGTCTACATAGGACAAGTATAAATAAGAATACAAGTTGGAGAGTTGAAGTAATATTGAAGATTTGAAAGTTGTAAGATTATGATTTTGCAAGCTTCTAATTTTGGGGTATCAATGGCTCATTGAACTGGCCCAACATAATCTAGCAGAGATCCAGATGCGCAAAGACAAAGATGCAGCACACCATATGATGCACATAATGATGTAGTATATGGGACAAGTGCGTAAGAATAGAAAGGTAGTTTTTCATATGATACGCATAAGGTCACAGATTTATCTAAGACATATGTGCAAAGATAGAAGTGAAGCATAGCAGAGGATGTGCAGAATGACATGATTTATCTGATACAGATGCACGAGGTAAGAACAACAGCATAGCAGAGGATGCATTGTATCAATTGATTATGCATATGCACAGAAATAGAGCAGTATGTTGAAACAACGTGCATATTGAAAAATGTTATGAAATATGAGAACCAATAAGCAACATTGATGCAACGAAGTGAAGTGTGTGGTACAGTACATCAACTACAAGATAACAGTATACAAAAGGTGTGCACAACAGAATGAATTGCAGCTAATTTGAAGAGTGCGCAGATCTGTATAAAGCAAAGATGAATCTTCTAAAGACATATCGAGGTAATAGGATGGGGTAAGGAACAGGGAGTCAGTGCTTCCTTTAGGTCGGTGCTTGTAAAACTAGGGAGTCGGTTCCTCCTTCCAGTCAGAGCTGGTAAATAATGGATTTGGTTCTTCCTTCAGGTCAGTGCCTGTAAAACCAAGGGGTTGAATCCTCCTTCCAGTTGGTGCTGGAGAACTCTGGAATTCGGTGCTTCCATGAATGTAATATTTTTAATATAAGAGAGCATTTTGTGGTTTTCTCCCATTTGGGTTTTCACATAAAAATATTGTGTTCTTTGTTTTGCACATATGTGGATGGATGTTATTGTTTATGGTGAATGCATAATATAAATACTATTTAAGTTTGATAAGAAGTGTAAATTGTTCATAACTACGCTAATACCGATTCACCCCCCTCTCAGTATTAGTAATATTCCAACAAAGAGTCATTGAGAGGCCATCGGGTGCGTGACAGCTACACACATGTAGAGGGCTTAAAAATTTGCATTCAATTTGTGAACTAATTGGTGGAGTTGGTTCCTTCAATATTTCCAAATTGTGTATCCTCGAGAATATTTGGAAAGGGTTTGGTATTTAGTGTCCAAAGGATTTCATTGCGATTTCATAAACCAAAAAATGGATGGCATCTAGTGACAAGATCCATTTGGACCTTCCCCTTAGATAAAGGCCAGTTTAGCTTAGTTCCTTTTTAAATAGGAAATAAATTTTCCAAAAAGGATTCCCATGCTTGGAAAGATGTGGGACAAAGAGGCTATCCATAAGTTAATTTGGAGATGTGTCAACTGTTCTCAAAGTGACTAAATGTTGTTGGCAAACATGCCTTTAGTTAATTGTGTAAGATCATTGTTGATTCTATTTTTTCAAGATGAGTTTGGATGCCCATGGATCAATTTGGGAGGATTAGAAATGGCTATATGGAAAAACCTTTATGGATTAGAAAACTAAAATATGTATTCTAATGATATACCCAAATATTCCATGTGGTCATCATCCATGTGTTGATCACCTTAACAAAAGAAATAGGTTTTTTTAGATGATAAAATCAAGTGGCTTAAGAGAACATTAAAATTTAATTTAAATGGCAAAATTTTTGGTCTAACTGGATTTTGTGTCCCTGAAAAAAATAGTGTAAAGGATTATAATTTTCACTCTATAGGTACATAGTAGAAAACACAATATGAAATCAAAATGACAAAAATAAAATGTGAAACATACAAGAACTAGTGCAAGTTTGCAAAACATCATTAACTTATATAACAAAACTTACTTGTAGACTTGCCACCATTCACCATTTTCAACTCCTAGATCTGAATTAATTTTCTCAAAGACTACAACCACACTCTTAAATATGCATGCATATAGTGGAATTGTTGCATATGGCATATCCATTTGCAAGGTTCCTTTCAATTTTGATGCCCAAGACCTTGAAAGTAACATCCCAAATTTAGGTGGAATTTCAACAACTACCACATCCATTACAATACTCTTAGAAGGAATTTGATTTAATGTCATTGCCAGATCTTTGATTAAGCCCAAACACTTCACTTTTCTAGAATCAAAAGAAAACAGATCTTTGTAGGGTCTTGTGATATCCATCCCCAAAATCTCCACAACATCCTTTGGCATGAGATTATGTGATGCCCCTGAATCTAACATTGCATTATGTAAAACCATATCATGAATATTTAAGCTGATGTAAAAATGAGGTACTTCTTCATCTTCAACATTTTCAACACGAGGACCCAATAGAATGGTGGGAGTATCATCCTGAATATTAAAAGTATCAAGCTATTGTTCTTCTTATTCTTTCACTATTTTAAGAATCTGATCCTTATATTCAATATTATTCAAAACTTCTTTGAAATGAATTGAGATTTTAATTTTAGAAATTTCATTTTCAAGACTAAAAGAGGACTGAACTTTCTCTGTTTCCTTTACATTAGCATCCCTTTTTCTTTCTTGAACCTCTTTAAGAACCTCTACCATTGGATCATCTTTTTTAAGAGCTTCTTTCTTTTGCTGACTCGTTGTGGGCTAATTAACTGGGGGTTTATTTGGATTTACAACAACATTTCTACTCCTGAGGTTTTGTTGCTTTTGGAACTCAAGGATTACGTTTTGATAACCTCTTTGATACTGCTCTGATTCCATTTCTAACATATTACAGTCTTGTTCTCTAGAAAACTTGTCATGCTCCTCTTTTGTTAAATAAAATTTAGGCTCAAAATGATCAAAATGATGAATCTAGTATTCAGGTTTTCCTACATCCTCCTCATCAATTTTGTTTTTTTGGAAATGGGGGTCTAATCTACTGATCGCCCTGATATCTTGGTTCTTTTTTCTCTCTTTGTGTAATTTGTGCAACTGGGGGTCTTCTAAAGTTTGGGTTTCTGATCCAAGGCTCTGGTTGTTCTATAGCAGCAGGCCTATTTTCCCAAGAAATTTTATCTACAAGTCTCTCCATAGTTCTCATCATCAAATCAAACTTTGGATCTACTGATTGGGAAGTAGATGGATGACTTTCCTCTTTATCCTTCTTTTTTCCATTTTCAATTTTATACTTCATCTTTCCATATGCCATTAACATGTCAGACAATGTTGTTGACCTTCTTTCTCTCAACATCAGTGCAAAATCACTATCAAAATATTCAGCATAATGGAGTTGGGAAGCTCCAACACGAGGTTAATATGAGCTGGGATTGAATTATATACCTTCATAAATCTTGCAGAAAATTCTTGTACTGATTCAGTGTTGTTCTTTTTAAAGTTATTATATTGAGTCAGGATTTGCAGAGGAATTTTTTTTATTTTCCCATCTCCCAAGTTCAAATCTTCCTCAAACTCGCTAAAATTGTTGATACTCCTTGCTGGAAGAGCCCTAAACCATTTTTTGACTTCACCAGAAAAGCTTTGTGCAAAAAGTCTCATTTTCACATCCGCATAGTCAACTTCTTCCAAGTATACAAAATCATTAAAATTATCCAAATGTTGTGCTGTAATACCTCCCTTCTCATCATAGATCATGATACATTGGGCATAATTTTGAGGCAAATTACGTAACACAACGGGAAGAGAAAGAACGGAAAACCTAGCAGCCATGACTCTTGGAGGTGGAGGGCCTGAAGTTGAAGCTTTTGGAATATTACGAACAAAACTAGTGGAAACACTTTTTACAGGAATACGTACTCCTTGAATGATATGACTATGAGTAGAAGATGAAAATTAAGGAGCTTGTGGATCAAGGAAAGCTAAAGGGTTTGTGAATTTTAATCCTTTTATGAAATATTCTCTGTCTTTTAAGTTTATGTTATGGGGTAGATGGTAAACTTTCCAATAAAGGATCTTGAAAGGCTAAGTGAAATATTTTTTCATCAAAGACTATTTGAATCAAGTCTGACTCCGATTTTGATCTAAACAAAGATTGCTGAAACTTCAAATAAAAAACAATATCCTCAATACATATAGCTTCTTCCTTTGATAAAGAAAATGATTTCTCTAACTGAACAGTACCTGATTCATATTTTTCCTTTCCTCTCCAAAGGATCTTTTTGGACTTGAAATAATCTCAGGAGGCTCAGGATCCAGATTCTGTCTGGTGTATCTTATGGAAGCCAAACTTTCTCTAGTGAGGTCACATTCTCGCAATAGTCTCTAGAGAAAACAAACAACTAATCTTGTGCTTGAATTCCTATATTCCCTCAGAAATTCGGTCTAAACAATATTGGTTATCTCCAGGAAATCTAGAGCCTTCGTGTCCCCGACAACGACGCCAAAATGTTATCACTCAGAAATTTTCTTTAGCCGTGGAATAAAAATCCCAAGGTAACCTCAAACCAATCTTTAGGACTGAAACTGGCCTTTCAATCCAAAGGGAGCTCCCTTATTGAATCTGTTATCCAAAGGTCACTTAACAACAGTTCTTGTCTTTAGAACAATGGCCAGATCTTTCAATGGTAACATAGTTTAATAAAGAGGTTGAATCATGGGGTAAAAACCATTGGTCATGGAGTAAATAAATGAATATTTATTCAAGTTGCAAGAGACTAATGGTAGAACAAACCAATAACAAAGGCAAGATAGACATCATTTTCTCAGATATTTAGGCATTGTAGTATGGTAGTATATTTAAGAAACACGGTCCATTAACATAGAGTATCAAGCAAGGACAATTTTATTAACTTTAGAGGAACAAATAATAATGCTTGAGTCTAATGAGCTAGAGCATCAAATATGAATTGCAATTAATTTTATTATCATTCAAGCATGAAGAAATAACACAAAATGGAGTGTAAACGAGAGATACATTCACATAAGAAGATTACAAACTAGGAAAAGAATGACACATGAATCTTTGTTCAAAATTGTTCCGGAATTCTACTGTTTGCAACTTATATTAATATCAAAATTGAAATTACAATGTGCAGTAGTCTTTTTCTCTCAGAATCCAACCCTTGTTACATCGAAAAATGAGGAATATATACCAAAATACTCTTAGAGCTAACCCTAACTAACTGTTTACTAAAAATAGAATTCTTGTAAACTAACGCCTAAAATATGGAACTGTGAAGTTTCCAGGTTTTTATTCATCTCCATTTCACTTGGAATTAGCAAAGGATTGAACCATTTTTTCCTGCCACGTATTAATCAAACTAAAAAAAAACATTAGCTGCCATTAAATCATAACATTTATCCCTCATGGTGGAGTTTATATTTGGTTTTACCAAATTTCTCAATGAATTTCCATTGTTCCTGAGAAGGGATTTCATAATCTACCATTTCTTTAATTAATACTTCCAACTCCATACAAGTTTCATATGACATAGGAGGTAAATCTGCTTTAATTATTTGAAACTGATCAAGCATTTCAAAATATTTAGTTAACTTTCCAATTATGGTTGTTCCCGTTAGCCCTTTGGTCATGTCTTCAAATTTTGAATGATCCATGCGAAATTTGGCCTAAAAAATTATGATGTTGTTCTTGAGAAATTAATTTTCCATTTTCATCCTAGAAAGAGGGAAGACCATTTGCAAAAACAAATTGGAATAACTTCTTAAATTTTTGAACCTATTGGAGCATTTGTTTTGATTTAACCTGTACATTTCTAACATGGTGATGCTTGCCAATGATTTTCCTAGCCCAAATAATGATGATGGTTCTGTCTTTGATTCCCAAGTTCTGCATATCTACTTGATTTAATGTGTTCAGGAAATTTATTATGTTTTGAGTTGTCTCCAAAGGCCTTTTGTCCAGAGTCTCATTCATCACCTTGCATATCTATAAAGATATGTTTTCTATGGCATCCTTGTCATCAATATGATTCAAATATGCTCTAAACTTGTAATATGTACTGATAGTGAATCCCAAATAAGATGTTTAGCTCCTTGCAGAGGTGCCTTACCTGTCACTTTGTCTTTGAGCTCACTGATTTTGTTTTGCAACTGTTTTTTTTCATTTAGAGATTTATTCCTCTCTCCAGTATTATGAGCCAACTCTTCTTTCAGTTTTTTATTTTCATCCTTCAATTCCTTGATCTCTTTGTCCTTCAAAGTAATTTGTTACATGGATTTGGTTAACTCTTCTATAGAAGGATCATTTGTTGGTTTTTCAGTCACTATAGGAGGTTCTGTTGCTAAATATGGATTCAAGGATTCATTTTTAGATAATAATTCAAGATTCTCTTTTTCCCAATCCTATTTTTCTTCTTGCAATTTTAATTTTTTTGCTTTACAGTTCATCATTTCTTGGTGGATCGAATCCTTTTCTTGTTGTAAAGTTGTTAATTTATGGGGTCTCCACATGCTGGGTGTTTGGAACTTTCAACTTCTTTTTCAATATTTGAATAGTATTTTCCTTCTCATCAAGGAGCTTCTTGGTAGGTTGCATATCATTTGGTTATGTTCCCAAAGTTACAATATCTTCCTGCAGTCTCTTTATTTGGTTCTGATTTGATATATTCTCTGTGTTCTCCTACTACAATTGGCTCTCTAGTTTTTCCACTATTGATTGTAACTTAGAAATTTTTTAAGTTGATTGCAAAAGGTCAGAGTAGAGAACTTCACATGTTTGTCTATGGAGTTGGATTTTGTCAGGTATATTGATTTGATCTAATTTGACTTCCATTTCTGACACTTTATCATTACTTACAACTGCAAATATGAAAACATTTTTCTCTGAATCCTTTGTTGCAACAAATGAGTTCTTTTCTTCTGGTAACTTGAGGGAATAATTTCCGAGTCTCTTCAAGAGACCGTTTCTTCTTTGCTTCATATTCTGAGATCAAGTCAATTTTGGACTTATACTGAGAACTCGTTCCAGCATTTTGAACATCTGAAAAAATAATACTGTTGCATCTTGTAATACCCCTAGTTTTGACTTGGAATGTATTTATCCAAAATTATGTAAATGATGTAAATATGCTAGTGTGAATTTCTAGTGTGGAGCTCAAGGCCAAGGCCCGACTAGTGAATGTATAGGCATGTGTGATGTATTTATTTTATTTGGACTGTTTGGTTGGATTTTATGTTGATTTATAATACACGTAAATATTATGTGCATAAATAATAAATTGGTCCAAGAATGGTTGTGTAAAGAGCACCAAAAAGGTTATGATTCCACTAGAGGGGAAGAGGAAAGGGGATCTATGGGAGACTAAATCCTTGCTGCCAAGTGTCAACCTTAGAACTCACCCAAAATTCTGTCATGTGATGAGAATAAGCCAATTATCTCCTTTTTTTACTATTTCAAAATCATTAATGCATGTGTGAGGTTGGTGGGAAAAGTCACCTCAAGCAGTTATTGAAGCATGGGACTGACTGCACTTTTGTGACAGTTATGTCACAACAGAAGTCAGTCTACAGCTTCCAAGATTCCTTTCTTCTACTATCAGAATTTATGTCAATTATCTTTTCACCATTTTCCCATATGATTTAGAGTCAACCCTAATTCTCTCATTCTTTCATGAATATCTACACTAGGTAGAGCTCTCCATTGCTGTCCATGAGCATACCAGACTGTCCCTAACCCATAAATTCGAATTTGGAGATCACGATGCAGATTTGGAAGGGAAATATGATGGTTGTAGGTGAGTAGAGAGGTTGGGAAAGCTAGGAACCCTTACCCATTGAGTTATGTTGCTCATCGATGCTTGAGAAGCCACAAATTAAGGCTACATGTGGTTCTATAGCAGCACATATTAGATTGGACTTCTTCTATGCACACACTAGAAGCACACAGCAAGATGGATTTTCCAAGAGAACCGTGGATCGATGAAGGGGATGCCTGAGCTAGAAGGGTGTTGTGTGCGTAAGGTATTGTGGAAGCCAAGGCTATGAGGGCTGAGTGAGACCCCTATAGAGCTCTGTATGAGAATTTGGCTAAGAATAAAGAGCAGAATGGGTTGTGGTCTTAGAGAGAGAATACTGTAGGTGTTTCCTTCACCCCGGTGGCCTCATAGTCTAGCTTGGGGGCGGCCTCTTAGTAGAAAGAGTATATGCTCGACAGAGTGCCTATGGTTGGGTGGAAAATCGCTCTTACATAGCCAGTTGCTTGGATATGCGTTGGATAAATATAAGTATTCTCATGCATTTGAATATCAAACATTTTTATTTGATGCCTGTAATGTTTATGCTTTTATTTGCATGGTTGATGTGTGTGGATAGATTTTAATTCTGTTGTGCATGTTTATTTACGTTTCTGCACACATTGTATATGTTGAAATTCGTATGGATTTGGGGAGAAATTTGAGGCCTGAATTCAGGTAATGTCCCATCCCAATGGTCAAATTGGGTGAGGGGGACGTTACACATCTGGACTGTTGGTTCTTGAAACATAGAGTTCTCTCCCGAAATAGTCAGAATTTTCTCTTCTATATCAACAATATCCTTTTATTGATCCATTTTAATATTCTTACTGGATACTTCTTCATCAACATCCATGTTATTTATCTCTGACATGGTCCTTTTGTTGAAAAAATTTGATTTGAGAGTTGTTTGAACTAATAAGGCAAGAGAGCTTTCCTGATCTGTATTAACCTCTTTTCTCTCTTGTTGCTCCTGATCAAAACTTGGCAAATTAGCAATTTTACCTAATCGTTCTATCACCTGGTGCTCAAATGCTTTATTTTTATTTTCTTTCCTTCTTTGAGATATGATTTGGTGGGGATCATATTTAATTTTCTGAGCCTACTGAAAATCCATGGCCTACAACAACTTTTCTATTGTAGAAAGGGTTGATTTATGCTTAATAACAAATGGTCCAATTTTGAAAGGAAACTTGACATTAGAAGACTTTCTAAAGTACAAGAAGTGTTCATCCTCTGAGTGTAATCTCTGGCTAACAAACTCAAGGGAAAAAAATTCTTAGTGTTAAGAATGTTGGAAAAAGATAGGGTGCTTCAGTGAATCCATAGACCCTGATAACAATGTGATTTTTATATAGAAACCAGTCCTTAGTTATGCTTTAGGAGCCAATTGCAACATGTCCTTCATATATTCTAGCACCCTTGGTAACTCAGCATTGAAAATGGTTATGTAACTCTCTGACATGATGATGTTGACAAAATCAAGGATATTTATCTATGGTGAAGGATCTGAAGAAAATAATTTGTCTGGAAATTTTAGATCTGCTAAATTGGAAAATATGAACATGCATAGCAGGTATGTTTGCTATCTGAAATGTTTCAAAGTGTGGAAATTCACTAGCTAAGTATGGATTACCTCAGCTAGGAATTCATCAAGATTAGGCCACAATGGACTTGACTTGACTCAGACTGATTGACCTTCATAATGAAGCCTAACAGGACTTCATCAACGAACTTATCATTATTATGGCCAAGAACTCGACTCAATAAGGACAAAACCAACTGTACATTTTCTTGGAACATGGTAACATCCAATGGGAAAGGCAGACTTTCAACAGATTGATCAGGCTTCAAAAATTTAGAATAAAACTCTGCTTTCTTCTCAGGCTACTTCTCTGTAAACCCTAATTAATTCCTCTTCTACAAATGGTTCAGGGTTGTTGGGATAGGTTTTAGGTAACCCTAAGGACTCTCTAATAGTATGTGCATTGACTAGACAAAGGATTTTAGATCCATTAGCATTCATAATTACCCTTTCTAACTGAGAATAATTAACTACACACCAGCCGACGAATTCAGGGAAATGAAGGGTTTGTTCCAGGCTAAAATGAGACATGAAAGACCCAAAAAAATTTAAAACATATATGCCTTGAGATTTAAATTCATTTAACTTGATCTTGGATTGAGACATATTTCCTACAGAAAAAAAAATTGGGTCAAAAGCATCCCCATATCTATCGACTATAAACTCTTCCTTGTCATCTATGTCTTTAAAAAATTTACATAATAGAACAGGCTATTGAATTTGCTCCATGGAAGAGAAATTACAAGTTTGCATAGTTTTTTGAAATACCTATGATAGAAGAAGGGTGATATAACCTCAAATTTGACGTGGCGGGGGGGATACTGGTGCATTGTCTTACAAGTTTATCCTCATAACAATAATTAAATAACCTTTTTATTTTGCAAATGGAATTTTAACTGGGAGGAAGCGATTTCAGAGTTAGAGAGAAGTGGTTTTTTTCAAACCACTTTTGATAGAAGAATCCATGAGGATAAGCCACGTGATAAGCGGTTTAAATTCCACTACCACCTCGAAATTTTAAAACTCATACAAGTTGCATTAGTGGAAAGCACCACAACTATTGATGAGGCCTGACTCCAATCTCCTATGTTGATCTAATATTCCATTTTATCACCATTCGACTTCGTGAACCTTTAACACTCCATCTCTTTAGCTTCAATCACGGATCTCGGTCACCTGCGCTTCCTTAGTGCAAGCCAGGACTTACCTTTTCTCCCTTTTTGAAATTTTCAACCTAAGCACCCTTTTAATTACCCTTTGGTCACAGCCATTAGTCATTTCCATTTTCAAGGTTAGCTCCATCTCTTTATCCAAATCTTCATTTTTCAAACACAGATTGCCAAAACATTATAAAGTCCTCCCAATTTTTTTTGTATATGCCAAAACTGTGCATGACTACTCTTAGTACTATTGATGACGCGCCCACATGAATGTGGACCATGTGCATCCAATATGGAAATATTTGGATTGGCATAGTAACCAATTTGTCTTTTAGGGTGTCTACCGGTTACTCGAACTCCTGCGTCCAAACATCCTTGACTTCTTTCTTCAACATATCCTCTAGTGGCGATGTAATACTGGCATAGTTCCTAATAATTTTTCTATAATAAGCAGTATGTCCCAACATTGCATGCAAATTTTTGGATGATTTTGGGGCCAACAAATTCATAATGAAAACAATATTTGTCGGATCAACTAGCAAGCATTCCTTGCACACAATGTGCCCTAAAAGCATTCCAAATAGGGTACCAAAAATACGCTTCTTCAGGTTGAGAGAGAATTTCATTTTCCTGCAACAATATAACATGATACTTAGTACTTGAAAACGATCTTTCAACAAACTGAACACTATCCAGTCATCCAAATATATCTCCAATAACTTATGCATGAATTCCTTAAACGTAGCCACCACTATTTTTGAAAATATGGCTGCTGCATTTTTCAACCCAAAAGGAATTACATTATAGTAAAATGAGCCCCAGTCCATTGCAAAAGTAGTCTTTGTGTGATATTCCTCTACGATACAGACCTAATGGTATCTAGAGAATCCATCATTGAATTAGTAATCTTCCCATCCCTCTACGTTCTCCAACACCTCGGATGTAAATGGTGTAGGGAACAGGTCATGGATACATGCTGCATTCAAATTGTGCAAATCCACACTGATCCGTATCTCGCTCGTCTTCTTATCCTGGGCCACCATTGGGTTGATCTATTATGATTCTTCAACTGGAAAAATAAGTCCTACATCCAATATGTGGTCTAGTTCCTTGGGAAATTTTTCCTTATAACGGGGGTTCAATCTATAGGGTGTTTTCTTGATTAGATTCACCCCCTCCCTAAACTGAATATTCATCTCTCCAAGCACTCCTACAATCCCTTTCATCTCTAAGAATCTATAGAGAAATGGGTCTTCATATTCCTTCAATAGGTCACCTATCTCGGTGACTTTCTCCTGATCCAAATGATTGCCTATGATGGCCATCTTGGGTGCCTCCTCGGTGCCAATATTGTATTTTTTGTCTTGAGGGGTTATCTATACTTCGGTGCAGTACTGGTAGATGAATCATCATGCATTGTGTGATCTCCTGCAATCTCGCTAATCTGCAGGATCTGTGGATCATCTTCCTCATTTGTCTCGTTACTGTCAACTTTCCAGTAATATATTGGTTTTTTCATTCGTGCCAAGCCCTGGTGGGAAGCGTAGATTGTCCTCTGCATCACATCCTGTGGTGTATTTATCCAACGATAAAATGCTTCACTTGATGAAGAACTCTGGCTAGTACTGAACTAGAATGTGGAAATAAATTTGGTAGACATCTTTTCCAAGTTCCAGTCTTCCTTCTCCTTTCCTAGTGAACACACTAGCTGTGCAGTATGACATAGTGTATGGTAGAGTCTGTTGATCCTCAACATTGACATGCTTCCAAAGAGGTCGAAGCATGACGCTAAAGGAGAACCTATTAAATTTTTTTGCGAAACCATTTCATCTACACCATTGGGTCCATAGAAATGTGCTTGTCATGTCCATACATAATTTCTCCATTTTTGTTTCCGTTTGACCACTTCGATAGATCCATCGAGTTGTGTCTTGGTGTCGCAATAGTCTGGTCGATGTCCCCATATTCCATTTGGCCAAAATTGAGTCTGTTTGACTCTTTTGGTAGTCTATCAAAGTTTCAGCAAGTAAGGGATTTTTGCATCATGTTAGTTAAAGTTTTCCAAAAGTGTGTCCTTCACTAGTTAATTTGCTACATCCATTTGTCAATATTGTCTTCACATTCGAGTCCAAAAGGTCAAAGAGATCATCCTAATGCATCCTTCTAAGAAAAACACCTATGTTCACCATTATGAAAGAAAAATTCTTCCCTCCTCCATGAGCATTTTCAGTAATTTAATTTTAAAAACATTATTTCCCATATTAAAATAATCTTAAAAGGATTTCCCCTTGTCGAACCTTTCCTGTAATTTCCATAAAGAAAAATATTTTAAACCATTCATCTTACCCCCCTAAATTCTAATTTCCTCACCATACTCTCCCAATTCTATGTTGAGATATTGTAACTTCAAAGAATATTATAATTGTACTTTATTATTCCGGAGATGTTTCATTCCTCCGTAAAGATCTTATTGTATATCCGGAGATGTTTATTCCTCCGTTGGAATGTGGTAACTCGGGTTATTAGACTTCCCTAGTGGAGGTCGGCCCTGTATGTGTTATGTGGGTAAAAGGGTTATTAGACCACCCTAGAGGGGTCAGCCCAGTCAGTTGTAGTGGGGTATTTAACCCATTGGTTAAATACGAGCCTACGTGTACTTTTGTAAAAGATATGTCAGTGTAGTGTATAAATAGAGGAGGTGTGTTCCTCATTTGATACATTCACACACTTGAGGATAACGCACTTGTGGAGGATATGTATGCTATTGTGGAGGAGGAGATCATGTCTCAGGGTTTCATCTTTGTATATTGCTGGTCATCTATATTGAGGAAGCTTTGCTGGGTTTTCTACCCCATGAGGGTTTCCCAGGATAAATCTCTGTCTCTTGTGTTTATGCTATGCTTGTTGTTTCTTCAGTGATCCTGTATATGATATTATTGTGAAATGGAATGTAATGATGCTATTTTCTGTCTTATCATATTGAATTTTAACATGGTATCAAAGCTAACCTGAAGGAAGACAAGGTATGGCACTTACGACACTTGCTTTACTTACGACAATTTGAAGGTTAGGGTTTTACATAGAAAAAACCAGTCATCGTGGAACTTTCGCTATAAATCCATTTTGGTGAAGGTTCAGGGTCTGAAAAGTTTACAGGTCGAAGATAACATCCCCAGGTACCTTGTGTCCAAAGGGAATCCTCAGATTCATTGTACTTTGTAAGTTATGATCAGTACAAGTTACGGTTTCTGCCTCTTCCAGATCTCAGTCAAAATAAGGTGACCTTGGAAAAAAGTTCATAACTTGGGATAGGAAGCTCCAAATGAAATTTCGTAAAAAGTGACAGGTAGTACACAGACTGTACTATCTCAGAAAAAAATTTTAGAGGCCGAAGGTGAACCAGTGACACGTGGAACTCCGTACAATTTCGCTCGCCTGTTTTATCCCATAAACAAGTCACGTTGCGACACTTGGAATAATTTGGGCTAGGAAGCTCCAAATGAAATTTAGTAAAAATTGACAGGTAGTACACAACCTTCACTATCTCAGGAAACTTTTTCAGAGGCCGAAGGTGAACCAGTGACACGTGGCATGCCGTACAAGTTCGCTCTCATGTTTTATCCCATAAACAGGTCACGTTGCGACACTTGGCATAACTCTCTCTCAGAAAATCCAATTGAGGTTAGACCTGTCAGGATGGAAAGATGACAGGTCAGGCTACTGCAAAAAAGGTTTTCAGACCCTATGGAGCAAAAATTTCAGAGTTATAGCAGAAACAATCAGGTGCATATTTCTGTCAAAACAGAATTATTTTTGGAGCACCTTTATTCATGGCTTCCGGAATTTAGGGTTTCAGAGAAAGTTAGAATTTTTGGAATCAGAGTCCATGGCTGAATGCTACTTAGGAAAATCGAAATTTAGAGACCAAGATCAAATTTTTGGTTGGGTAGAAGACCGGGCTTGATCAAATCCTACTTCGGGATTTTGATCAGAAAGATGGAAAATTAGGGCTTCAACAAAAGTTGGAATTTTTGAAGTCTGTAACCACGGCTGGAAGCTCCTCAGAAAAATAAGAGTTTAGAGCCTTGGATTAAACATTTTGATTGGACAGAAGGATGGGCTTCATCAAACCCTAGTTCGGGTTCCTGTGCAGAAGTTCCAGAAGTTTCGAAGGCAATTTTGAGGGGTCAAATTTTGGAGATTTCAAAATTGAAGAATGATAGTTTGATCAGCTTAGCAAGACACATTCTTCCATCCATTCAGAAGTGTGAAAGTCAAAGATTGAATTTTTAGGGTTTCTCTAGCAAACCCTAATCAAGATCCAGATCAAGTTTCAGGGGGAGTTGAGGCTAAGGCCCTACATAAGAAGACTACAAGAAATCTCGACAGGTATGACTTAAGAAGGTTCAGGTATGTCTTGAAATCTGATTCTTGATTAAGTTCATAATGTGTTTGTCTTCATGTTATTTATTAGTACAATCTTGATTAATGTTATTAATTGTCTTATCACCCTAGTAACAATATGAATGCATGCGAATGATCGAAGACATTCATTGGTTAGGGCTATATGATTGTACTTATGCATTATGGTGTTGTGTAAGGTTGATGTTGTCTGCTAACAAGACACAAGTACATCACGAAAGACAAATCAAGTTCCTCATGAAGACAAAGACTCATCCATAATCTTTGTTCTACTTACGAGGTATGTATGACTTTGATATATTGCGCTTAACCTATGAGACATGCAGGTTCTAGCTTAGGATCTCTAAATCATTGAAGAGATTGTCTAGGTATGTTGTGCATAACTAAGCAGGTATACTAATCCAGGTATGTTTTCCTATGTCAAGGATCCCCTATATAAGTATACTTGGCATGATTAGATATGCTTATTCATAAAGTTAGTAATCAAGGGATTATGCATATTATGTCTTTTATCTTGATTGATGATATGCATGAGTAAACGAAGTCTTCCCTGAAATCTTGAATACTAATGTTTATTACCTATGATCGTGACCATACATATTCAAGACTATTTAGATGTTTTGATAATGTTTATAATATACTAATGAAATGTATGTTTGTGTATGAGATCATGAGGATGACACTAGTGCACACTTGAGCATGCACAGTGGTACAGAATGAATAGAAGTTCAGAAGACATACAAAAGATCAAGCGGGAGGCAACCACACAAACATAAAAGATAAGTATTTGAGTTGTTATTAGAAATAGTAAATGATATTGCTTGTATGCATATTTGTATTCCTAGAATATATCATGCTGAGTGTATACATTCATAAAGCATTGAACAGTATACTACTAATATGCATATGATTGGTAAATTGGACAAACATTCCATTGTTGCTTGTCTAGAATGAAACCTCTTTGCTGACATGCTGAGAGCTGTGCACACTCTCGATAGTATGTTCTGGTAGAGATGGAAGGCATCTAGATAGCCACTGTATGCATACAGGATATGGGAAAGTGTTGTGCCAAAGTATTGGTCAAAATAGTTGCATAACTATGTAAATGATATCTGTATGCATAATAGGTTATCATGTCAATATGATTTGATGATTATGAAGTATTACTAATCATGTACTTAATTTTGATTTGTAGGAAAGATCATGATGAATGATGAACTCTGAACAAGCGATGGATGTTGAACAAAAGATTTACAAATCAAACACACTATAGAAAGCTTGTGGTTAAGAGATTCTCTTAGAAAGAGGAAGAGAATCATGATGAGATGTTTTGCTTCAAGGGACTAGATAAAACCATTCTCTTAATAATGTAATCAGGTTCTGTATGGGTTCCCAGGATCGGTAGTCAATTGATGAGCTTAATGATCATCATGGGTGATGTGGATCTCAACCTTTGCTACAAGGTTGAATATGGGTTCTATACACATATGACATGGATGCAAGAAGGAACTCACCACAAAGTTTGAATGATTTTGAGACTCATATTAGTAGACCCATCTGGCGAGAGATGGCACAGATAGATATGCAGAAGATCACTCAATGCTGAGTGAGAATAATGGACAATTGATAGTTTCATGACAAAGCTTGGGCTTTACCAGAAGTAAAACTGTTCCTAACCCTTACCTTAAGGTTGTGGATGATGAACCTATCATACCATTATTGTATGATGATGATCTCTTTCTGACAAGGAATGAGAAACATGTCATGAAAATGGCTGCAAAAAAAAAAAAAATGAAAGTGAAAGATCTCGGATTAATGCACTACTTCTTAGGTCTAGAAGTATGGCAAGATCCTAAATGAATCTTTTAAATCAAGGTAAGTATGCTGTGAAGTTTCTAAAAAGATTTGATATGTTGGAGTATAAAGCCATGGCCACTCCCATGGACTCCAACTTGAAGTTGTTAGTTAATGACTCATCGTATTTAATGGACCTAACCCTATATAGACAAATCATTGGGTCATTGATGTACTTAACAAATACTAGGCTAGATATATGCTTTGCTGTAAATACCCTAAGTCAGTATCTAGTAGAACCTAGAAAGGTGCACTTAATAGCTACAAAGCATGTAGTGAGGTACCTAAAAGGTACATTAGATTTTTGGTCTATATTATCTTGGAGGTCATGAACTCCGTTTACATGGTTACTCAAATTCTGATTGGGCAGGAAGTGTCTCAGACAGAACGAGTACATCAAGTGGATGTTATAGTCTTGAATCTGCCATGATCTCATGGTTCAGCAAGAAACAATCTAGTGTGGCCCTCAGTACTGCTGAAGCAGAATATATAGCCGCCTGCTCTGCCAGCTGTGAAGTAGTATGGCTTCGGAAACTTTTATCTGGAGTGTTTGACTTAGAAATGGATCCCACTGTGATTATATGTGATAATCAAAGCTGCATTAAGATGACTGAAAATCCTGTATTCCATGATAAGTCAAAACACATTGAGATCCATTACTTCTACATACGAGATATGGTGCAGAGAGGAGCTATCAAGCTCAAGTATATAAGCATTGAGGATCAGATTGTTGATATCCTGACTAAACCTCTGTCTCGAGTAAAGTTTGAATACTTCCGAGACAAGCTTGGTATAGTCCAGAAGGACCCTCCTCGAAAGGGGGAGTAGCATAGTATCTGATAACAAGTATGTCCCTTAAATTTGCTGCACTTAGTTACTTATAATTATTTAGATTTAGAACTCTTATATCTTTTTCTTTTGATGTTAGATGTATTAGTGAAAATACATGCTAGATGTATACATGTTTTGATGTGATGTATACATGTTTTGATGTTAGATGTATTAGTGAGAATACATGCTAGATGTATACATGTTTTGATGTGATGTATACATGTTTTGATGTTAGATGTATTAGTGAGAATACATGCTAGATGTATACATGTTTTGGTATGATGTATACATGTTTTGATTAGTGATGTATACATGTTTTGATGTGATACATGCTCTTGGATATTTGTACCTGTATAGATGAGAATACAGATGAGGATTGGATCATCCTTGAACTTAAGTTCTAAAGTGAGCCATAGACGTGAGGTCTTCGAAAATGAAGTCCTTAGTGGACAGTTGAGGGGATTGGATCATCCCTGGACTTTCAGTCCTAAAGAGAGCCGTAGATTTGAGGTCTCCGAGAATGAAGTCCTTGGTGGACTTGAGGGGATTGGATCATCCCTGGACTTTTAGTCCTAAAGAGAGCCGTAGACGTGAGGTCTCCGAGAATGAAGTCCTTAGTGGACAGTTGAGGGGATTGGATCATCCCTGGACTTTCAGTCCTAAAGAGAGTCGTAGACGTGAGGTCTCCGAGAATGAAGTCCTTGGTGGACTTGACGGGATTGGATCATCCCTGGACTTTCAGTCCTAAAGAGAGACGTAGACGTGAGGTCTCCGAGAATGAAGTCCTTGGTGGACTTGAGAGGATTGGATCATCCTTAAACTCAAGTGCTAAAGTGAGCCGTAGACAGGTGTCTCCGAGAATAGAGGATAGGACTGCATCGTCCCTGGACCTTGGTTCAAAATGCACGTGATTGGATTAATCATCCTTAGACAGTAAATCCAGGAAGGATAGTCTTAAATGTGATTGTGATTGGATTAATCATCCTTAGACAGTAAATCCAGGAAGGATAGTCTTAAATGTGATTGTGGTTGGACTAATCATCTTTAGACAGTAAATCCAGTAATTCCGAAAGGAAGGATAGTCTTAAATGTGATTGTGGTTGGATTAATCATCCTTAGACAGTAAATCCAGTAATTCCGAAAGGAAGGATAGTCTTAAATGTGATTGTAGTTGGACTAATCATCCTTAGACAGTAAATCCAGTAATTCCGAAAGGAAGGATAGTCTTAAATGTGATTGTGGTTGGACTAATCATCCTTAGACAGTAAATCCAGTAATTCCGAAAGGAAGGATAGTCTTAAATGTGATTGTGGTTGGATTAATCATCCTTAGACAGTAAATCCAGTAATTCCGAAAGGAAGGATAGTCTTAAATGTGATTGTGGTTGGACTAATCATCCTTAGACAGTAAATCCAGTAATTCCGAAAGGAAGGATAGTCTTAAATGTGATTGTGGTTGGACTAATCATCCTTAGACAGTAAATCCAGTAATTCCGAAAGGAAGGATAGTCTTAAATATGATTATGATTGGACTAATCATCCTAAGACAGTAAATCTAGTAATTCCAAAAGGAAGGATAGTCTTAAATATTGATTGTAATTCTGAAAGGAAGGATCATGTGTATAGCAGAGTATGCTGATGACGATGCTGATGATCGTGTGATGACGATCCTGATGATCATGTGATGACGATGCTGATGATCGTGTGATGACGATGCTGATGATCGTGTGATGACGATCCTGATGATCGTGTGATGACGATGCTGATGATCGTGTGATGACGATGTAGCTGTTCGTGTGCTGCAGAAGATGAAGACTCGGTACTGAAGATGTTGATGTTCCAGTATTGAAGATGCTCCAGTAACTGGTTGAGTTACTGATGATGTTGAGAAAGCTTCCAATGATTTATAGATGTATCATGTATGATGTTGATGACTCCTTGCTCGTGCAGATGCTGTTATAATATCCTTCTCGTTAAGGGGGAGTGTTGAGATATTGTAACTTCAAAGAATATTATAATTGTACTTTATTATTCCGGAGATGTTTCATTCCTCCATAAAGATCTTATTGTATATCCGGAGATGTTTATTCCTCCATCGGAATGTGGTAACTCGGGTTATTAGACTTCCCTAGTGGAGGTTGGCCCTGTATGTGTTATGTGGGTCAAAGGGTTATTAGACCACCCTAGAGGGGTCGGCCCAGTCAGTTGTAGTGGGGTATTTAACCCATTGGTTAAATACGAGCCTACGTGTACTTGTGTAAAAGATATGTCAGTGTAGTGTATAAATAGAGGAGGTGTGTTCCTCATTTGATACACTCACACACTTGAGGATAGCGCACTTGTGGAGGAGAGGTCTGCTATTGTGGAGGAGGAGATCATGTCTCAGGGTTTCATCTTTGTATATTGCTGGTCATCTATATTGAGGAAGCTTTGCTGGGTTTTCTACCCCATGAGGGTTTCCCAGGATAAATCTATGTCTCTTGTGTTTATGCTATGCTTGTTGTTTCTTCAGTGATCCTCCATGAGCATTTTCAGTAATTTAATTTTAAAAACATTATTTCCCATATTAAAATAATCTAAAAAGGATTTCCCCTTGTCGAACCTTTCCTATAATTTCCATAAAGAAAAATATTTTAAACCATTCATCTTACCCCCTAAATTCTAATTTCCTCACCATACTCTCCCAATTCTATTCCCAGGAAAATACAAAAATGCCCATGTCCACCATTTTAAAGCTAAAAATCCACCTTCCCATTTTGCATTTAAATCCTTCCTAATTTTCCATTCAATAAAGCCCCTTTTTAATAGATTTTATTCCATGTAAGCCATTTCCCCTACACGAGCCTTAACCATTCCCTTGCCCAAAAAGTAATGATAATAAAACTCTATATCCACCCATCACCATCTCTTTAGATTTCCTTTTCCACTTCTAAATTATCATGACCTCATATCCTTTTCCCATTCTCCTAATTCACTAACTTCCACCCCTTTAATAATTAATAATTTATTTACCCCTCTTATTTCCCTAACCAATTGTATAAAAAGCACAAAATCTCTTCTCAAAAAAACAAAAACAAAACCTATATATCACGTCCTCATTTAAAAAAAAACATTTTTCCAAATTTTCTCCCATTACAAAATTCCCCATCATGACAAAGTGGACGATGAAAAAAGTTTTAAATTAATTCAATTTTTGAGCAGAGGTTCTTCAAGCGAAAGGGAGGAGTAGGAGGCAAGGTGAAGAACCCTAGCAGTGACAAAGGTGGCACAGCTCGGGCATGTGTGGCTAGTAAATGGAAGTATGCATGCGTTGAGGGTAATGCTGGGTGAATTTGCATCTGGCATAGAAAGGCCCAACGGCCAGTACGAGTGACAATAAATGTTATGAAAAGAATCCAAACAAAAGAAAAGCTAAACCCTAGCCGCGGATGCAGAGTTGACAAGTTGGTAGAAACCGTTGGATAAGTGATAGTTCACCCAACCAAGACCATCACGCGTGCTCAGTAGAGCATGGAACGTTTAAAAGAATGTATAACAAAGAGGAATCTCAGACAAGAATAGACACAAGGCAACAACTAACACCCACATGGCAAGAATTGGTAGGGGAAGGGAACAGGCAAACTATGACAAAAAAACAATGCATAGGCTACAAAGAGTCCACGTGGCCTAGACTAGGCATCCACTCATTCATGAGATGCATAGGAGATATTTGTTTTTTAAAAGATATGTCAGATCCAAACTACGGGCCATCTTCATGATAGACCCCACCACGCAAGCAAGAAATGGGTCATTGTGGCATGAAGATGATGGCAAGAGAGGACGTGAACCCTCCCTAGCTATTGTGCCACACACATTTGACACACAAAAGGACTTCTATGAAAAAACATTTACCAACTTGGAGATGGCAGAGAGACGTTAAAAAATAATGTCACATGATAGGGCAGTTGACAGAACAATGAGAGGACCCAGGCAGAAGGTAAAACAAATGATTAATGAAGCACTCACACTGGCAGTGAAAGGGAAGAGGCTACATGGAAGGTCTTGACAGTACATAGAGGACACAAGGACTAATGAAGAGCAACTGTCATGACAAACAAAGCAATAATGTGCACAGTAAAAACAATTATGATTTTTTTATCATAATATCAAGGTGCCAAAATCAAATGGAGTTCCACACCAATATGCTTGTTATGAATGACTTGCATCTCATACTACTCTCACTGATCTGCACTTGAAAGAAGGACTTGCACTTGAAAGAAGGACTTGCATCTCATACTACTCTCGCTGATTTGGGCTTGAAACACAGTGGTTAAACACCAACAAGGGCCTGAAAGGGATTGGGGAAACTAATATGCACTAAGCAAACACATATGTGCTTCCTGCTTGTGGATGGAAAGCAGTCACCATGAGCACAAATCCATAGTCGGTCTCCACCCATACAAATGCTAAGAAGTGACTGCATCGTAATTTTTAGCGGAAAAATTTCGCCAATTCGCTATTTTTTTGGTTTTTTTTCAAAAAATAAATTCATTATTTGGTCATTTTTAGTTTCTAATATCGCCTATATTTACATAAAATATGTTTTTTTATCATAATATTCGCCAAAATTTACACGTTTCAGTAGTAAATTGTATATTTCATATTTAATATTCGCCTACCTATCTATTTACATGTTTTTTCAATCCAAAATAATCGCCTAGGATACTAAACTTAAACCGAGGTTGTAGGACTATAGGAGTGATTTATTGTTGCATAAACATATTCTTTGTTTGGGTATTGATGGAGATACACGCATAAGGATGAAAACTGGGAGGTGGGGAGTGCACGTCCACCTTAGAACACATGACTTTGGATAAGCAGTTTTTATGGAAAGAGTGTAATATCCCGATTTTGACCCCGTTGCACTAAAATTGTAAATGATGTAATATCGTTATAAAATCGTGGTGAGGAGCTCAAGGCCAAGGCCTCGCCATCGATTTAGCATTTTATGTATTGACAATTAAAAATCGATTCATGTGGATTGTGTGCTATCTAGGCACAATAGAAATTACAAATATCGTGTAAATATGTATTTTAATAAAATACCCACAACTAGCTATGCATTGCAACAAGAGTATGTGGGCATGAATTTTACAAGGTATATAGAGAAAAATATTCAAACCCTTGAAGCCAATAGTGTCAATTCAAGTGTCAATAAGAGAACCCATCAACCATCAACTACCCATCTTGACTTTTGTACCCAATCATTTATTTCTTCCAAGAGATGGTTGAGGTAGTTATTGTTTTGGGAAATGGAGAGTATGGCTATCCCAAATTTCGTGTATGGGGAAGCCATCAATTTTTAAAAACGTGTTTCTCTTTTTGGGAAAGAAAACACCCATGAATTTGCTCCCCAACCCATCATTCATGCATGGGTTTTGCTCTCTCACGTATTCTGAGCTTGTTAGGCATTTTCCTCCACATTTTTCTAGGGTTTTCCACCATTTTTCTAGATGGGAAGTCATTTTGGTGGTAGAATGACTGGGAGGAAAGGGAATTCGAACTGGGGTTTCATATAGGCTGTTTTTGGCCCTTTGAATGATCAAATACCCGTGGAAAAACCATGTTATGTTCCATGTGGTTGATTTCCCCTCTCACAACTCGTTTTGATGTGCCCACGATTTTGGAAAACTCGTGGAAACCATGTTTTGCGCATCCCACAGTTAAAACATTTTTTCTCATGCCCAACATGTGTGCCTTGTTGTTATGTACATCCTTGTTTTGGCTTGAACTTGTGGGTAAGAGACTAGGAGTGGAAGAGGTTTAGAATTGGCTTGATAACCTAGTGAAAAGTGTAACCTCACAAAAAGATCAAAGGGATTTGGCTACTTTTCTATGCACACCCTGAAGAGCACTAGAAGGGAGGGTATGTCCTGAGGGATTGTGTAGCAGTGAAGGGAATACCTCCTTGTGTTGGGTTTGTATGTATTGTGGGTGCCAAGTTAGTTAGATCTTGTGGAGGTACCAAAAGCTCTGTGGTTGAGCTCACTAGCTTAGCAATTCTTCCTTCCTACTGCCTTAACAGCCTGATAAACCCAGTTGTATACTGGCTTGGCTGAGATGTGTATAGACTTGGCTATGTGTTAGTTTTTGTTCCCTTTTTGCTTGTGGAGATCATGCCCAACATGGGGGTGGAAATTGTGCGGAGAAATTGATGAGCACAGTTGGCCTATGGCTGGGGGGAATGTTGTAGTTGCATAGCCACTTGCTCGGGACTACTTCATTTCAAGATAAGTACTCTATGTGTTTTAATTCTGCAATGTTTTTAATTGAAGACTCTTATGATTATGAAAATCAATGCATGTTATATATGTGTGTAGTAGATTTTACTTCCGTTGTGTATACTTATTTGCATTTTACTTGTTATGAATTTGTCAATGATGAATGGGGCTTGAGTCTTGAGTCTTGAATCCCAAATTAGGTGCCATCTTCCCTTCCTTGAGTTGGACTGATGGGAGGGGACGTGACAAAGATGATCCTTGCACAGGAATGCAAAAAACTACTGTAAGGATTTTAGGTGTTAAATACATTGGCTTGTCTACCTTAGCCTTCAAATCATAAGTCTTCATTGTGGTATTATGGGAAAATATCAATACTAAGAGTGGTATTCAGTTGCTTCACATGTATGAAGACTTGGTATTAAATAAATGCATAGACAGAGAGACAAAGATAGAATTTACCATTGTATTGACCTTGTTATTGGGAAACTAGAGTATGTTAAGAGACATTTGAATGATTGTTGGAAATAGTATTTTGATATTGTTGTGCAGAGGACTATTTATTTTCCTTTAGGAGAAAGACATGAAAACTCAAAAGACAAGGTATTGAGGTGCAAGGAGGTGGATGTCAGTTTCTTATGGTCCACCTTCCTCTTTCAAACACACTTGGAAAAATGAATGCCAAAATTTGCAGTAACCCTTCATCTCCTTGCAATCTCCGAAACCTTTCGGATTCTCATGGTAGTTTCTGAAGCACTTCGTTTACTTACCATAGCATTTGAAAGTTGGGTGAAGCTTCCGAAACAAGGATCTCACACCGAAGGTAAGAGACAGGCACTGATAGCTTTTCACTTCTGCCATTTTCCCCTTCATACGCAGTCTTCCATGAGCTTGATAGTTGGTGATTGAAGGAAAGGCTACAATCCAGGTCCATCCATTAGGGTGAAGGCAGAGTCTCCTTCCACCTTAGGTACATTTTTTTTCCTGCCTGCATTTTGTTTTCTCATGTATATTTTTCCTACTGATGTTTTCATGCATGTAGGTTACTGTATCACACTCTAAGCAGGGAATCCTCCCGTTGTCTCAGTTTCACCTAGATGAACTCAAGCTATTGAGAATTACTTAGGGTCTCAAAAACCTCCCTTTCTCAAGTGTTGAACCGGCCATGGCCTATTGTAATAGATGACTGTCAGATTCCATCTTTTAATAAAAATTTACTTGGGAATATTTGTGTCTTCCTCCACTTTTATCATTCAACATTGCTGTTTTTTTATGTCTTTTTACACTCCACAAGTTGTAAAATATGTGCATCAGTATTGCTTATATTGTTCGTTTATCTTTGTTATCATATGTACATAAAACATACTAATTTTTAACCTTTAGCCATAGGATTTTCTGGCACTTCATAATTCAAACTAAAGAAGCCATCCCATAGAGTTTTGAACAAGTTGTTATTTCGTGCAATCTATTTTATTTATTGAATTTAATTTTAGGAGATGACTAATCCTCTAAGTTCACTACTTTTCATTAATATCATTGCATAAACGAACTGAAATATTTGATTACATTTGAAAATTGCAAAACTGAAAATAATGACAAATTTATTTTTGCATATCGTTAAATGCAGTAAAAATTACTTAGACGTTAGAGGAATACAAATTATGAATTCTTTTTTATGCTAATGCCAAGTACACAAAGTATCATTTTCATTTAACTAATGTTGGTGTATTAATATCACACTGAGTTTTAGAGGCATCTTAAAATTTCATATCAAAAGAATGTGTTGGTTTCTCTTGCATATTTGGAGAAACTACTTAATATTACTTAAGTCCCAAAATAGATTTAATTATTTATGCATTTCCACGCTTGCTACTAACTGTGTATTTCTCAGGAAATTGATTACTAACAGCCTTTTGTTCTGTACATGTTTTACTTTTCATTTCACTGTGCATAATTAATTAATCATTTCATTTTTTAAAAATCAATGCGCACATGGTTAGATAGACTTTATTCATTTTTATTAGTGGACTAACATTCTCATTTAGAAAGATTTCTTCCATTTATTAGCAAGTATCCAATTTTTCTTTCTTTTATTAATGCTTTTGACGCCATTGATCAACCATGATTATCCTATCTATCTGAGGGATTTGAACACAACCTGGGCTTCCATCTCCATCCCCCCCTCAAACAACCCTCCAAGGGTGTTTATTGTGTCATTGCCCTAACTATGTCATTTTGAGCATCAACATATTTGGTGACCATACTAGGGAAATGTATTGATGTCAATCTTGTAATCCAATCCCTTTAATCCTTTTTTCGTTATTATCTAATCACGATCGATTTGTCGATCTTTGTTAGTCACCAATCAAATATTTGGTTCTTTGATCTTGGTTCATCTCCTCCTTTTTCCATGGCTCTTTCTTTTTCCACCTTTGTTGATGTCAAAAGCTTGATTGAGTATCTAAGGAGTTTTAATTGTATATCCTTTGAAGAAAATGAATCTATCAAATTGTTTAACCTCAAGTTTAAGAAGATATATGACCATATCCCCAAAGTTGTCTGACCTTCTGAACAATCTGCTCTCATCTAATATTGTCATTGTATTCCTCCTCCTTACCGACACCAATTAGAAGGGAAAATTTTAAATTTACTTGGTTTTTATTTATAGGCATGCCTCAAAATTAAGGACCACCACAAAAGAACATGGTTTCCAATGGACCAATTCACCCATAATACCAATGCGTGCATGCTCCAATTGATGCAAGGAATGCAAAATCAAATGAATTCATTAGATAATAATGTTATGAAGAAGTCTCAACCTCCTCACTTTCTAAAACCACCTAAGATGAAGCAATTGTTGAGCCACTCACACATCATTGGTTCCTTTTTTGTGACAAGGGCCATAACCCTTCTACTTGTGAACACTTGTCATATTAAGTACAAGTGAAGATGGGTAAACCTTCTGTAGCTGATAATCCCATCGACAATATCTATGCTACCGCAACTAGGTCCCATTATTAGTTTAAACCAAAAGTATTATTTGATCCCAATATTTCAATCAATAAGGTGAATTTTAATCATGAGATCATTATGCCTTCTATCCATGATTCGAGACCTCCTCCATGGATTGATCAAGCCAATCATTCTAGTGTTGCACCTATCTTTCCCAACAATCATGCATCTTATGATACAACGAGTCCTGTAGTAAATTTGATGGCTAGCATCAATCATTTTGATGCCCCTAGAGAGCTTGAAAAATATCAAAATATTGATAGTGCTCTTACTTCTCCTTTCCCATCCACGAATTATTCTAAGACAATCATCAAGATGTCCATTAGGTTTTTTATTTAGACGACGACATATCTCCATCTAAGCCTAAGCATGATCCTCATATTCTTATTCATAATGAGGATGTCATCTCAGTGCCTCATCTTAATGCTCCATGCTTTTCTGATTCACAAAATAATTTCTTAATTAAGGATGAGGTCTATAATTTGCAATGCAATGTCTAAGAAAATATTAATCATTCAAAAGGGAAAATCGATTCTTGTAAGGAGGTGAGTCATAATATTGAATCTTTAAAATCATATGTTGTTGTGGTTGATGATTTTTTCAAGTCTCTTGTTGTTCCATCTATTCACGTCGAAGATACTCATTCCCTTTGAGTTATGGTTAAGAACCTTGTTTTTCATGACCATACCCTTGATTCTAAGCCTTATGTTTTTTAGGGAAGTCCTCATTCAATTCATAATGATTTTTTTGATGACTTAATTCATGATGCTCATTTGCTTGGAAAGGAATTTGAATCTATGCAGCACCCTGATACAAGTGAACATATCATTCTTGAAAGTCCTTCATTGTTTTAGGATAACTTGCAATCTAGTCATGAAAAATGTCCTTCATTTATCATTGATCAACATAATCTTGAAGAAATCAATGCACATTCTTTTATTCTTAATTTGGGAGAGGAAATTAAATGCATTTATCCTAATCAAATCAATGATGAACTAGTTGTTGTCATGGAAAATAATGATGATAAAGCAAACATGGAGGATTTAATCAATTCAAACAATGTCGATGAGCTTAAATGCCTTGTTCCTAATCAATCCAAAATGGTCGATGAGGTGAGCAGGGGAATTCCTGGGTTTAATTTTAAAGGATTTTATTTGGGATTCATGGGTTGATCAATTTTCTAATCTTGTTAAAACTAGATCTTTTCATTTGCATCTCTTTTTGTTTGATTCGACTAAGTACTAAATTTTAATTTTTGAGTTTCACGATTGTTATAGGTCAAATTTGCACTTCTCCATCCGTGATCACATTGCTCTATCGGTCACACAAAAGGACACCATGGATTGAAGAGCTAGGTTTACCTGGATGAGTTATTGCCAGAACTACACTCTTCAGCTGAAAATCTTATTTTGTCTACTGATTTCATGACATGTGTGCTACTATTGGCATAGTAAACCAGCGTTCTAAATGCTACTTTGATCAAGGAAAACTAGCGCACACCTTAAAAATGTTGCAAACGCTTGTTGTAAAGTACAAGTGTTGCATACTGTGTGCTACTCTGGTTGTATGAAACCCGTGCACATCTTAAGATGAAGTCAAAAAATAAATTAAGATTACGAATTGGGATTAGTTTAAGTTGGTTCTGCAACTTCCCCAACCTCCCAATTCAACCACCTCTCGATTCCAACTGCCTACCTTGTCCCATAAATACAAGGAGGATCCATGAGAGAGGGACCTAGAAGGAATGTTTTAACTGCTGTTACACTGGAGGAATTCTCAATTTATTTTGAAGAGCAGGAGCCTAGGACTCGGTTGTAGAAGTGTCTAGACAGATTAGGTATATCTGTACTTATCTACATTTCTTTGACAATAAAAAGTGAAAATACCCTTCCTGTCCCAAATTGAATGTCTATTGGATTGAATGTTCATTTGGTTTAATGTCTAATTGTATTTGATGTTAAGTTGTTTCTTATTTCATCATATTTATTACAGTCAAGATACGCTGAGGAAGGTTTACTTTGTGTTGCAGGTTCATCATAGCGGAAGATCAAGCAAAAGCTAAGACCAACCGTCGATAAAAAGGTACTTCTTTCGATATCTCGATCTCTTTCCATTTGTAGTAACTAATGCAAGACAATGAATGTATTTACCTTTCATCCCACCCAAGTTGGTAGTGTCTTCTCCTCACTATATGGTATTTTTCCTGCACAACAGGCTGGCGACTCCACTAGTGAGTAACCGGTTGTTTTTATGCTCTAGGAGACCTTCTTAGGTTTTTTCTTCCAGTCTATTTCAGTCTTTTTTCTCTCTGAGAGGTCTTACAGGTCATTGTTGCCTGTTCTTTCTATATTGATTCATCGCAGTCTACCTTTGCAAAGCCTTTTTATTTGCTTCAGCGCCCTGTGCGCTGGTTTACCCTACTTACAATAGCGCATCTTTTGTCATGAACACTGCTTTTTCCACTACACAGTAGCGCATATTTCTTGGCATGCGCTGGTTTCTGTACTGCACAGTAGTGCATTTTCCTATAAGTTCCAGTCTTCTGTTAGGGTTTGATTTCCAGGTGTTTGGGTTCACTTCTAGCCTTTTTCTTTGCTTCTTTGATTGACCTTTGAGATTTGTATGTCTCTTTTGAGTCTTGTTTGCCTCTCTGAAGTCCTTTAGTTTGCCTTTACTTGCTTGAGTACTTGTTTAAGGTGTCTTCACTGTTTTTTTAATCATGTTTGAGGCTGTGCACTGCTCTCTGTTAGACATAGCTGCACATTTCTTGCCCTAGATGCTTGTTGCAGTCATACAAATCTGCGTTCTTTATGTTTGTTGTCTGTGGCAACATTGGCACGCTTTTACTGTGTCTTGTCCTTTTTTTTTAGGGTTTGATCCCAGTTTGAGTCCTTAGGGTGGCTTTGAAAGGTTGTTTGGTCTAGATACCTTCTGATTATCTTTTCAGTTCAGTTTGAGTGAGTTAAAGCTTTCTAGTTATCTTTTATTTTGAGTCCGTGTGTTGGTAGGGTCACTTTTTGGTTTTCTTACCTACTCCTTTGTATGGCGAGTGTTTTCCTTAGGGTTTTGGTGCTTAGGAGCAGCCTTTTAGGTCTGTTTTTCCGTTATGGGCATCTATTTTCCTTACTTCTTTTACACTTTGTTCCAAGCCTAGAGTTTTTCCTGTCAAAACAACTCGGTAGGTGGAGTCTTTCTGAAGTCTTTTTGCTTTGATTGTTTAATCCATTAGTCTCTTATCTTTACCTGCACCGGTGTTAGATCTTACTTGTTCCGTTTTTTGATTCAGTTTATTTGAAAAAGAGAAAAAGGTAAAAATTGAAAATTGGTAGCATAACTGTAAGATTTATCATTTCTTTTCAAGGTACGTAATTTGTCTTGCTTTGAAAATTTAAAAGAAAAATAAAAAAAATATTCTTAGGTTTGCTTATCTTTAGTTTTGAAAGGTATATAAACAAATTTTTTTGGTGAAAGTTGTTTACTTTTATGCACTCTCTATTTCAATCACAACCACGCCACACACTTCACTACAACCTTTGAGTAAAAAACAACCATTTAAAAAGAACACTTAATAAAATTGATTAGCAACTTTTTCTTTTTAGGGTTGTCACTTGTTAAGTTTTAAACCAAATAGACTAGCAAGATCACTAAAAGAAACATAATCACAAGATAGACACATAATTTACCCCGGGAAACGCTCATGGGGTAGAAAACCCAGCAACGCTTTCCTCAATAATATGATCAACCAAAATACAAGATGTGCTCCAAGACTTGTCCTTCTTCTCTACCTCACATGCAGACCTCCCAGACACAAGTGCACTACTTTCTAAGTTGTGGAAGTGTGTCAAATGAGGATCTCTCCTCTTCTACTTATACTAGATCCCAACTGACCAAAATCCCTAATGGGGCCGACCTCTCCTGGAGAAGTCTAATAACCCCTAAAATATAAACTTCGGGCTGACCCCCACATGGTGGGTCTAATAACCCTAGTTACCACAAACCATCGGAGGAATAAACATCTCCGGATACATAATAGAATTGCTTCGGAGGGATGAAACATCTCCGGAATAATAATGTACAAATATAATATTCTTAGAAGTTACAATATTTAACACTCCCCCTTAACGAGAAGGATATTATAACAACATCTGCAGGAGCAAGGATTCATCGACTACATCATACATGATACATCTATATATCATCGAAAGCTTTCTTCAATACATCATCATCAGTAACTCAACCAGTTACTGGAACATCAACATCATTGTCATCACACGATCATCAGCATCATCATCAGCATCGTCATCACATGATCATCAGCATTGTCATCACACGATCATCGGCATTGTCATCACATGATCATCAGCATCGTCATCACACGATCATCAGCATCGATCTACAATATCTGGATCATCTCGATCTACAGCATAGGGATCATCTCGATCTACAGCATCTGGATCATCTCGATCTACAACATCTGGATCATCTCGATCTACAGCATTTGGATCATCTCGATCTACAGCTTCTGGATCATCTGCGTAGCATACTCTGCAATACACACGATCATATTACAGGATGATCAATCCCTCTCTCTTTAGGACATAGGTCCGATACAATCCAGTTCAAGTTCCAGGATGATCAGTCCTTATCACTTTAAGACAAGTCTCATGTCTAGGGACGATGCAATCCCATCACGTACATTTTGAACCCAGTTCATGGACGATGCAGTCCTCTCACGTACCTTTAAGACAAGTCTCATGTCTAGGGATGATGCAATCCCATCACGTACATTTTGAACCCAGTTCATGGATGATGCAGTCCTCTCACGTACCTTTAAGACAAGTCTCATGTCTAGGGATGATGCAATCCCATCACGTACATTTTGAACCCAATTCATGGACGATGCAGTCCTCACATACATTTTGAACCCGGTTCATGGACGATGCAGTCCTCACGTACATTTTGAACCCAGTTCATGGATGATGAAGTCCTCACGTACATTTTGAACCCAGTTCATGGACAGTGCAGTCCTCACGTACATTTTGAACCCAGTTCATGGACAATGCAGTCCACACGTACATTTTGAACCCAGTTCATGGACGATGCAGTCCTCATGTACATTTTGAACCGAGGTCCAGGGACGATGCAGTCCTATCTTCAATTCTCAGAGACATCAGTCTACGGCTCAATTCTGGGACCGAAGTCCGGGGAAGATGCAATCCCCTACCTGTTCATTTAGGACTTCATTCTCAGAGACATCAGTCTATAGCTCAATTCTGGGACCGAAGTCCGGGGAAGATGCAATCCCCTACCTGTTCATTCAGGACTTCATTCTCAGAGACATCATGTCTATGGATCAATTATGGGGAAGATGCAATCCCCTACCTGTTCATTCAGGACTTCATTCTCGGAGACATCATGTCTACGGCTCTCTTTAGGACTAAAGTCCAGGGATGATCTAATCCTCACATGTCCACCAAGGACTTCATTCTCGAAGACATACATCTACGATGCTCTTTAGAACATGTGTTCAAGGATGATGCAATCCCTCTTCTTTCTCAGAGACATCTGTCTACTGCTTACTTTAGGATTGAAATCCAAGGATGATCCAATCCTCACATGTCCTCATCAATACACGTACAAGTATCCTCATCCATATAAGTACATTAATCAATACATGTACATACAAATATTCTCATTAACACATCAATACATGTACTCTCATCAATACATCAGCATGTATACATATATCATCAAAAACATGTATTCTAACCAATACATATATCATCAAAAGCATGTATTCTCACCAATACATATATCATCAAAAGCATGTATTCTCACCAATACATATATCATCAAAACTAAAAGTAAGTAAAAATAAGTATTCTATGTATAAGAGTCCTAAATCTAAATAATCTAAGTATCCAAGTGTAGTAAACAAGTATCCACATCATCGACCTTGCTGTCGATGAGACAATCTCATCATCAGTGATTATACTACTCCCCCTTTCAAGGAGGGTCCTTTTGAACTACACCAAGCTTGTCTCGGAAGTATTCAAATTTCACTCGAGATAGAGGTTTGGTCAAAATATCAGCAATTTGATCCTCAATGCTCACATACTCGAGCTTGATAGCTCCTCTCTGCACCATATCTCGTATATAAAAGTATCGGATCTCAATGTGTTTTGATTTATCGTGGAATACATGATTTTCTGTCATCTTAATACAGCTTTGATTGTCACACATGATCACAGTGGGATCCATTTCTAAGTCAAACACTCCAGATAATAGTTTCCAAAGCCACACTGCTTCACAACTGGCAGAGAAGGAAGCTATATATTTTGCTTCAGTAGTACTGAGAGCCACACTAGATTGTTTCTCGCTGAACCATGAGATCATGGCAGATCTAAGACCATAACATCCACCTAATGTACTCTTTCTGTCTGAGACACTTCTTGCCCAATCAGAATTTGAGTAACCATGTAATCTGAGTTCATAATCTCCAAGATAATATAGACCAAAATCTAATGTACCCTTTAGTTACCTCATTACATGCTTTACAACTATTAAGTGAACCTTTCTAGGTTCTACTAGATACTGACTCAGGGTATTTACAGCAAAGCATATATCTGGCCTAGTATTTGTTAAATACATCAATGACCCAATGATTTGTCTATATAGAGTTAAGTCCACTAATTCTGATGAGTCATTAACTAATAACTTCAAGTTGGAGTCCATGGGAGTGGCCATGGATTTACACTCCAACATATCAAATATTTTTAGAATCTCCACAACATACTTACCTTGATTTAGAAAGATTCCTTTTGGTTCTTGCCATACTTCTAGACCTAAGAAGTAGTGCATTAATCCAAGATCTTTCATCTCGAATTCTGAAGAAATCTTCTTCTTGCATTCAGTAATTTGTTTCTCATTTCCGATTAGAAATAGATCATCTACATAAAACAACATTATAACTGGTTCATCATCCATCACTTTGAGATAAAGATTAGGGTCAGATTTACTCTTGGTAAAGCCCATGCTTGTTAATAAATTGTCAATCCTTTTGTACCAAGCTCTGGGAGCTTGTTTCAATCCATATAATTCCTTTTTCATTTTGCATACATGAGTTCTCCTGTCTTTAACCTCAAACCCTTGTGGTTGCTCTATGTACACTTCTTCTTCAATTACACCATTCAGAAAAGCTGTCTTAACACCCATTTGGTGTAATTTCCACTTCATCATAGATGCACGTGCCATCATAGTTCTAATTGAAGTATACCTAGCAACTGGTGCAAATGTTTCTTTGTAGTCAATTCCCTCTTTCTGAGAGAATCCTTTGGCTACAAATCTTGCCTTGTATTTTTCAATGCTACCATATGCAGCATGTTTTATCTTGAAAATCCATTTGGAAGAAACCACACTTTTATCTTTTGGCTTGGGAACTATATCCCAAACATCATTTTTCATTATTGACTGATATTCTTCTATCATTGCTTCTACCCATTCTTTCTTCTGAGCTGCCTCTTCATAGCTAGTAGGTTGTTGATCCACAGGATCACATATCAAGGCCACATAGTTGGATACTAGCTTTGGTTTCTTTCTTTCTCTAGTGGAGCCTTTAGGAGCTCCATATATTTCAGCTCCTTGAATAATGTCTCTAGCCCATGCTGGCCTTCTTTTCCTAGATAAGTTTGTAATAGGGGGTTCTTGTGGTTCCAACATGTCATGATCCTCTAGTGAATCATATTCAGGGATGGGCACAACTTCTGTGATTCTAGGAGGTGTATCTTATTCATAGATTTCTTCAAGTTGGCACTTCCTGGATTTCTTGAGAGTTGCTTCTTCATCAAATGTTACATCCCTACTTATTTCCATATGATGAAAACCTGGTATGTAAATTCTGAAGGCTTTGGATGATTCACAATATCCAACAAATATTCCCTTCTTACCAGAAGGATCCAACTTGGTTCTCTTTTCTTTTGGAATGTGAATGTACACAAGACACCCAAATATTTTGAGATGACTTACCTCAGGCTTCTTTCCTGTGAACACTTCTTCTGGAGTTTTGAATTCAAGAGCACTATGGGATAGTCTATTTTGCACATAGACTGTTGTCCTAGCTGCTTCAGCCCATAGATACATGGGTAGATCTTGGTCATGTATCATAGTCTTTACAGCTTCCATGATGGTTCTATTCTTTCTTTCAACAATCCAATTTTGTTGGGGATTGTAGGGAGTGGTTAGTTCCCTCTTGATTCCAGCTTCTTTACAAAAGTCTTCAAAGTCCTTTGAAGTATATTCTCCGCCATTTTCTATTATGAGAATCTTGTTTTTCTTTTCTGAGAGATTTTCTATTAGGGCCTTGAACTCTTTGAATTTTCCAAAGACTTCATTCTTACCTCTTAGAAACTATATCCAAGTTTTCCTTGAATAGTCATCAATGTATGAGAGATAGTATTCAAACCCACTTAGGGAAGTGGTGGGAATTGGTCCACATACATTTGAGTGTATTAGCTCCAAAATGTTCTTAGTCTTTGTTTCACTCTTTGGAAAAGGGTTCTTGACATTCTTCCCTTTCTCACATCCTTTACATGAGCCATTATGATCAACCTTCAAATCTGGTAATCCTATGACCACCTTGCTTACAAAGGGTAGGGATTTGTAGTTAATGTGAGCTAATATTCTATGCCATAGCTCACTGGGGCTAGAGGTTTCATGAGCAAGGGAAACTTCTGGATGTCCCTTGAGATTATAGAGACCTCCTTCCTCTTCACCAATGACAACTGCATCTTCAAATGATTTTCCTTTTGGCCACATAAGTACTTGTCCATCTATGAAAGCAACTCTAAAACCTTTCTTATCTAGTGCTGAGATAGAGAGTAGGTTCTTCTTCAAACCTGGTACATATAAAATTTCTTTCATCTTCAAGGGTGTTCTAGAATAAATCTTGTAGCTTGCTTCACCAATTCCCTTGATGGGATATTGATAATCATCTCCTAGAGATATATTTTGAGGTGAAGACTTTTCTTCAAGTCTTAAGAGAGTTTTCTTTTGACCTGTCATGTGCTTTGAAGCACCACTATCAATGAGCCATGTATCTTCTCCAGGAGACACAGATCCAGTGAGTGCAGAAAATAGGACATATTCTTCTGGATCTTCTTTCTTTACTTTAGATCTTTTCCTTCGAGGCCTTTCCTCTTCTTCTTCTTCTTCTACTTCTTCCTCACTATCATCTTCTGCCATATGTGCATGATGTATTTTGTGAACAAACTTCTTCTTCTTCTTTTCTGGTAAAGTACAGTCTTTAGCATAGTGTCCTAGTTTAAGACAATTATAACATTGGACTGTGGAGAGGTCTCTTTCTGAGTTTGTTCCTCCTTTCCTTTTGAATCTATGAGAGGGTTGAGACTTCTTGTGGTTCACTTTCTTGAAGTAACCCTTTCTTCCTCTTTTGGTGTGTGTGGCCAAGGCTTGGTCATCCTCCTTGAGAAGGGATTCTCTGTTGGAAACCCTAGCCTCTTCTTGAACACAATCCTCCCATACTATATCAAACTTCATACTTTCTTTTCTGGCACACATAGTTTGTATAAATGACTCCCAAGGTCTAGTGAGACCATTTAGAGCAGTCATCACAAGTTCATCTTCATCAAGAGTATCACCAATGGCATCTAGTTGCTCCTTGATTTGGGAGACCCTTGAGAAGTAGTCTTGAATGGATTCTCCTTTGTGCATATTGGTACTTTTCAATTGAGTTCTTAGGTTCATCTTCCTATTGATGTTCTTTCCCTCATACATTCTTCCTAGGGCATCATACATTTCCTTTGGAGTCTTCTTGGAAGCCACTTGGGGAATCAAGTGGTCTTTAATAGAATCAGCTATGATTCTCTTTGCCCTAATCAAATCCTTCCTATGCTTCTCTTTGGCTTCATCTCCTTCAGCATCTGCAACTTCATCCTTGATATACTGAGTAAGATCATTCTCTTCAAGAATGAGACCAATTCTGTATTTCCATGCCCAAAAATTCTCTATACCTTCTAGCTTGTCTTCAAGCTTAGTGCTTGGATCCATCTTCTCTTGGGGGATTCTAAGAGACAAGAGATATAATAGTACTTACCTGGAAACTTTAACATTTTACTTTTCCGGATCTGCAACAGAATTTCTGGTTTATCGCACTTTTGGTAAAACTAGGGTTTGACTTTCCCGAAGTTCTACCCAACAAAAAATCTTAATCCAAAGCTCAAAATATAGATCTTTAGAAGGGCTATTCAACCATGCAATCAAAATACAAAAATAATAACTTCTGCAGAAACCCTAATTTTGGGAGAGAGAGAGAAGTATAATTTCACCTTGTGAAAGATGTTCTATTCAGGCTAGCTTTGATACCATGTTAAGTTTTAAACCAAATAGACTAGCAAGATCACTGAAAGAAACATAATCACAAGATAGACACAGAATTTACCATGGGAAACCCTCATGGGGTAGAAAACCCAGCAAAGCTTTCCTCAATAAGATGATCAACCAAAATACAAGATGTGCTCCAAGACTTGTCCTTCTTCTCTACCTCACATGCAGACCTCCCAGACACAAGTGCGCTACTTTCTGAGTTGTGGAAGTGTGTCAAATGAGGAGCTCTCCTCTTCTACTTATACTAGATCCCGACTGACGAAAATCCCTAATGGGGCCGACCTCTCCTGGAGAAGTCTAATAACCCCTAAAATATAACTCAGGGCCGACCCCCACATGGTGGGTCTAATAGCCCTAGTTACCACAAACCATCAGAGGAATAAACATCTCCGGATACATAATAGAATTGCCTCGGAGGGATGAAACATCTCCGGAATAATAATGTACAAATACAATATTCTTAGAAGTTACAATATTCAACATCACTACACCATCTAGCTTAGGCTAGGGTTTTGGATGAGAACACACTAAAACTATCCGAAATCATTTTCATTACTCAACAATCGTAGTAAGACATTCTATAGGTAAATCTGTTTGTATCAAAATCTCTTGGGAAACTCCATTGAAACTGGAGCTAAGAACGAGGTTGTGTGAGACTTGAATTGTTGAGGATAACCCCTCACTTTCCTTTCGAGCATAAACCAGAGTTGTCTCACGTACGGGGGTACTTTTGGACTTCAGGCTTTGTTACCCTGCCCATGCGTTACGGCTAGATTGACGACTGTCCCCCCAATAATTTTTGTACTTATGGTAGCTTTAGTATCTTGACCATCTAGGAGTCTTCATAGGTGGAGTGGAAGGCTATTTCCACTTCACCTCGAATAGACACAGAATGTAACCCTTTGGCAGTAATCCCGGGAGGGAGGTTTGGTGATTCAAATGCTTGTACCCAGAGGACCTCCATTGGACGCCATGTAAATGACCGTCTATACTCTATTGGTTTGTTCTGGGCCCTCACCATCCCAGACTACCTTCTGAGAGTATAAACTTTGTTTTCTTGGTCTTGATCACCTTAGGACATTTTTAGTGGTGTGCTCTTTAGAGAGTGAAGTGATCGAATCGATGCAATCTTCGACCAATCCCATCAGTCCTTCGGAGAATTATGCACCTATCCCAGAAGTCTTCTACATTACCAGTTCAGATGTTTCTGAAATGGGGGGCACTTCATCTGTGCCGAGTGAACCCATACCAAGCTTTGCGATCATTTCCTTTGATTAGAATAGTCTAACAGGGCCTCGCCTTCCTTCTTCTACACCTTTCCAGATAAAGGTTGATATCGACAACCATGCGGTTCATCGATGTATTGTAGATGAAGGAGCGTCTGTTAGTATCTTATCCCCTTATGCTTGGAGAGATCTATGTTTTCCTAACCTTGTTCCAGCTGTTAATTGGCTGTTGACTTTCGATAAAAGACCTAGTGAACCGTTAGGATTCCTCCATCAGGTACCTGTTACTTTGAGTGGAAAAATAGTCTTCATTTATTTTATGGTTTTAAAGGACCCTGTGGATTTTGATATGATCCTCGAGCGTGATTACGTATATCCTATTCAGGCTGTGGTGTCTACGCTTTTTCGTGTGATGCATTTTCCTCACAACGAAAGCATTGTCCCAAATTGAATGTCTATTGGTTTGAATGTTCATTTGGTTTAATGTCTAATTGTATTTGATGTTAAGTTGTTTCTTATTTCATCATATTTATTACAGTCAAGATACGTTGAGGAAGGTTTACTTTGTGTTGTAGGTTCATCATAGCGGAAGATCAAGCAAAAGCTAGGACTAACCGTCAATAAAAAGGTACTTCTTCTTTCGATATCTCGATCTCTTTCCATTTGTAGTAACTAATGCAAGACAATGAATGTATTTACCTGTCATCCCATCCAAGTTGGTAGTGTCTTCTCCTCACTATAATGTATTTTTCCTGCATAACAACGATCAAATCCATCTTGCTTCTTGATACTCATGATGCATTATTTTGTAAAAAGGATGCAAATAATTATGGTCATAACATTTCTGATGTACATTCTTATACAATAAATGGTATCCTGCATGATTCATCTTTCTTTTGCAGAAGTAGGAGTAGGATTGCATCGGTAGTCGTAGGTCATTTTACTTTCCTATAATGCATTTGTTTTCATTCATCACATTAGTTTAGAAGTCTTCATTTCATATTATAGCAATTTGATTTGCTTAGATTAATTTCATTTATGTCATTTATTTTTGTAGTATGCCCAAATGAGTTCTCATGGAATTTAACATCTTTAAGTGCAATTCAATACTATGCTCTTTTAGAAGATTGTTTTGTTGTTAAAATCTAGCATGATGACGATAAATTTTTATACAGGAAAGAACATGAAATGGAGAGGGAAGAACTATTGGGCGGTTCCTAGTGATCATCCTGGGATATGTTGAATTGTTATTTGCTTATTGTTTTGGTTTCCCATCACTTCTTTTTTCCCTCTGCTTCAACCACTATGGAATGCTAGCCTTACTCTTTTCACTCCCTTCCCTTTTTGGGGATGAAATGAGTACGTGTACCTGCTTCATGGCTGATACTTTGTCTTGTTGGTCAGCCACGCCAAGTCATCCTTTGTCATTTGGTTTCATTTTAGTTTTGTTGGGATAGATGTTGATGCTCAACATCGATATACTTCCGAAGAGGTTGAAGCATGATGCCAAAAGAAAACCTACTAAAATTTCTTGTGAAACCATTTCATCTATACCATCGAGTCCAGAGAAATGTGCTTGTCATGCCCATACATCATTTCTCCATTTTTGCTTCCATTTGACAACTTCAACATAATCGCCAAGTTGTATCTCAGTGTCGCCATAGTCCGGTCGATTTCATGTCATGGATATTTTCCATTTCTCACTCTGGGAATCATCATGTCAAGGTTTTTATGTCATCAAGTTTAGGTCATCATGTTGATCGTCCCCATATTTCATTTGGCCAAAACCGAGTCTATTTGACTCTTTCGGGAGTCTCTCAAATTTTTGGCAAGGGATTTTTGCGTCATGTCAGTTAAAGTTTTCCAAAAGTGTGTCCTTCTCTAGTTAATTTGATCCATCCATTTGTCAATACCGTCTTCACATTTGAGTCCAAAAATTCAAAGAGATCATCGTTATGCATCCTTGTAAGAAAAACACCTATGTTTTCCATTATAAAAGAAAAATCATTCCCCCCTCCATGAGCATTTTCACTAGTTTTAAAATCATTGCTTCCCACATTAAAGTAATATAAAAAAGATTTCCCATTGTCGAACCCTTCCTATCATTTCCATAAAGCAAAATATTTTAAACCATCCCTATTTCCCCCTAAATTCTAATTTCCTCCCCCATAATCCTTTTCCAATTTATTCCCCCCAAAATACAAAATTACCCAAATCCACCATTTAAAATGTAAAAATCCACCTCCGCCTTTTACATTTAAATTCATCTTAATTTTCCCATTCAATAAAGCCCCTTTTAATAGATTTTATTCCATATAAAGCCTTTCCCCTACCCAATCCTTAATCATTCCCTCGCCCAAAAAGTAATGATAATAAAACCCTATATCCACCCATCACCATCCCTTTAGACTTCCTTTTCCACTTCTAAATTATCATGACCTCATATCGTTTTCCCATTCTCCTAATTCACTTACTTCCACCCCTTCTAATAATTAATATTTTATTTGCCCCTCTAAATTCCCTAATCGATTGTTTAAAAAGCACCAAATCTCATCCAAAAAACAAAAGCAAAACCTATATGTCCCGTCATTTTCAAAAAATCATTTATCCAAATTCTCTCCCATTATAAAATTTCCCATCATGACAAAGTGGATGATGAAATAAGTTTTAAATGAAGTCAAGTTTTGAGCTGCGGTTCTTCAAGCGAAAGGGAGGAGTACGAGGCAAGGGGAAGAAACCTAGCAGTGATAGAGGTGGCACAGCCCGGGCACGCGTGGAGAGTAAATGGAAGTATGCATGCATGGAGGGTAATGCTCGACGAATCTGCATCTGGCAGAGAAAGGCCCAATGCCAGAACGAGTGACAGTAAACGTTATGAAAAGTATCCAAACAAAAGAAAAACTAAACCCTAGCGACGAACTCATAGTTGACAAATTGGCAGGAACGGTTGGAGAAATGATAGTTCACTCAGATAAAGACCATCAGGCGTCCTCAGTAGAGCATGCAATGTTCAAAAGAATGTATAACGAATAGGAATCTCAAACAGGAATAGACACAAGGCAACAACTAACACACAAATGGGGAGACTATGTAGGGGGAGGCAATAGGAAAACTATGATAAAAAAACAGTGGGCAGGATACAAGAGAATCCAAGCGGCCTAGACCAGGCAGACAACCAGCCATGCACGAGATGTCAAATAATGCCACACGACATGGCAGTTGACAAAACAATGAGAAGATCAGACGCAAGGGAAAAACAATGAATAATGAAACGCTCACACTGCAGTGAAAGGGGGTCAAGGCTATGAAGAAGGTCTTGACAGTACGTAGATGACACAAGAAATAACGAAGATCAGCAGTTGTCATTACAGACAAAGCAATAATGTGCACAGTAGAAATGCTAAGACTAATGCATCACTAGCACGTAGAGTTTTGATAATGAAAGGGGAACCATAGCACATCCGCAAAAAAAAGAGAATAAGGAACAAAAAATGGAGAATATTAGAATACCATTCAACCTGAGGAAGCTAGCGAACCTTAACACAGGAAACAAATTGTGCAAGCCTGAATACTTAGCCTGTGGGGTTGATTTTGTTTATCATAATATCGAGGTGCCCAATTCAAATGGAATTCCACACCAATATCCCTGCTATGAAGGAATCCTGTATCATACTTTTCTCAGTGATCTAGGCTTGAAACACAATGGTAAAACACTGACAAGGTCCTGAAGGGATTGGGGAAACTAATACGCACTAAGCAAGCACATCCATGCTTCCCACATCTGCATGGAATGCAGTCACCATGAGCACAAATGTTCTCCACCCATACAAATGATAAGAAGTGAGTGCGTTGTGATAATGAAGCTTTGTTTACATACTTGTTTCAATGGTTCAAATGGTCCATCATTTAAGAATCTCAGACTGAGGTTGTAGGACTATAGGAGCAGCTTATTGCTGTAGAAACATATTCCTTGTTTGGGTATTGATGGAGATACAAGCATAAGGCCAAAAACATGAGAGTGGGGAGCTCACGCCCACCTTACGCCCACCTTAGAATGCAGGCCTTTGGACGAGCAGTTGTTATGGAAAGACGATCATTGCATAGAAATGCAAAAAATCACTATACGAATTTTAGGTGCTAAGTACCTTGGCTACCTCAGCCTTCAAATCATAAGTTTTCATGGTGATATCATGGGAAAATATGAAGACTGAGACTAATATTCAATTGCTTCACATGTGTGAAGATTTGATATTAAATAAATGCATAAACAAAGAGACAATGATCGAATTTACCATTGTATTGATCTTGTCATTGAGAAACTAGAGCATGTTAAGAGTAGTTTGAATGATTGTTGGAAACCGTCTTTCGATATTGTTGTGCAAAGGACTATCCATTCTCCTTTCGTCCAAAGACATTAACACTCAAAAGGAACGGTCCTCAGGTGCAGGGAGGTGGATGTTTTCTTACGGTCCACCTTCCTCTTCCGGACGCACTTGGAAAACCGAACGCCAAAAGTCACAGTAACCCTTCAGCTCCTAGCAGTTGCCAAATCATTTTTCCTTCTCATGGCAATTGCCAAAGCACTTCATTTACTTGTTGCAGCCTTTAAAAGTTGGGCGAAGTTCCTGAAACGAGGATCTCGCACTAGAGGTAAGAGGTAGGTAATGCTACCTTTTCACTTCTGTCATTTTCCCCTTCATACTCAGCCATCCATGAGCCTAATAGGCGGCGATTGCAGGTAAGGCTATAGTCCAGGTCCATCCATTAGGGTGAAGGAAGAGTGTCCTTCCACCATAGGTACGTTATGTTTTCCTGCATGCATTTCATTTTCTCATGTATAATTTTCCTATTGACCTTTTCATGCATGCAAGTTACTGCAGTACAATCTGAGTAGGGAATCCCCCGCTTGCTCAATTTCACCCAAATTAAATCGTGTTGTTGGGAATTGGGTAGGGTCTCAAAAACCTCCATTTCTCAGGGGTTGAACCGGTTGCAGCTTATTGTACCTCCACTTTTATCATTCAACATTGTTGTTTTTTTAATGTTATTTTACATTCTGCAAATTGTAAAATATGTACATAAGGACTATTTATATTATTATTTTATATTGATTTTTAACATTTAGTAGCAGGATTTTCTGGCACTTCATAATTCAAACCAAAGTAGTCATCCCATAGAGTTTTGAACAATTGTTATTTCATGCAATCTATTTTATTAATTGAATTTATTTTCAATGGACAACTAATCGGCTAAGTTCACTACTTTTCATTAATATCATTGCATAAACGAACCGAAATCTTTGATTACATTTGAAAATTTGCAAAAGTGAACATAATGACAAATTTATTTTTGCGTATAATTAAATGCAGTAAAAATTACTAAGACGTTAGCAAAATACAAATTATGACTTCATTTTTATGCTAACGACGAGTACACAAAGTCTCATTTTCATTTAACTAATGTTGTTGTATTAATATCGCACTGATTTTTAGAGGCGTCAAGTAAAATTTCAAATCAAAAGAATATGTTGATTTCTCTTGCATATTTGGAGCAGCATATTAATATTTCTGAAGTACCAGAATAGATTTAATTATTGATGCATTTTCACGCTTGCGACTAACTGTTTATTTGTTAGGAAATTTATGTCATGTCCCCAATTTTGACTCAGTCAGTTCCCATGGGTAAAGGGGACAAATTTGTCCCTAGGGATATTAATTTTATTCAATTTTGTAATCATAGAATAAAATTAGCCTAAGTCTAGTAGATGAGATAATTTAATTAATTTTAAATTATTTTTATAAATACATATTCCTAAAAATTGTGCAAGTGGGCCAAGAGGGCACCCTCATGAGGATAAGCTTGCTAAATTGGAACTGAGGACAAGAATTTAGCAAGGTGGCTAAAGCAACCTGTTGGATTTAGAAGCATATCAAAAGCAAGCATGTGTAAGAAGTTTCCAAAAGCAGGAAATTAGAAATATCTACGAAAAGCTAAGGAGGGCGCAGTTTCCAAAAGGGAGCTTAGTTTACCAAACAGGAAACTCTAAAAAAGCAGGAAACATCTTGAGAGAAAGCAGGGGCGCAGTTTCTAAAAGGGAGCTCAATTTACAAAGCATGAAATTCTAACAAAGCAGGAAACATCTTGAGACAAAGGGGGCGTGGTTTCTAAATGAAAGAAAATCTTGTAAGAAAAAATCAAGGCAAGTATATCCACTAATGGGTGGCCCATGTGGAAGGCTTCTCACATGTCACCAAGCTATTCAACTTGCTCAACAGGTCACCCTAAAATTCTATAAAAGAATGATTCCAAATCCAGTTCACATCTTTTGACCATTTTGTAATTGAATGTGAGAGCTTTAGCTTCTCTTGTTCAGTGATGTGCCTCAACCTTGCTTTGGGTGATGCTCCCCTTAGCAATTATTGTTCCAATATCTCTTCCACTCTCCCTTCCAGGTACAAAAGACTATTGTACAGCCATTTAATATCATTGTGTAGCCATTAAAGTTTGATCACAAGTTGGGGCCGAAATTCCTTGAAGACTCCCAAAATATTGAAGAATAAACCTCTCCTGCAACAACCTTCTATCTTTCTCCTTCTCTCTAATTCTCTGTGGGCATCAAACTATGATGATTCGAATTCTGCCATGATGGAGGAGGATTCCATACCTTCTCACTGAAGTTAATTAAGGTCCACTCATGCTTCTCGGAAACTACCTTCACTATGTATTCCAGACTCCAACCAATGGATTTTTTTATGTAACTGAGACATGGTTCATGTTGGAGGTTACTAAGACCCTTAGAGTCATTTTGGTGCTGCAAAAATACATGTAAGATGATGTTAATTATCTGATAAAAAATCCTTAATATTATTCATAAATATTTGTTTCAAGTTCTGCAAGTAATTAAGTCATTTTCCTACCTATGCTCATTAGACTAGAAATTTTGACTAGTTTTGCCAAAAAGGTTGTAAAATGAGTTATATAAATCCAAATTTTATTCTGTAAATTTATGCAGGTCATTAAGGTCATAATTAATCCATACCAAGTTTTAGAATGCAATTTAGTTCAGTTCATACAGATTTTGGGTCCACTAGAAGTCAAACTAGTCAGTTAGTCCAACTAGCTAGTTTTATTGTTTTTCCTATAAAATCTATTATATGAACTCAAATTCAATTTTGCAAGTTGCTCTGAGTTATTTGGATAATAGTGAATCATATTCCATATTCATAACACTAATTAGAGAATTTAATTTAGTTCTTTGGAAGGAAAATAGAAATCCAACCTATTTTTCCAAACTCAACCAGAACCTCCCAAATTCCCTGAAACTCATTTCCATCATTTAATTGGTATTTTAATGTCTGATATCCACCACTAGTTACATTCAGGTGTAATCAAATGATCCTAGTATGCATATGTTGGAGTTCCCAGGAAGCCTCAAAGTAGACTTCAGCGATAGCTATTGTTGAAATGTAAATGGCCAAAGTACTTTGTGCATAGGAATCAAAATTTGGCCTTATTGATGTCATGTTTGTTGCTGCACACATTCCCATACATTTGGAAGAACATCAATATCCCAAATTCATAATCTTGGATTCATCTAATTGTGCCCTTGACTCGCTCTTACCTGACTAGTTTTCTGCTTGTCAAATTTGTGTTGTAAAGTTTTAAATTTTGCATAATATCAACTTCATCCCGATATTATTACAGTGGTATCAGATCACTTTCCTCCACCCCTATGGAAAGAACAAAGCTCACTGTTGAATAATATTGCAAAACAAATCTTCAAAACAAATCTTCAAAGGTGCAGTATGAGGCTCCTACCAGTGATTGATGGAGATTTTGAGCCATATGAAGAAGAGGAAATGTCCTATGTTGGAGATTTTTATTTGCAGAGGTTTGAAGAATATTACTTTGCTGACCATATGTTTGAAGAGGAAATAGGATCTGATCTACCTATGTCTAAATGGGATGGAAAATTTTCACGTGGAAAGAAGATGAAGGGATCATTCCAATATCTCATGGAATACTATGCCTTAAAGGAAGAGATCTAGGATCTCTTATGTTTTCGAGATTATTGTGAACTTGTGGTAGATAGGATAATCAAAGACAAGAGGGTGGATTCCCTTAATATTGATAATATGTGCCAAGAAATGAAGCATATGTTGCAGCAGAGAGAAGAATCAAATAGCTCTTCCAATCTATGCCCTAAGACATCTGTTCATAAAGGAGAAAATACTAGTCATAGGCATGATCCGAAATCTGATTTTCCATCACAGCTATCATACCATGAGGAAGAGCCTGCAAATATAAATCAGCCTATTTGAAGCAGCCATAAGGTTTATGAGTTACCAAATCATTCATCAGAATAAGATGAAGAAGTTCCATGCACAATTGAAGATCCATCAGTCCAACATCTGGTTGTTGGCAATGTGGAAGGTGAAATCACTCCTAGTTTCTTTATGGGTGATCTCAAAATCATTACAAGGGATGATGATGTTGTCAGTAGTGGTAAGACATATTTTGGATCTGATCCAAAGGATGAAATGAATCATATTTAAAGTCACCTCTTGAGCTTCACCAGGAAGCAGAAAACAAGCACACATTAGTGGGGTGTGAATCAAAAAATTTGGAGAATAAGCCTCCTGACATAAGACTATCACATGAGGAGGAGAATTGGTCACAAAGGTATGGCCGCAATTCTGATTTTTGTATGCCTTTGTTGCAGCCCGAGATGGAAGCCAATTCTAGTGGGAAGATTGGATTGGTTGAGTCCTCCAGTATTGGGGTTCATGAATCAAAGGACATTGAATTGCAAGAAGCAGAAGAGGAGGTTCACAAGAAAAACTTATATATGTGATTGGGACATTGAAAATGAGTGAGGGAAATATCAAGGAGGCCCGATAAAACATCCATGAAATTTATTCGTTTATCTCTCACTGCTGTTGGAGAACTGCATCAATGGAGGAGCAACCCTCTGTTGAATATTTTGTGCACAATCGGGAAGCAATAGGAAGCCTAAGAGGAATTTTTTCTCAGCTGCTTTATGATAGATATATTTTACTAGAGCTTGTAGAGTAGTATCATGGAACATCCTTGAGTGATGAAGAAAAGATTGACAAGCTCAAACTTGATTTGGAATCCACCCAGGATTCTTTGAAGAATACTCATAGAGCCCTTCAAGAATCTAAGCAGTATGTTGAGCAACTACATGAGAAGTTGAAAGAATCACAGTTTAGTCCATACATTGGAGACAGTAATTATTATATGGTTGATTGCATACATGATGTAGAAAGAGAACTTCATGTGATGGTGGCACATGAAGTAGAGTCCAATTTGCATGTGCTTGAGGAGTTGGAAGACAAGCAAACTGAAGACCAAGCACCTGTTCATTTCCAGAAATATTATGAGTTGCCTCTAGGAGGGATTTGCATGGTTTTGGAAGAGGCATGTGATCTCACCTTGATTGAGCCAACCACAAGTGAGATGAATGATTATTTACAAGATCTGGGACACTATGGCATCCGACACACATAGGGATGAAAAGTGGGTAAAGGGATTCTTCCTTTTTGTGCCACATGAGGAGCAGGAGGCTCCTATAATTAACACAGATGATATTTTCCCTTCCCAACAGCAGTTGAGCCAGCGCATGCCTATTTTTGAAGCCTCTTTTGACAAGAAGGCATTAGATCTACACTTATATTCAATGTGTGGGTCATTTGATGGAGTCTTGCACCCTTGGATCAATGGAAGAAGGTTGAGCCATTGGATGAAGAGGGAATCACTTGTTGGGTTCCATAGAGATCATGAGATCTCTTTATTTGAGGAAGACATACACATGGCTGATTTTGATATAACTTACTCTCTTTTGGAGCAGCATTATAAGACATGGGATCCTCACCCTTGTCATTTGAGTTTCATGGATGACACCTTTTCTTCTTATGTGCATTGGTCACATAAGAACCCTTTAGTTGGAAAGGAAAGACTTGTTGAATTTTGGCCTCCCTCTTTGAAGGGATATTTGGTGATGTATAGTCTTCCTTTGATTCAGCCCTACATTGGAGAGTTGCATATTTTGATGGGGATTTCATAGTTACCAAGTTTCTCATTTAAAGATGATCTTATTGTTTGGTGGCATGTTGTTTCCATATTCCCTTGCATTTACATCACTACAACAAAACCCTGTGATTAGCATCTCTTTTAGCTCCCTTTTTGGCATCCACTAACACTTTTAGTGTATTTTTCTTCATTTTCTAGGAAAAGTTGGCACTATTTCACGAGATGGTGCTTTTCTTGGCGTTTTTTGCGCCCTTTTTTTAAATTAGGTGCTAAACTAGACGATAATTGCATTCACTTTAGAATCCACTTTAACATCCACTTTAGCACCAGGAATAACGCCAGGCATAGCACCCTCAATAGAGCCTAGTTTTGCTTCCTTTAGTGCCATAAATAGCATCCTCCATAGTGCCAAGCTTAGTGCCAAGTTTAGCTTCCTCTTTCGCGCCAGTATTTAAACCAAGAATTGCACCTAGTTTGGCTCCCTAAGTTGCACCAAGATTCAAGCTAGGATTAGCACCATGTTTAGCACCTAATTTAGCTTCCTAATTGTCGGTAGGTTTAGAACCAAGTTTTGCATTTACAATAATGTCTAGTATAGAATCTAGTTTTGCTCCCAAAGTACCACCATGTTTTTGCTCCTAGTATTGCACCTAAATTTGCTCCCAAAATAGCATCGAGTTTTCCTCCTAGAATTAAGCCTAGTTCAACATATGAGTTACTTAATTGATGGGATAGAGGCTATTGGTTATTGGAGTTAAGGGTTAGATTTGGGAGGGTTTTGTTAGACATTGATGCTAATTTCTATGATGATAAGGACGACGGTGACAATGAGGACAATGTAGATGATAATGATGAGGATGAGGATGATGCATGCTATTGCATTATTTGAACCTAAGTGACCCTAATGGAAACTAAGTGGCCCTTTCGGAAACTAAGAGACCGTAATTAATCCTAAATGACCCTAATGGCATTTGAGTGTCTCTAAGACATTTGAGTGACTCTAACGGCATGATGATGATGATGTTATTGCATCCTGAAAATGATAAATATAGCATTGATGAATATATGTAATATGTTGACAAGGATGTTGATGATGTCGATGATGTCAATGTCAGTAATGATGATGTAGGCGATTATAGCACTATTTGATCTTGAATAATCCTAATGGAACCTAAATGACCCTAATGGAATCTGAGTGACCCTAATAGAACCTAAATGACCCTAATGGCATCTGATTGTCCCTCACAACATTTGAGTGACCCTAATGGAACTTGAGTCACCCTAACAACATGAGGATGATGTTGATGATGCATGATGACAATGATTATGGCATTGATGATGATTTGATTACAAGATGATAATAATGAAAATTATAATCACTACATTGATAATGACAATGAGGATGACTATGGTTATAATGTTTATCTCTATGATGATGAAAATTATGATACCGAAAGTGATTACGATGATAATGAGGATCATGACGATGTCAATGTCAATGATGATGATGCATGTGATAGCACTATCAGATCCTGATTGTTCCTAATGGCACCTAAACGAATCTAATGTATTTTGACTGACCCTATTGTCACTTAGATGACCCTAAAGGAATCTAAGTGTCCCTAAAAATATTTGAGTCATCCTAATGGAATTTGAGTGACCCTAACATCATGATGACGACGGCGATGATGATGCATGATGAAAAATATAATGGCATTTATTATGATTTGATTATAAGATGATAACGATGACAATTGATGCCTACATTCCGAATTAGAGGAAAAATATCTTTTATGAAACTCATTTGATTAATAGGTGGTTGGATGCCTTTTTCATCATCAAAATGATCATGACGATTATAATCATGAAATTGACTGCGATAATATATGGTGATGACACTGGTTATGAATATGGTGATAATTTTGATGTATAGGAAAATGAAAATGATGATAATTACTGTGATGACGATGATAGTGAGGATCATGATAATTACTAATTATTAAGACCTATCGACTAGTTAGGCGAGGGAAAATGTCCTTTATGAAATTCTTGAAAGGTAGTAAGATGTCTTGTTCATCATCACAATGTGGTTGACATGAATGACTATGATCACAATGATATATGACTACCGGGGGGGGGGGGTCAGTTGGTAGGAAATATCCTATCACGTCCATTCATATTGGGGAATAAATTATGATACATAAATGAGAAAATATATCGCCCCGTATTAAGGGGCCAAGGGGGATTAATTATTTTATATGGAAATAGAAATATTTAGGGTATATTTTAATACATTTCATGTAGAAGCAGTGAAGGGGAGGAAGAGAGAAAATCAAGGGACAAGGGAACGAGGTATTGAGTTTGATGGATAAGGGATACTATTACACCCAAAATCTACTCATCAAAAGATTTAGTGTATACACCCCTGAAGATACCTGGACTAAGTAATCATCCTAGGAGGATTTGTACCCAATTGTGCTAGCTTTTGAAGAGTCGTCGCAGGTTGCACACTAGGAACATGCGACGTCGCAGCTTTCTCCACTGCAGGTTGCGATGAGGTTAGTTAATGGAAAAAAATAGCTTATTCAAGATCCTTCTCGAAACTTGCCCATTTAGGGGTTTATCCCTGACCTCTAGGGGAGCTGGTACTCGACTCCTCACTCTTTGGGAGGATCCCCTATCTCTCTCCTACTATCTCTCAACCTATCCTATCCATACCCTATCCACTTAGTCCTATATAAGTGAAGCTCACTCCCATCCCAAAGGGAGGAAGCCTATGGTATCTACATGCTGGTGAAATCACTCCTAGAATACCTCCATTCACCTATTGGAGAACTCATACTTCCTTGGAAGCTTATGGCAATTGGCTTGGTCGGAGAAGGGCTATTACGTTAAGTCTTGGTTGTAGTTATGTATCTCTATCATGTACTCCTCTATTTATAGTAATACAAATGCTTTCCACCAATATTGTTCATGTGTGCAACGAAATTGAGTAGTTTACCTGCTTAATTGTTTACTTAGATCTCTTATTGTATAGATGTCTTTTACTAGTTTCTCTTCTTTCTTTGTCTTGATAGGTCTTGCAGCTTGGATCTGACGACCGTGAGACATGGAGAAACATTCAGGAGAAAGGATTGCGAAGTAAAAGGTAAGATATCTAGTACTCGATCCTTAAGTAGATCTAAGAGATGTATTTGTAGTCTATTCTATTTGTTCTAGACTCACTTTGAGCTAGGGAGATCCGGATCGCGTCCGCTCGAGTGGATTGTCCGATAACAAATCTGGCGACCATACTGGGGAGTATAGAATTGGTCAGTAGTTGTCAATCTGAGAGTCATTTTCAGTTGATTGCTTGACACAAGCCTTTTATTTTTTGCTATTTACTTCTTGGAGTTGATTTCACTATCAGATCTTCATATTGAAGACTCTGATCTATTTCCTCTGAGTTTATACAACTCATTCCAAAACCATTCCATGGTTCATTACTGAGAGATCTGATTCATTTTTGAATCTAGACTTCGCCTGTCGCACCTAGGTAGTGGGAACAGAGCGACATTGTGTCATAATGGGTCTCTTCTCTTTACCTATTAGTTACTTGTCACATCCCATGCATTGGCAGACTGCGACATCGTCGCACTTCCCGTGTAGGTAGACTGCAACGTCACACTGTGTACAAGCACAGAGTGCGCTGATTTGTCAAAATTTGGCATGCAGGCATCTCCTCTCCATTTGAAAGTCTGGACTTTGGTTTGCTGTATGGACTCCCTCTGTGCTGTAAGATCCATCCAGAGATCTCATCTTTGATTTGTGTGTTTTGTTTGGCTTATTTGTATTGGTTTTTGAGTCTTTTGAGATTTGGATTCATGTTTGGCCCCTTGAGTCAAAACTAGTGTTTTGCTTACATTTTTAAGCGAAATGGGTTCTATTTTTGACCCATTGTGCATTCTTTAGCCGTTTTGACCCATCTCAAGGTTTTGAGATCTTTTTGATTGAGTGTGATTGGCTTGTTTTAAAGACTTGAAGAGTGTGGGATATCCATGTCTTTTTGAGCCTCTCTTTCTTGGGTTATGCATCTTGTTTCCCTTACATGCTGAGCTATTCAATCATTTTTGGGAAAGATTGATTCTTTGTCTCCACTTTAGTTCAAAGAAAAGATTGGTTTTGTCACTCTTTTGCTATATTCATGAAATTGGAAAACATAAGTGTTCTTCTTACTTTAATTTGATCATTTGAAATTCTTGGTCTCACACTTATAAGAAGAAGAAAGGCTTGTTTCAGTTTTGTGTGCATTTGAGTTAGATAAGATTGTTAAGTGCTTATCTTTGTCTTGCATTTGATTGGAAACGTTTGTGGAGTCCTTCTTTCCGTAGCTTAGATGTGTCTTTTTCAAGTGTAAAAAGATAGGAAATGAGTTATAATTATTGCATTTGGTAGATTTTGAGCCTTTCTTGAGTGCCTTTGAGTTGTTTGGGTGTTTGCCATTTTCCCTTGGGAATTTCTGAATAATTAGAGTGTTGTAGATATTCTCTCACTTTCTGTATATAGATATGAAAAGCGTTTAGTTATCAAGTTCCATTTTTGATACATGCATTTGAAAATTGAAAGTGCTTCATCATTTTGTCTTATACATTGTTAAGATTAGCTGCATCTTTCATTTTCTTTACGCTTTTTGGCTGATTATTACTGAAAGTTAGAATTATTGCACTCTAGGAAGGAATTCTTCTTTTCGCTACTACTTAAGTACTTTTGGTTTGAAAGAAAACATATCTCTCCTTACCTTAATTAGTTTTCATTGAAAAGGAAAAGAAAATGTGCATTATCATGTAGTTGAGGATTGCATTATGTTTACATTTATGTACTCACCTCATACATCCACCTAACCATACAAGATAAAATTAACGCTAGCTTAGGTTAAAATCATTTAGTAACTGTGTGTAAGTTAGAGACGTGTTCTGACTTCTTTAAGCGTGGAAGCTGTTGTTATTTTCCAGCACTATATTCCAGGGGTATTGTAGTCTTCCACGTACTTATTAGTATATCGAGCTCCTTCACGTACCCACCAAGTACCATAATTTGTACTTGGCGTATATCGAAGGGTGTATCATGTACTCGATAGTATATCGGAAGGTCTCTTGTTGAACGGTTGTGCATTAGACAGCACCACTACGGATTTGAGCTCCCACGTACCTTGAGTATATCGAGAGACACCCTTAGGATTCCTGAAACCAACTGAGTTAACCATTTGGCCATCTTGGCAAAGCAATACATCGAGAACAACACTCAGGGAGATTAGCACGCACATACTGTCCAGGTAATCGGGTATGCAGGAAAGGGTACGGTCCCAATCCTCCTTGTCGCGTCATATTGTTGGACCCTGCAGTATATAGTGGTTTTCGATGCCTTGATAATCCTGTGAGGTTCCATACTTTGAATCCACTCCTATTCACACAGTTTGCTTGTTGATTTTAGACTTGAGTAGTGTTTGATTTGTGTGGTACTTTAGAGACTCTTAAGAAGTTTAGATATGGAAGATTCTTCTGGGACTACCAACCAAGGCACCCCATTCTAGGGTATGCCATTTGTTATCCCCCCTTGTGGAACTGTTGGTCCTCCCTTTATGGCTACATTGAGTCTTCCTGGATTTACGATAGGATTACCAGTATGGTTATTCTTCAATCCAGTTACACCAAGTGCACCAAATGTGTCGAACCTAGGTCCTTCACCACATGAGCATCAATCTCATGGTGACCCTTCTCCTTCTCCATCGAAAGTTGAATCGGATTCCGTCTCTTCCTCTTCTCCTACTGAAAACTCTAGTGTTAGTAATCAGGTGGAGAAGAAGAAGAAGAAAAGGAATATCAAGAAGGAGAAGGATAAGAAAGAGACCAAGCGTCAACCATCTGCCTCTGATGGCACTCATTCTATGAGAACACCTCGTAAGCCAAAGTTCCCTTGCAAACTTTGCAAGGGTGATCACCTTCTCAAGAATTGTCCCGATCTTTCCCGTGTGTTAGAAGTGTGGTCTAAAAACCCCAAATCGTTTGTATCGTCAACCTCTAACCATCATGTTGATGATACTCCCTCGACCAGTGACCCATTCGTGAAGGGTCTGAAGGGTAGAGCCGCAAACCCTTGCTGGCTATGCAAGGGCATGCATCGTACTTACCTTTGTCCAAGCATGGATGAAGCTTCACAGTGGTTGGAAGATATTACTAGTTCTCAACAGGTGCTTCCAACAAGCGATAGTAAGTTGTCCCTCGACCCCCTACTGGTTGACCAAGTGATCAATTTAGTTTCATTCGTAATTGATCCCACTCTCCCTTCTGAGAGTGAAGAGATCGAGTCGTTGTCATCTCCACTCGATCCTACTCTTTCATTGGAGAAAGTACAGACTGGAGCAGTCACCATGACACAATCTTCGTCTCATTCTTATCTTCCAAGTGAGAGTGAATTGGAAACCATTGATGTTTTCCTTGTCAGTTCAGAATGTCCTAGGCAAGGGGAGACCCTTTCCATTCCTACAGGACCCCCCGAGTACTGAGGTCATTTCCTGTGATTGGAATGAGCTAACAGAATCTCGTCTTCCTTCGAGTATTCCTTTTCAAATATCTGTAGGAGTTTTCAATAAAGAAATCTTTCGTACGATAGTTGATGAAGGAGCTTCTGTTAGTATTTTATCCTCAACTGCTTGGAAAGCTATAGGTTCTCCTCAGCTTGTGCCAGTAACTGACCAAATTTTGGCTTTTAATAGAAGGCCTACCGGACCTTTAGGGATTCTCCCGCAGTTACCTATCACATTGAGAGGTAAGACTGTTTATGTTGATGTCATGGTTGTCCAAGGTCCTTTAGATTTCAATCTGCTCCTTGGACGTGATTATGTCTATGCTATGAAAGCTATAGTGTCCACGCTCTTTCGAGTGATGCATTTTCCTCATCATGGGAATATTGTGACCATTGATCAGCTTTCCTTTGTGACACCCACTCATCATATGACTCCTAGTCATTAGACTTCCCTAAATGTTCCGCATCTTTTAGTGGTTTTTTTTTTCCCCAAGGATGGGGGGTACAAGCACGGTTTATGTTATGTTTCAAGCTCATTAAAAAATGAAACCAACCACCCTAGCATAGTTTCCCTTTGGTTTCAAGCTTGCATAAAAATGAAACCAATCCATTAGAGCATAGTTTTATTATGTCTCAAGCTCGTTAAAAAATGAAATAGACCCCTCTAAGCACAGTTTACCTTTGGTTTCAAGCTTGCATAAAAATGAAACCATCCCTTCGAGCATAGTTTTATTCCATTTCAAGCTCATTAAAAAATAAGATGGGCCCCCTCAAGCATAGTTATTGTCTATTTCAAGCTTGTGTAAAAATGAAATAGATATCCCTCCCTTCAGTTCGAGTCTCTCGCTAGAGTTAGAACTTGAACCTTCATTTCCTCTGATTCTCGTTTTCCCCCCCTTGGTGAACATTTTCATATTAGTAGCCAGGTTGGTAGTTGGGTTAGCAAGCAACATTTTTAGATGAAATGAAGCTTGGGGGGCATGCCACATGTCGTACCATCAACAATCATGTTGAGGGAACACTACCATGTTAAGCCGCTAGCAATCATGCTGGGGGCATTTACCAACCTCTGGGCATCATGTTGGGACCGAATCCGTCAATGGGCCTTAACCTATGAGCATATTTCCCTTTCTATGTCAAGCTCGTTAAAAAATGAAATAGGTTCCCATGAGCAGAGTTCTAATCTTGTGTCAATCTCGTTAAAAAATGAAACATATCCTTTCCCTTTGAGTTGAGTCTCCTCGTAGACTTAGTACTTGAACCTTCTTTTCACCCGCCTATGCCTTAGGCGGATGAAATGAAGCTTGGGGGCATGTCTTCAACCTCTGGAAGTTATGTTGAAGTCAACTCGATCGCCTCTCCACACCACATTGGAGCTAAGTCACTTACTCCCAGCAATCATGCTGGGGGCACACACCAACCTTTGGATGCCATGTTGGGGAAAAGTTCACCATTGGGAACATTTTCGAGCATACTTTCCTTTTTAAGGTTTCGAGCTCATTAAACCATGAAAATTACCACGAGCATAGTTCATTTTCTATTACAAGCTCGTTAAAAAATGAAGCAGATATCACGAGCATTCTTCCAACCTATCTTCGAGTTCGTTAAAAACAGTAAGATGGCATTTGAGCTTACTTTTCACTTTTTTCGTGCTCTGGTTCAAACATGAAAAAGATTCTGAGTGCTTTTGATACCATTCTCATGCTCGTTAAAATTTTGAGTTAAAAAGGTGTGTCTAATGAGTATAGGTTTATCACTTTATCCGGCCTCGCTAGACTATTTACGGAAAAGGACACCCCCCAGAGTCTACCGTTAAGCTCTTTTCAGGCTCTCGAAAAATGAAAAGATTGCCAAGCAAACTTGTCGTGTTCACGCTTGTTAAAGTATCTGAATGGTCATCTTCCTAGTGATAGTTTACCCCTTTTTTGGACCAGGAGGCACTAATTACGAAAAAGGTATACTCCAGCCAATCATGACTGGAAGAGTCCTCTCCCGCGTTGTTTTACCCTTTTTCGGGTGACGGGGCTAACTTTACAAAAAATGACCGTTGGAGTCTTCTTTAGTTCTTTTCAGACTCTCTAAACATGAAATGACGACCGAGTTTACCTTCTATGGACTCGTTAAAGTTTTCACATTGAAGGGCCCATCATGGGACGAACCCCTCCTATCCCAGGTTCGAAAAACATTTGGGATTGGACTCATCTATGAGATGAGCTATACCGAGCATCTGGTTACCCTCATCAAGCTTGTAAAAAACACATGAGGCACTCATCATTCATGATGGGGAAAAAGGAAAGCATTTGTGCTACATACCTTATTAGTGGAAGTATGTAGTCGTTCTTGAACATGGCACTCATATGCATTTGCATACAATACTTGGGTCATCTGTTTGTCTATGAGTCCCTGCTTACTTTCTGAATCCTATTACTCCTTTGAGTCATTCAAAGAAAGCTCCCATCATTGATTGCATTAGAATTTTGCATTGTACTCATTGTGTCAATACTGCCAAGTCATGCCATGCCCATGTTCAAGAACACATCTATCATTTTCCATCTGCAGTCAAGTGTACCCGTCACCATATCGGTTTACTTTGCGTCAGTCTTGCATGTTACTGTACCATCCGATCTACTCTATACATTTTTGTCGTGTTTCGTGTCGATTGATGGGGGATTCATCATGGCCCTCCTTTGACAGATTCATCCTTGTTGACTTCAACACATCATCCGAGGATTGAGTCTAGAAACCAGTCAAGTACCTTGGCCCTGCATGCCTCAATGGCAGGTTACCTCGCTTTCATCATGAGTTTACATCATTGACTCTTGATTGGAATATTTCATCTTGCGTTCGACTTCAACTCATTTATTCACGCTTGATGATATGTACTGTGATACCTTGAGAATCATTGACATCAATGGTGATCTCCCTCACACTTGTTAACGGTTTACATCAATGGTTGGGAATCAAGTGGTTTCTACCATGTTCGACGTCAAGACATTTGTAATCACATGGATAGATTCGTATCATTGCGGGTTCAGCTTGAAGACCCCAGGGAGTCATATTTTACCCAGGTTGCGATGGAGTTTGTATTGAGTTATATCACACGGATCCACTTTTGTATTGGTCGTGGCTGTGTTATCATCTCATCATGGATCTACACTTGTGTATAGTAGCCATGATTGTGATTAGTTGGTCATTACTACCATGGATCTGCAATGTATTGGTCGACAACCATGTTGTACTTCATATGAGATTGTTAGTTTAGAGTCAGTTGTACTGCAGTAGATTCAGTGTATATACCCCTGAAGATACTTGGACTAAGTAATCATCTTGGGAGGATTTGTACCCACTTGTGCTAGCTTTTGAAGAGTCGTCACAGGTTGCACACTAGCAACATGCGACGTCGCAGCTTGCTCCACTGTAGGGTGCGACGAGGTCAGTTAATGGGAAAAAATAGCTTATTCGAGATCCTTCTCAAAACTTTCCCATATAGGGGCTTATCCCTGACCTCTAGGGGAGTTGGTACTTGACTCCTAACTCTTTGGGAGGATCCCCTATCTCTTTCCTACTATCTCTCAGCCTATCCTATCCATACCCTATCCACTTAGTCCTATATAAGTGAAGATCACTCCCATCCCAAAGGGAGGAAGCCTATGGTATCTACATGCTGGTGAAATCACTCTTAGAATACCTCCATTCACCTATTGGAGAACGCATACTTCCTTGGAAGCTTATGGCAATTGGCTTGGTCGGAGAAGGGCTATTACGTTAAGTCTTAGTTGTATTTCTATATCTCTATCATGTACTCCTCTATTTACAGTAATACAAATGCTTTCCACCAATATTGTTCATGTGTTCAACGAAATTGAGTAGTTTACCTGCTTAACTGTTTACTTAGATCTCTTATTGTATAGATATCTTTTACTAGTTTCTGTTGTTTCTTTGTCTTGACAGGTCTTGCAGCTTGGATCTAACGACCGTGAGACGTGGAGCACCATTCAGGAGAAAGGATTGCAAAGTAAAAGGTAAGACATCTAGTACTCGATCCTTAAGTAGATCTAGGAGATGTATTTGTAGTCTATTCTATTTGTTCTAGACTCACTTTGAGCTAGGGAGATTCGGCTCACGTCCGCTCGAGTGGATTGTCTGATAATAGATACTCAATCACGATGTAGGACGGTTGATGGTAGTGCTCTATTAAAGGGTTTTCATGTTGCTCATGTGCTTAGTTGGTTAATGGATCTTCAAATTTTATAGAGTATAGAGATATGCTAACGTGAATTTTTTCAAGGCTTTGGCCTCCACATAGGAATTTAGAAATGTACATTATATAAAATCAATGATGATGATGACGATGACTATAGTGATCATCATGATGATGACGACGAAGACGACGACGGTGATGATGATGATCATCATCAACTCCATAATTTTTTTTCTTTAGGTCTTGTGGGCCATGCACAAGACCCCATGCTATCGTACATGTCGTATATAGTGAACATATTACCTGCAAGTGGGATATGGTTTCCATTTAAAGCATGCATAATTTATACCCATGGTTGAGTACATTGTAATCTTGGAGGTTGTAGAGAAATTGATTTTTTTTTAACTATACCAACTACATTCCTTGAAATAAAATTAGATTTGATTTGTAAGGTTGGAAAATATGATTAGATCGGATTAGAAAGAAAGGGGATAGGAGAATCATATTATTGACATGTAGATATTTATAATCGACTACGGTAAATGTAAGTATGGTGGGTTGTAAAATTCCATCGACAAACTATAAAAGAATTGAAGATGAATATGGATATGGCGATGAGGATGACGATGAAAGTGACAATAAAAATGATGACAATGAAAACGATGACGATGATGATGACATTGTTGATGATGTGATTATATGATGACAATTCTTGGATGATGGGGTTAAAAGTAACGATGGGATTTATGAATTGCCTGACCAAAGCCTAGGGAAAGGAGAACCAATACGTTTATTTTTTTACGTAGATAACCTTATCTTTTTCCAAACCTAGAAGTGGTGTCAAGGTTTGATTTACAACCCATCATCATCATCATCATCATCATCATTGTCTTTGTCATCTAGTTCATCATCATCATCATCACTGTCATCTAGGTCATCATCACCAACATCATTGCCATCATTCTCATTGTCATCATCATCATTCATGTCATTCTCATTGTCATCGTCATAATTGTCATCTTCACCATCATAATCATCGTTGTTGTCATCATCATATAATCACATCATCATTAATGCCATCATCAATCTGACAAACTAAACAAAGCATTCTACTATGAATGTTGTATGACATGATAATAATAATAATAATATATTTTTAAGGTCATAGCCTAGTTAGACACCAATTTGGTGTATGAGAAAACTTGTTTGTGAGACAAGATTTGATTGTTAAAGTTTACGGAGTTGTACATATCCTACCCCCTCCATATTTGAACCTATGACCTTTTTTTTTGTGAAATTTGATTAAAAATGTACAAAAATTATTGAAATTGTATTTAAATATAGGTCTAATAGGGATAATTAAGGGAGTTAAATTCATTTATGCAATCAAAAATACAATTTCAACATTGAAAAATGTCTAATATTAGACTACTTTTATAAATTTTGGTAATTTAATTATTATTATATATAATAAAAAAACAATAATAATAATTTATTTTTTAGGTCACATACACTAACTTGGTGTATGAGACCCCCCTTGTTTGTGGATAAGGCCCCCCTATGCATAGCGACTTGATTTCTAGAGTCCATGGAAGTGTAAATACCCTACTCCCCTATGGATTTTAACCTATTTAATTGGATCTAGCTCAAGTGGTTGTGGGATGGAGCCTTATCCTCCCCAATTTAGGGTTTACCCTAGGTACCATCCTCTAAATCGAGATGAATTATTTCAAACAATTTTATTTAGTATTTTTTTTAGTTGTCCAAAGTTATTTAGTTTTGAATTTGAGTTTGAATGTTTGTGAGTTTTGTTTTTAATATGATTATATTGTTTTCTAGTTCTATTGTTTTGTTTTTTAATGTGGCATTTTGATATGTAAATTTTGTTTTTTTAAAGGGTTTATTTTATTGGATGTTAGAATGTAACTTGTGATACAAAGTTTGCGGTCCATATAGTTTATAATTATTTCCTCACCATTTGAATTACATGAATTGTTTTTGGAAGTTGTGGTGTAAGTGCCCTACAACAATAACTATTCTATGCCTAACACGGTATCCATCCCACTTAGTGGTAGAGAAAAAAACTCCTAAATGCAATTCCAAGTTTTATATTCATACGAAAATTATATCTTCCTACACTTTTAACTTTTTATTCATTTGCAATTCTAATTGTGAGATCTTTTTTTGTAAGATTCAGATTTATATTAAAACTAGAAAATAGAATTGTAATGCTTGGGAACTTATTGATGTTACTTAAATAAGTTGAAATATATTAATGTTCCTTAAATGAGTTTAAATATATTTACTTGTGAGTATTTTTGTTTCTTCTTTTGACCTATAGTGTTCCGCAGCAACGATAGACTACACGCACCTACGCCTATTTAAACACCTATCTTAACACCCATCAGAGCTCATTGGATCAGAGCACCCGCATCCCTATCGTACCTCTCGGCACCTATACACAACCCATCGACAAACGAAGCACACACACCCGTTGGACAGAGCACACCCACCTATACCCCTCAGAGCCCATCGAAAAGAATAAAAGGCACCCAGATAGAGAGGACTTAGAGGCTCAAGCGGGACAGAGAGCGTAAAGGGAGTTAGAAGCTTAAGCCAGTGTTGGGATCAACCTTTTATATGGCCATTTTCGCCCACTGTAAACATTCTTTTTTACTTGATATTCTACCCCACAACTGATATTAAAGTGACGTTTAATTTTAGAAAAAAGGATCAGTGTTAATAATATTATGACAAAGTTTTATCAATTTTAAATTTTAGCATGTTTTTGTTATTGGTATTTTCTACTTATTGATAATAATATCATAGTTTTAACCTATTTTTGAGTTAGCAACTATATTTAACTATTTAAAAAAAAAATTGAATTTAAAATTAAAAAAAAAACCTTTAAATTAATTGAATTTTGAAGTTATGTATAATTTCCAAAACTAACTTTATGATAAATCAAATTAATAAAAGCCTTTCCAAAATTAAAAATGATATAATCCTTTGCAAATAAAAATATCTAAAAAAAATTGTAAAATATAAAAGCAAAATATTTGAACTTCCAAAAAAATAATTCAAAACTTGACATAGGTGGTTTGGTTGGGCTCTGTTTAAGAACAAAAAACTAATTTAATCCCACTAAATAAACCAAGTTAAAAATGTTTAGTGTCTAATAGTTCTCACATTAATTTCAAATCCCTTATGGGAGGCTTCATGTTTTTCTTTTCTTCCCAGTTTCAATCTTTCAGATCCCTATTTCCCATTTTCTTACTTTGGTTCCCTTTCCCTCTTTTAATTTTCTATGGCTCAATCCTTCACATGTCTATATGAATGGTAGAGAAGACTGTGCTTGGGCGTTCACTAGATTTGGTAGCAGGAGATGAATGGGAAGTTGTGAATGCCGATGGATTTGTTTACAAGAGACAAAAAGAGAGAACACTCCTCCTCCCAATCTCATCAACACCACAACCATAAAAAAGGCAGCTCTGCTAAACCTAAAATCCAGATATGTACGAGAAATCATATATTGGGAGTCATTTTCCCAAATGTCGCAGACCACAATCACATTCGTTATCAAGTCCAATAGAAATGCAATACCGTCTTTTTCTCCTCTGCATCAGACCAAAGTGTAGAACGCTCGCAAATACATTTTCAAGGACCTTATACAGTAGGTAACTACACATCCTCTGCTAAATGCCAAATTCCTTTGTTTCTTCAAGTAGGGTTTCATGTGATTATTTTCTTCACCATTTCCTTCTGTAGGATGAATCCTAGGTGTTATAGCTTGAAATGACACCTCTCCGTCCGTGACGACACTTGCTTCCCTTGGTCGCATGACGACACTTCTTGAGATCAAGTTCAGTCACACAACAGGACATTTGTGGATGGAGGAGTCATTTGGGACACTAAAAATGGTTGAAATTACCTCATTCTTGACCCATTTGATGTATATGACCCTTAGGAACATTTTTCCAAACCAAACCATCTCCTGAAAATGAGCAGAAAAGCCTGTTTTTGGCCATTTTTCAACATGAGCGCGACTCTACTGTTGAAATAGTAGCGTGTATACCCTAATGAGCGTGACTCCACTATTGAAATAGTAGCGTGTGTACGCGACTTTGTATACTATAGAGTAGCGTACACCCCTGTTTTGGTCAAAATCTCAAAATTCGAGTAAGTTAAGTTGGTTGGGAAACCTCTTGAGTGGTTATAACTTCTTTTCCTCTTCCTCATTGACTATATAAGGAGGGTAGAAGGGTCATGTGAGGGGACTAAGCCCAATTACAAAGTTATGCTGGAGGAATGGAGACCCTCATCCCCCTCTCTTGTGCTTCAGTTTTGGTAAACCCTAGTACAATTGCTTAGAGGCTGGGATCCTTGGAGAACAAAAGCAGGAGACCTTGAATCTAGGTTTTGTGAAGTGCCAAGCTTGAAGGAAGGTATAATGGTATGTACTTGCTTTCATTCATTAATAAAGATCAGACGTTCTTCTCTTTCCAAATATGACCTATTAATGTGTCTTAGATTTGATTACTGTTTGATTATAGTTTGATGTCTCTTTATACTATGGATATCAGTCTTATATATGTAGTCAAATGTGTTTGAGAAGGGTATCAAGTTGTTTTGCAGGTCTGGGCATTGTGACATTGAATAGCATTGAAGAGCGAAGGAGGCAAAGCTAGGATCAACCTTCTGAATGAGGTGCCTACATATCCAAACCCTAATCTCTTCATTTATTTGTTGTACTTGCAGAATGCTTGTAAGTCTATCTTTATCACCGTAAGTTGGTAGTTTCTCCCCTTAACTATAGGTGCATTTTCCCCACAACAGATTGGCTACTCCGCTGGGGAAATCCTAACTGCTTAGGGGTATCCAAGGTCATTTCTTCAGTCTTGTTTGATGGTCTTTGTTCATTTTATTGATTAGGATCAGTTAGTAGGCTCTAGTTGACCCTCCTTGGCTCTTACAAACCCTTCCTAGCCCTTGCAAACCCTTGTGGACCCGGGTGTGGTGGTTTTAACCCCATTTTTCCAACTTTTTCCACCTGTACGCTACTGTTTGTACAACACAGTAGCGCCCATACGCTACTTTTCCTCTACACAGTAGTGCCCATCCTACTATGGGCGCTAGTTTCCTTCATACACAGTAGCGCTCAAAATCTGGGTTTGATTTTTTTGAGTTTTTGGGTTGTGGACCCAAATCTGGGGGCTGTGGCTGCATTGTTTGGGGTCCCTGATGACCCTAGGTCCGTTTTAAACCACTGTAAGTGGTCTCCCATACTTGTATTGATCCTACATTCATGATTTGAACCTCTTTTGATAATTTTGGGCTTGTTTGGAAAGTTTTGGGGTTTGTTGACCTAAGTTGGGGGGTTGTGGACCTGTTTGGTGTTTTGTACCCTAATTTGAGTCTGAATGAACTTGCTTTCCCCATTTCCACTAGATTTGAAACCTATTGAGTCTTCTTGACCCTGTTTGTATCTATTTGAGTGAAATTTCTCTTTTAGGTTGGTTTCTTATCCTCCCTTATGCTTTTAGTTTTTCTTTTGTAGTGAAAGCTCAAGTGTTTTGGCTGTTGTTCAAGACCTTGTTTGCATTGTTTATGTGAAGACCTGACTTTACCAAACCATACTTTTTTGTAGGTCATTTGCTTCGTTTGGGTATAAAAGTAGTTTTTGTACTCTTTTCCCAATGGTTGGCATGCTTACATCAATAAGAATTTGAAAGTCATATTTGGTAGCTTTTACTGTTTCATAAAGAGAACCTGAAAGTTTCTTTGCTTTGCTTTGATAGTAGGTTAGTTTTAGTTTTGTTTCTTACCTTTGAAAAGCATAAATAATTTTGATTTATCTTCTGAATAGAGTACCTTGCAAGTGGCTTAAAAGATTTTAGAGTGCTTTGCATCAAAAAGAACAAGTTTTCTTTTGCATACCTATTTGTTTGAGTAGCTGCATTCTTAGGTTTTGAGTTTAATTTTGTACATTTAGGCTTTATTTTTAACTTTTTTGCATTCGAAAGATTAAAAAATTGCATTTGCACATGTATTCTAGATCAGAATTTTAAGACTTGCATTGAAAAGAAAAAGATTTGTTTAGTGGTAAATTTTTCATTTTTAGTACTCTATTTCTATTATAACCACTCTCACACACCCACTACCTTTTTGAGTAAGCAAGTAACCTTTAAAATGAACTCTAATAAAATGAACTAGCAACATTTTCTTTTCTAGGTTACACTACACCAGCTAGTCTTGGTTAGGATCTTGGGTTTAAAACACCTTAAACCACCCAAGATCACACATTACGCAAAAATCGTAGTTCGACTATCACAGGTAAACCCATTTCACTCAAAGCTTGCCTGGGATCTATGTAGTAGATCATTGCGAGATTAGATTGTTGGGAATACTCCTCCTACTTTCTGTTTCGAGCATACACCAGGATTGGATCGTGTTTGGGGACTCTTTCGAGTTTCAGGCTCAGTTACCCTGCCCACGCCTTCTGATTCGACCGGTGACTGTTCCCCCAGGAGTTTTCGGTGTTGTGGTATCCTTAGTATCTGACCATAGGTTCATACATAGGTGACAACGGAGGGTATATCTGCTGTACCTAGGACAGACGTGGGAGGAAATCCCTTGCAGGTCTTTGGGAGGGCGGTTGGGTGATTCCAGCGCTTGCACCCTTAGTCATTGTATTGTGGACCCCGGGTAACTGTTCTTCATCCGTCGTTGATCTATTCTAGGCCCTCATCATCCCAGACTCTTCTCCGGAAGGCATCTGTTTTCCTGGTTTGATTTACCTAGGACCTTTTTTAGTGGTGTGCTCTTTGTGCTACTTGTTTTAGTTTACCTTAGAGAACTTCTTGTTCATTTGAGCAGGAAACTATGTCTAGCATTCCAGCGAGTGCCATTCAAGGTACCCCTGTTCCGGGGGATCCTTTTGCTGTTCCATTCATTGGAAACATTGGTGCTCCCTTAATGGCTACTCTGAATCTTCCTGGATTCACTATTGGGTTTCCGGTTTGGTTGTTTTCCACTCCGAATGCCTTGCATGCTCCTGACGCTTCTTTTGTGAGCACCTCAAATCAAGAGCATCAGAACCCTGTGCCTGATTTTCCAGTAACATCTTCTCCTCCTCCTTCTACCTCATGTGGCGAAAGTAGCAATACTAGTAGCCAGCAGTCTAAAAGGAATAGACGGAGGAAGAATAGGAAGAAGATGCCAAAACAAGGGGGCAGTAACCCAGCCTCTATAAGTCATGCTTGGCGCAAGCACCCTGCCTCTGCAAGTCATGCAAGGGGCACCTACCCAGCCTTTGGAGGTCACGTTGGGAGAAAAAATGTAGTCACTGAAAATCATACTGAAAGTTTGTCTTCAACCACTGTCAGTCATGTTGAGGACACGTCATTGATCACTGCTAGTCATATTAATGACAAGTCACCAGTTCCTGTGAGTCATACTGGAGACACCAGATCAGCCACTGCAAGTCATGCTGAGGGAGTTGACATTGTCGACAAACCAAAGAAACAGAAGCTTAAGTTCCCTTATAAGTTTTGCGAGGGAGATCACCTTACTTACTTGTTCCCTGTACTTCTAGAAGTGCAAAAAGTGTGGTCCTTAGTTCAAAAGTCTGATGCTTCTGAGAAACCAGCCTCTGTGAGTCATGCTGGGGGCAAGCTGTCAGCTAATGCTAGTCATGCTGGGAGTACTGACATTGTAAAGGAGTCTAAACCTATAGGACGAAAACCAAAGTTCCCTTGTAAACTTTGTAAGGGAGATCACCTTACTCACCGATGCCCTGCCATTCCAGAGGCATGAAGAGTGTGGTACATGTCTGAAGGAACCTCTGTTCCTGCATTGTCTATAGATTCCCTGCAGTCAGATCAACCTTTGGTTGATAAAGTGGTTGAACCAATGCAATCTTTGGTCGACCCCACTCTTCCTTCAGAGAGTGAAGTGATCGAATCGATGCAATCTTCGATCGATCCCATCAGTCCTTCAGAGATTGATGCACCTACTGCTGAAGTCTTCTGCATTACCAGTTTGGATATTCCTGAAAAAGGGGGCACTTCATCTGTGCCATGTGAACCCCTACCAAGCCCTAGGATTGTTTCCTTTGATTGGAATAGTCTAGCCGAGCCTCATCTTCCTTCTTCGACACCTTTCTAGATAAAGGTTGATATCGGGAACCATACGGTTGATCGATGCATTGTTGATGAAGGTGCTTCTGTTAGTATCTTATCCGCTTATGCTTGGAGAGATTTGGGTTTCCCTAATGTTATTCCAGTTTCTAATTGGCCGTTGACCTTTGATAGAAGACCTAGTGAACCGATCGGATTCCTCCGTCAGGCACCTGCTACTTTGGGTGGAAAAACAGTCTTAGTTGATTTTATGGTTTTAAAGGACCCTGTGGACTTTGATATGATCCTCGGGCATGATTACATATATGCTATGCATGCTGTGGTGTCTACACTTTTTCGTGTGATGCATTTCCCTCATAATGAAAACATTGTCACCATCGACGAGCTTGCATTCGTTGATCCTCCTTATTGCCCAACTGTAGACCAGTAATATCCCTTGTCATTAGGCACTACTATGTCACATGGGACTTATGTGGCATATTGTTCCTTGAGTTCAACTGCTACTGAGAAGAAGTCTCTGAGTTCATGCTTACCTTCTCGGGACTTGGTCCCAGCTTTTGACCAAGTGACCCCTCCATGTGAATGTTTAGATATGTATTCTATCTGGGATGATATGCTTCCTTCCGATGAAGTTTTCCTAGAGTCTATAGTACAGTCTTCCATTCATTTGGATGTTGATCCATTCGTAGTTATGTCCAGCCCCGGTTTGACCTTAAAGTCTGATCTTCCTACTGTTGAGTCTTTGGACTCTCCTATACATCCGCAAATCGGTGTTCCTGCTGAGTTCGATTCTCCTTCTAGAATTTTCAACTCCCATGATGATGAATTTGTTTCTGTAGATTCCATCATGTCCTTCAACTTTGATCTTCATCTTGAAGTCGATCTTGTTGATTGTAAGTCCTCGGGCTTGGGTACCATAGAGTCTTCATTTGAAAACTCTGCCTTGTTTATGCCTATTGTTGATGATAGTGAAGTTGAAAGTATTTCTACCACAGTGACTTGTATCGGGTCTTTCCTTATATATGTTTTAGATATGATCCTGGTACTAATGTTTCTTGGAGACAGGATTCTTAGCTGGATGTATACTTGCTTACTGGTCATTTTCGACACCTTGTGCGACCATGTCAGGTATATTCGGAACCTTGCATATAGGTTTAGGATTCCCTTCTGTTATGTTGCATTTGAACCTTTTGCCATCCGAATTCACCATAGGGTCGAACCTGTTGGATATTGGTGTGTTAGCCATCTGTTTATGCATCGTGCACCAGTCCGACAGCAGAGCCTACCTAACATGGGTCACCCTAGTCAGCACCCTTATACCATTTTGGTGCCCATGCCGAGTTTTTCTCATAGGCTCGGGAGCCTTTTTAGATTTACCATGACTTTGAGAAGAAGCCTCATATCTTTCTTCCTCATATATTTCTGGCCATCCCTGATAGGGCTCCCATCCTTGTGTTCAAATTGCATATGCATCTATTATGATCCCGCTTGCGCTAATGAGCCTGAAGCCGGCTTCCACGCTTTTAGCTCGTTATATAAGCCTCCATCTCTGATCTCATTTCCGCTAAGCCATGTATCATTTTTCCCTCACAATTTGACACCTTTTACCTGGAGGAGACACACCCTGAGTGTACTTATCTTGCTCATGTTCCTTGCATTAGGCATAGCTTTGTTCCATGCGCTTGGAGCTAGTTTTGCATGTCCCTGACACTCGTCTCCTCCCCAAATGAGCATTTCTTCTACCTTTACTTCGAGCTCGTTAAAAACAGTAAGTAGGTTACGAGCATTCTTCTACCTTCACTTCGAGCTTGTTAAAAACAGTAAGTAGGTTGCGAGCATTCTTCTTTTACTTCGAGCTCGTTAAAAACAGTAAGTAGGTTTCGAGCATTCTTCTTTTACTTCGAGCTCGTTAAAAACATTAAGTAGGTTTCGAGCATTCTTCTTTTACTTCGAGCTTGTTAAAAACAGTAAGTAGGTTTCGAGCATTCTTCTTTTACTTTGAGCTCGTTAAAAACAGTAAGTAGGTTATGAGCAGTCTTTCACCTTTCCTTCAAGCTCGTTAAAAATAGTAAGGAGGCTATGAGCATTTCTTTCATCTTCACTTCGAGCTCATTAAAAACAACAAGGAAGTTGTGAGCATTTTCTGTATCTCCTTTGAGCTCATTAAAAACAGTAAGGAGGTCATGAGTTTACTTTTCCGGACTCGTTAAACCTTTACGGAAAAGATCCCTATGGAGTTCTTTTAAGCCCTTTTCAGACTCATTAAATAGGAAAAGTTTGCCGAGCATAGTTTTCTTTTTGGGCTCGTTAAAATAACTGAACCGACATCCACTTAGGTATAGAATTACCCCTTTTCCGGGCCTTGGTGGATAATTTACGGAAAAGGTATACTCTAGGTATACTCTTGTATGCGCTAGAAGAGTTCTTCTTCCATCATTTTACACTTTTTCGGGGAAGGAGACTAACTTTACGAAAAAGGACCTTTGGAGTCGTCTTTAGGGTTTTCAGACTCTCGAAATGTGAAAACACCAAGCGAGCATTCACCTACTCGGGCTCGATGTGAAATCCATGGATAGGTGTATAGAGGACTGTTTAAGTTTTTCAACTCTATAAACAAGAAAACACTGTCGAGCACATACCAATCCGGGCTCGATATAAAATCCACGGATAGGTGTATAGAGGATTGTTTAAGTTTTTCAACTCTATAAGCAAGAAAACACCGCCGAGCACAGACCAATCCGGGCTCGATATAAAATCCACGGATAGGTGTATGGAGTTTTCTTTTAGGTTTTTCAGACTCCTTAAATATGAAAATACCGTCGAGCATGCTTTAGTTCTTTGTCAAGCTCGTTAAAAAATGAAAAAGGAAAGGGAAGGGAAGAATGTTAAAATATCTTTCAATATGATGGCAGCAAGTCAACTATTTCCTTGAACAAAGCACCTATTTTGAGTCTATCAAACAAGTTGGGTTCTAGTGTTGGCCTTAGGGTGAACTTGATCTCAGAGTTCTTACTCCTTCATTTGGTTAGTCTTACAATCATATGGAGAATCTGTTAATGTCTCCTACATTTCAGACTTGTGCCGTGGTCCCTTTGTGTTAAAAGCTGCCTAAGTCACTCTTGTGTCGTGCTCACTGTTCAAGGATATAACCTGTGTTGGCCATTCTGCAGTTTCCTTGACCTCATGTGTCGGCCATTCCTTGGTGTCAGTATGTTTCATCATGTGTTCAGTCCTACTCCAAATCAGCTCATACCTTTTGAGTGTCCCTCATGTTGGATGATGGAGGATGCATTAAGGCCTCCCTTCCAACGGACTTCTTCCCATCGACTTCAAATCATTGTACTCTGGGAATGAAGTTTAGAGTTTCAGTTAGTACCTTGGGGATTGCAGTCATTAGTGGCAGTTTCCCTCGCTATTGGATAGATGGGAATACATCAATGTCTCCTATCCGATGGATTCTTCAAGTGTTCGACGGTAAGACCACTTATTCGCACTTGCTTGAATGTACTAGGTACCTTGGGTTCCATTTTCATTATTGGTGGACACCCTCGCATTTGTTAACGGTATACATCAATGACCGATAATCAAATGATACCTCCCATGTTCGACATCAACTCATTTATTCGCATGGATAGGTTTGTACCTTGGGTTGTTTTTGGATGAAGACCTTGGGATCCTCGATAGAATCACATCATTTATGTTATCGCCCAAGTTGTGCAAGACTGAGCCACACTCTTTTTGGGCTCTTGATGAGACATAGATCCAGCTTGTTCTCTATGGCTATGTTCTCCAGTTTTGACATAGATCAACCTTGTATTTATGTGGCTATGTTTACACTTATGTTCCTCATGGATCCACGCTTGTATTTTAGTGGCCATAATATATGCATCAGTATTTGGATCATTATTGTATCCTCTTGGAGGTCATGTTCCACCATTTGAACATGGATAGTTACCCCAAGGATGAGTTTGTCTAACATTGCCTTTGCTTTCAGGTACTTCATTTGAGCCTATGATTCTTGGTTTCTCCGTTCCTCCATGATTCAACTCTTTGTTATTTATAATGTATTTCGGACATCGTTTCCTGCACTCCCTCTGACCTCATACATTAGGGGGCATCTGTTATAGCTTGAAATGACACCTCTCCGTCCGTGACGACACTTGCTTCCCTTGGTCGCATGACGACACTTCTTGAGATCAAGTTCAGTCACACAACAGGACATTTATGGATGGAGGAGTCATTTGGGACACTAAAAATTGTTGAAATTACCTCATTCTCGACCCAATTGATGTATATGACCCTTAGGAACATTTGTTTGGACCAAACCATCTCCTGAAAATGAGCAGAAAAGCCTGTTTTTGGCCATTTTTCAACATGAGCGCGACTCTACTGTTGAAATAGTAGCATGTATACCCTAATGAGCGCGACTCCACTGTTGAAATAGTAGCGTGTGTATGCGACTTTGTATACTGTAGAGTAGCGTACACCCCTGTGTTGGTCAAAATCTCGAAATTCATGTAAGTTAAGTTGGTTGGGAAACCTCTTGAGCGGTTATAACTTCTTTTCCTCTTCCTCATTGACTATATAAAGAGGGTATAAGGGTCATGTGAGGGGACTAAGCCCAGTTACAAAGTTATGCTGGAGGAATGGAGACCGTCATCCCCCTCTCTTGTGCTTCAGTTTTGGTAAACCCTAGTACAATTGCTTAGAGGCTGGGATCCTTGGAGAACAAAAGCAGGAGACCTTGAATCTAGGTTTCGTGAAGTGCCAAGCTTGAAGGAAGGTATAATGGTATGTACTTGCTTTCATTCATTAATAAAGATCAGAAGTTCTTCTCTTTCCAAATATGACCTATTAATGTGTCTTAGATTTTATTACTGTTTGATTATAGTTTGATGTCTCTTTATACTATGGATATCAGTCTTATATATGTAGTCAAATGTGTTTGAGAAGGGTATCAAGTTGTTTTGCAGGTCTGGCCATTGTGACATTAAATAGCATTGAAGAGCGAAGGAGGCAAAGCTAGGATCAACCTTCTGAATGAGGTGCCTACATATCTAAACCCTAATCTCTTCATTTATTTGTTGTACTTGCAGAATGCTTGTAAGTCTATCTTTATCACTGTAAGTTGGTAGTTTCTCCCCTTAACTATAGGTGCATTTTCCCCACAACACTAGGAGACCTTCATCCAGGATGTAACAAGTATCTACAATGCTGCAGAGTTAATATGTGAATCCTGTGAACAAGACCTTAAACGCCTTGTTCTTGATTTGGGAAATGCCATCACACTTGTGCATTGCCTATGCCCATCTGAATCTTAGGAGAATGCTTGATGAATTATTTTCTGTCTTCCATATCACTTCCATATCCCCTGTCGGGATGGAATTAAGTTCACTTGAAATCAGGTATGATTTAGATTTCATTGTAAATTTTTATGCTTAGTAAGTACTCAATTTTCCCATTTTAAAATTTATTAAGTTTGTTAAGGAATTTATGATGCAAGAGAGAGAAACCATTTACTATTCATAAAAGCGTTGTATGTTTGTTGTTGTCTCTGATTGTCTATACACCCAAAGAATATTATTTATATTAATAAACATCTTGACATGTATTCATACAAAGGTTAAAAACCAAACTAGACATATTTATATATTCCTCAAAAACCAAATAGTTGGACGTTATTACAAGAGCTAGGCATTTTACTCTGTTTTTGTTCAACGCTCTCCAATTATTAATATTGAATGATGGTCACTTATACTTAGAAAATGTCATCAGCAAACAAAACCAAAACATAGATTTTGTTGTGAGATCCTTCCTTATACTCAGATTGTACTTTCAGATCAAATCTTGTATTGTCATAGACAAGTCTCTAAATGGAACAACTAACCCTTACCTGAGGATGAACACTTACCTGAGGGAGAGAGAGATAGGAAACTGAAATGGTTGGATTATACAATGAAACAAGTCCAAACTCATAATTCCCTAACATATCACGAAGCCTTCTGGGCTGAGTTAACATGCCTCAGACCAGCAAGGAAAACCTTGTAGCAGCAGGCTTTAAGTAGACAAAAGTATAAGCAAAGACAACCTCAATACAGGAAAAGATAGACTCAGAAGTAGTGGGACCCTTTCAATGAGAAAAGGTATCTCTATAGGCACATTCGGCCCATGAAGCCACCAAACATGGGTATCTCTAATGGTAATCGGATGCCACAAATCCCATAGAACTAATTGTTTTTCCTTTTGAACCTCATTTTTCGAGTTATAGAGAGTTTCATCTTGCTTCCCAATTCCATTCAGGGACATTGGGAAAATTTCAACCATGGGCATACAAACCAAACCAAGCAACATAATTGAGTTATGTTACATCTTGCAGGTGTATTTGGGAAATCGTGAGAGGACCACGATGCCCACACACTCACTTGACACATTTAGAACATCTTATCCCATCGTGCAAAAATTGCACTACACGTCTCTGATCAAAACCCTAGTGTAGAAAACCATCAAAATAAACAATGTTTCATCCATGAAGTCACCGGACAGGGTTGTCACTAGAGGTGCTCGCCATGTCAAGAATCCATCGGAACTAGCGTTTTGTCCATCCGAGCCTTATTTTTTGATTTATTGCAAATTTCAACTCGCTTTCCAAGGCCATTCAGGGATATAGGTGAAAATTCAACCAGGGGCATAAAAACCAATCCAAGCAATGGAATTGAGTTCTATTACTTCTTGCAGGTACTTGGATAACATGATTCCAAAGAAGATTTCTAAGCTTTGTGATTATTATACCAATGATATGATTAATATGTTAAAATCTATATCTATGATAATATTCTTTTAGCCATGTTTATGAGGGGATATTATCAAGCATGTTATATTAAATTTAATTTTAGATTACAATGTAAGCAATTCATGAACTTGATTTAGAGATGAAAACCATGGTTAATATGCTCTTAAATATATAGATTGAATAACATGTTATATATATAGATTTAATGATCTAACAACTTTAGGCAAAAAAATGGTTCGAAGCAAATAGTATATGTGATATCATATTTTTATTCACTTTATATATAATCACTAGGATGTCTATTTTTCCTTGCCTCTATGTCTTGTTCTATTGTGATATGAAAATGTATGGTGTACATGTGTGTGTATGTGTGAGTGTGTGCATGGTTGTGGATACACTTTATATGCGTGGTTACTATTTGTTGATGAGATAATGTTTATATTCATGGTTGGAAAACTCGTGAGAATGGATAAATTATCACACTAATATTTGAAATATAACACAAAATATGCATTATGTAATGAAATTAATACTAATGTTTAAATTGATTATTTCTTGTTGTTTGCAGAAAAATTGTGAAGATGACTCCTTAGATGATCCAGATTATGTTGTCACCAATGTACCAGAGAAAGATATTGCTGATAATGATGCAAATGGATCAGATGAAAATGGTGATAAATATGATGTTGGGATAGATGTGGATGATGAGGATGACGATGGTGGTGGTGGTGGTGATGATGATGATGATGGTGATGATGATGATGATAGATCCATTGATACTACTATTGAGATTGTGGATGTTTGTTGCTTTCTCCATGCTACTAGACATGTATTGTTACTTTTGTGATGATCCAAGTTCATATTACATTCTGGGTCATTTTGATGTGTATGGTGGATTTATGTTGACATATAAACTTTGATTACCCTTTGATCATTTTGACATTTTTAGATACAGATATCAAAAAAGATATTTCTTGTGATATTGGTATTTTCACTATATATATCGTTCACTTGTTCTTTTAACCTTAAAATGATGATCTGTGTGATAGGTTATTGATGTGATGATGTTTTATAATTTCAATTCTTTTGATGAAAGATAATGGTAATTTTACGTTATTATATTGTAAATTTATATATATCGAATATTGTTGATGATATTTTCATGGAAATTAATATATATGACGATGTTACTACTTTGGATAAATGTTGTCTATTTGTGTTAAATTTCTTCATAAATGCTATGCAATTAATTTCAATAATGGTATCTATAATTAAATTGAATGTTTCATTATGTTATTTCAAAACTATGAAGTAAATGGTATATGAGAACTATTGAAATTAATGAAATAATTATAATAATTTGATATAATAAATATATTAGCACACAATTGGATATAATTGTAGGTGTTAAATAGCAAGACTAATGTGGTGCTAATAAGGAAGCAAAATAGGAAGCAAAACTAGGAGCTAAAATGGAATCTCACTATGTCACAGATGGGAGAAAAAACTTGGCCTTCTAAATTTGGGTCATATTCCTATATTGGGTGGTTTAATTTTCATGATATTGGATTTCTCTTCCTGACGAGGTGCCCATCATTAGGGAAATTGAAATCTAGGTAATGTGGAATAATATGGTTTTCCCATCATCAGTAGTGATAGTGGATGTAATAGGACTATAATTTATTGCACAAAGTTGTATGAATTCAAGGAAAGACAACGAGTATGGGATTAGGTGTTGAGATAAACCTAATGGCCAGAGTTTATTATTTGAACGAGGAGACATAATTTTTATTGGGGCGGACATAATAAGTTGTTTTGTTGTTTTCTTAGAGGTTTTAGGAGCTTCTATGATGACCCATTCATCTACACAAGGGGGGCCTTGGGGTGATGAAACATCACTAGTGTTCGAATGTGTAGAAATGGAATGGGATGAAGAGCTATCAAGGGTGTTCCTTTTCCTTTTTGGTCATTGTGAATTTCAGGGAAGTAGACCAACAATAATTTAGTGAAGGAAAGTAACAGGGAAATACAATACTATAAATTTATATTTAAAACAAACTAGGGAGTAATGATAACTTACTTATGCTCTGATAGCAGATGGAGAGTGTACTTTGGGATGAAATGGTAATGGATTGCATGTGCTCTGTGAATGAATATATGTTTCTCTATGAAGAATCGACTTTATGAGGCAAACCAGTAGCAGTAATAAAAAAAATCTTGGAAATAAACTCAAAAAAACAAATATTGGAGGATTTATCGGCAATAATATTGGAATTCAATCCCCTTGAATTTACATCGAAATCCCAAATCATTAAGGTGACGTTGTCAGCTGGCCTAATTTGGCATGTACGAAGGATCCTTTACTTATTTAGCAGATAAGACCTCCAATAATGAGTAATCCATTTTCATGGATTCCATATGGCCAAAAAATGAGGAATCTGACGAATCTGATCGTAAACCTAACATAATTTGGTATTTTTGTTGAATCTCGAATTCATAGAAAGAATATACATCATATTATTGATGCCTGCAATCAATAGGAACCAGCGTGAATCACTAAGATTATTGGGAGATGCATGAACTAATCTCGATTGTTCAGAAAAATTCCCTCCTTTTTAATTTCCCCACATTTCTATTAATGCAAATGACCCAAATATTCTACTGAAAAATACATGATCTAATCCTGGTCATTCATGCATCACCCTTATTTATTAACATGCATACCATTCTTATGACATTGATGATCCAAATTTCTCGTCAATATACATAGACGATCTTGTCCATTTGCGTAGAGCTAATTGGACATATCTTATGTTTGTGTTACTGAGAAAACTTCCTATGGCTCGGGGTAGACTACAACAGACAACTGACTACCAAAAAATAACTCAATTCCCAATGCAATGTTATTATTATGAAAACGCTAAGATACGGAGAATAAAAACCAACCTTCAACCGGATGTTTGAAGATTGGTTCCTATAAAGGAGATTGGTGCAGGAAGGTCAAAATATGGATACAATCCTACACCAATATTCCCAGTTTTCGCCTGAGAATTTTCAATCTGGGGAACAAAAGTTCCTGACGATGCTATGGAATTGGAACTAGAGAAGTCTAGCTAATCGACCATCACAATGTTTCCTTCATGAGGAAAGCAAATAACTCTAAACACAGAGGACACGACAACTCTCATTGCATAGATCCAATTCCTACCTAGAAGAAGGTTGTAGTCGATGGGCACATCAAACACCTCGACTTCAATAGGCACGGATTTCCCACCCAAGTGGACCTCAAGGGACAGGAGAATACCATGCGGCCTAAATTATCGATCATCGAATGCAGTAAGCATGGTCATATATTTTGAGAAGGGAGGAGAGCCAAGAGCTTTCCAACAATCCAATGGCATTACTGAGGTGGAAGCACCTTTGTCAACCACCGTACGTTTAAATATTTTCTGTAAGCACCTCACATGGACTTGAAAATCCACATGATAAGGCAAGCAAGGCTGGATATCAGTAGTGTTGAACTTAATCATGTTAGGGATACCCTGATCCTGAACTCTCAAAGCACATAAAAGGGTGTTCCTCTGTGAAGGACATGCTTGTAAAACCTCAAGAGACGACATGGCACATGGATTTTGACCCAAATCTTCTACAATGGAGTAGTTTTGGGTGGATCGGGCATTGGGATTATGCGTTGAGTGCTTAAGAACACCTTTCGGTATCCATGGCATAGTAGTGGGATTCTCAATATGCAGAGAAGAGTCAGGAGGAGGAGGAGGCTCATTCCCCATATTCAGTTGTGGTGCACCATAATCGCGTTGACGAGTTGCAACACTAACCTCAGATTTAACCATATTCACACATCTGTAGCCACCGGCATGAGAAGAGGAGGTCGAAATCTCGTTAGTCCCATAGCCAGTGATGGGAGCATTCGAAGCCATATTTTGATGATGCCGAAGGGGATCTTTCAACACAGCTGGGCTCTGTGCAAGATGCTTCGATGCTTCTTCAATTCGAGGACACAGGTGAGTAAGATGATCCTCCCCACAAAGTTTGCAAGGGAATTTCACCTTACGTCTAGGCTTATGATCCCCACCAGCATTCCCGCCATCCCAAGGAGGGTTGGTGTTCTCTTTCTGAGGAGTCTTTCGATTACTTCCATTATTCCAATTATTCCCACCCTTACGATTGTTTCTCCCCTTCTTCTTTCCACCAGGCTGTTGGTTACCTGATGGGTTCACTGATTGTATATAATGCACATTGGACAACTGGGTGGAAGTGGACGAGGCATGAGCCTGTCTGGGTGTAGATTGGCCAATAGACAATTTTTTCATTTGATTGGTGACCAAATCCACGGGTCGAGTACTTGTAGATCCAACCATGCCATCAGCATGTGGTCCAAGAACTGGCTTGGGCTCATGTCGTGACCGCGGTGCGTTAGGAATAATATCATACAGGATGCCAGACTGAGCGTAGGCTAGGTCTAGTTGCTGGACTTTATATATAGCTTGTTCCTTAGTTGTAATGCCATACACAAAAATGTATTTCAAAATGTATGGAAGAAAAGACTTAAGGAACCACTCCAACATAAAATCTGGAGGAATGTTGGATTTCACCATCCTCTTCTGTCGACGCCACTCTTGAATGTGGTCATGTATGTGCGTGGCTTTGTCTTGGCGGAAGGTAGATAAGATTTCGGTGCTAGTATCGTAGCAAGCCGGCAACTGAAAATGGTATAGTAAAACCAAAGCTATCTCATTAAAACCCTTGTAAGTGCCCCCAGGAAACTCGACATACCACTTCGCGGCTGCCCCCGTGAGGGTGCGTTGAAATAGCCTCAAACGAATAGAATCGTGATTTAATGAATTCGAGGAGCACAAAAGGTGAAACGTCGTTACATGATCACCCAGATCCTCACCATTCTTCCCTTCAAACTTCAGAATGTCAGAAGGGAGCTTGGTAGGGACTGGAGGCCAAGAAGGATCATGACACATTGGATCATTCGTGAGCTTTGAAAGATATGGTAGATTCAAACGAACAAGAAACGAGAGTTGTGGCTGTGAAGCTAGATTAAAGGCTCCCAAAAGAGGCTGACCTTGCGGACTGCAGGGATGATATGAACCATGACCATGACCATAGGGCTAATAACTGCCTCCACCCTGACCCGTGTAAGGGTACGAAGGTATATATGTGTTATAAGCACCATAGTGAGGAGGGTTATAGTAAGGATCATAACCGGTTGCATTATAAGAAGGATTACCACCATAATTATGGGGCATATAGGTGCTAGGTCTAGCAGGATCAATCGAGTAATGACCATAAGTGTAGGGTATGTGACCACCCCCAGTGTTGGGAATGTGCCCACCCCCAGTGTGGGGAATGTGCCCACCCCCAGTATAGGGTATGTTCCCACCTCCCATGTTAGGACGGACATGCTGGTTAGCATACGTGGTCAGAGTCATGGGTATATGTGTAGAAACATGTGTGTTAGGTTGTGGAATATGAGTTGTGTTATGAGAAGTGTTCCCACTAAAATGAGGGGCAGTCCTGGGACATGGTCCTCCTCCAACAGTTGTGGAAGCTGAAGGGATGTGACCAGAAATAAATTGAAATGGAGCAGAAAAGGTTGCACCGACCCCGGAGGGAGCAAAAAAGGTTACGTTTCCCCCGGAAGGAGCAGAAAAGGTTGCGACGCCCCCAGAGGGAGCAGTGCCCGCAGCTCCAAGGCTAGTGTTAGCTTGACTACCTGACGAAGTGGATGTAACATTCGAATTAAGACTTGGCATACCAAGTTAAAAAGGATTAGTGGTCTAAAGGGTTTGTGGTGTCATTAAGATCTGGCATCCCATATCAGAAACCATCCGTGTGTGGATCATAGAATGGGTTTGACTCTGGGGGTGGGTCCAGCCCAAAACTTGACAAAGTAGCGTGTGGGGGTGAACCTTCCTCTCCAAGTTTCCTAGGAGTGGGAGGAGCGGTCTGTCCATCGAACTCAACTGACGGAGTCACAGGAATTCTTCCCGATGTGCCAGATGCAAAATTCATAATGTAATCTTGATGTTCGTCAAAAGTATCAAAAGGATCGGAGGGGATCCTATGGCGTCTCTTACAAAAAGGACGTGCTACCTCGTCGGCTGGTAGACCAGCCAAACGATGATACCGATGGAGAGGTGGATCTTCCTCCACGATAACTCCAAAAAATACACTAAACTAAATGCCCCCTAGCGGCTAACTAACGATCAAACAAAACACACCTAAAGAAACTACAGCCAAATGCACACAAACCGGATTGGCTCAAGGGACCTCCCGACACTACAGCTGGTATGTCTCGCCTAGAAGAGGCTTGAGACACCCAAACTATAACCGGAGGTAACAAAATCAGTTATAAGGGCTCCCAGACTTCACTGCGTGCACAGGGTCAAATCCCTATACAATAGGAAACTGTGTTGTCCAACCCCTATCTGACTTAAGACAATCACAGGATAACCGCAACGAATTCCCTATGTGATACCTAGGTAATGCAACTAAGGTCACCACGATATAACCAATACTCAGGTGGACAGTAGCAGGTGGGATCCGTCATATGGGAAGGGTAGCTAAGTCCGAAACTCAAGAGGTACAGATCCCTCAAGAGCCCCCGTACACGAACAAATCCTGGAAGTATCTCCCATGTTCAACTAGTATTGGAGGGCTATCTCCACAACCAACCTCTCATGACCTCGTGCTTAACTCTGGTTTTAGTAGAGGTTCCTGAGAACAATGATGTATACCATGGGTTTCACCACTTCCTGGTCAGACACATAATGTTGGTTCAATAGTCTTGGATTGTTAGCTCACAATGATCTATTCTAGGACTCTAAACCTACGCTAGTTGGTGCACCCTATAAAAAAAAAAAAATTCTAATCAATTTTAAGATTAAGCATTGATTTTAATGGCTGTAATTACTCAAAGGATATGGTCATGAAACTGATGATGTATAGGACTCAATGGTATGCACAACCGGAAAACACTAGACTCATCTATTCAATAAAAAACATGCTACTAATATGACAATCAATCCAACGGTTCGAAATAAAATGCAATCTCTTTAAAGTTTCAATGCACAAGCAAGTCCTAGATGAAATCACAAGCACTCTGATGCAAAATGCAGAATATAAAGCAAATATTTTTGTATTTTCTCTTATAAATGAAAGAAAAATGTAAAACAATGTTTTTGTATTTTTTCAATATAAGGAAATGAAAAAATGCAAGCAAAATATAACTATTCAGTAAAGAAATGCAGAGCATATCAAATAGATAACCCAACAAAACCAAAACAGTAAGATTCAACCAATCTAATGAGCTATAAAACAAGAAATTGTGAAAAATCAAAAAGCTCAAAAACAAAAAGAAAGAGGAGTTTCTGGTCACAAACAGAGCATAGAACAGTCAGGAAACATGCCAATTAAGACTCAGGAACACTCAGAACCAACCCAACAACAACCCAAGGCCAAAAATCAAGCAATCATGGACTTGTATGCGACTGTTCAAAGAACCACATCGAGTAGACGCGGCCTACAGTTCACACAGGGGCGGGTAGACGCGGTCAAAACCAGATTGAACTACATATAGGGAAAGGAAAATGAACCCAAAAAGAGTCAAATAGCCCAGAAAAAACTAGTTTTCTAATGTAAATCCCGACGACCAATCAATGACATAGAAGCTCAACAAACAACAACTCAAAATAAGGACAAATGCCTAAAAATACCCAAAATGGAGGTTATCCCCAGCGGAGTCGCCATTTCTATTATGGAGAAAACTTCCTATGGGTCGGGGTAGACCACAACAGACAGATGACTACCAGAAAATAACTCAATTCCCAATGCAATGTTATTATAATGAAAATGCTAAGATACGGAGAATAAAAACCAACCTTCAACCGGATGTTTGAAGTAGATCCCCGTCGAGCTTTCAATCTCTACACTTGAACCTGTAGATTAGTCTCAACAACAAATACAAGCAAGTGCATATAATATGGGAAAGATATTAGCATAATCAATAACATGATCCATGATATCATAAGAAAACGTAGCCTAATGTAATTTAAACAACATTCACAACATCAATTGGACGAGAACATGAGTATTTCCATTAATTAATAACGAGAAGTACATCATACGACCTCTTGCCGACAACCAATATGAACCAAGAACTGGGTCTTTCCACTTGTGCCTCCACCACTTCAATCCCCCATGCAATGGAAAACTCAAACTATGAAAGGAGTTTGGTAGGTGAACATAAGGAGTTCACAACAACAAGGATCAATGAGTGTAGACTCAAGTCATGGAAAAAATCCACTAGAGTTATCTTGCTCTTTCTTTCTCCTCCCTTCCATACACCATAAGAGCTCAATATATAGCGTTCCAAAGGTAAGTGAAAGGTCAAATCAAGTTGTTTCGGGGTATATGGAGGGCCAAAGGTCACCCTAAGACCGATTTTTGGGAGTACAAAGTAACTTTTCTATCGTTTTTACAATGTACGCGGGCTAATTAAGTGTAGCCTGCGTGTATGTTGGCTATAATGGAACAACAAGCGTACAGGAAGAAAAATAGGGAAACTTGGTTCCTGAAGGGAAAATACTGGGTCTGAGTCAATAAAATGGATCCTGAAGGCCAATCAATGCTGATGCTCACAAGGTGGAAAATTACGGTATAACAGTTTGATAGTTAAATAGTGAGACTTTTGAAAATCATACACAAATTCTTCTGATCCTTTTTATCACCTATGGATTGCTTGAATACTAAAGGAATGGAAAAGGGAACAAAAAAAAGAATATTAAAAATACATTAATTTTCTTTCCTTTTTATGTTATGTTCTTTAACTAAGAGTCCTGTTGGAATATTCTCCCCATCATTTTTGTGTTCTGCATGCTTGCATGCAAATCTGCATGTTGCATGCATTTGCATGCATCCAGTCATCATCATGGTGGTCTCCCTAGCACCTAGAGCTTGTTCCTAGCTCTTCTTTGCTTGCATGAAAAACTGCATGTTGCATCCATTTGCATGCATCCAGTCATCATCATGGTGGACCTCCCAGCTCCTGGAGCTTGGTTCTAGCTCTCCACAGCCTGCCTACAGCCCCCAGGGGGCCTTCCACCTACCAAATGCGCCCTTATCCAATATCTTGCATGACTACTGCGCCTTTCTCACCTACCAGTCAATTATCACTCAGTCCTTCCTTTATTTGAGGCTAGATTGACTCCCCCACTGATTGTTTCACTCCGATAGACCTCTAGTGAGACTAGTCTGCCCATTCTAGCTCCAGTTACCTCCTCATGCGCCCTCCACTGATGCGCCCTCCACTGAGCCTCCTTTATTCAGTTAGTGCCTACCTCACTCAGTTGGACTCAGTTGACTAACTCTTACCATTGATGACTGATGCATTGACTCGATGATGACTCCACTATCATCCAAGCCACACTCTAAGTTAAGAATTCGAATGCCCTACTTGGCATATTCGAATCCTATATTATGCACCTTATTATTCTATTGTATTCATTCACTTGCATTCTTATTCATTGTATAATACTGAGATTATGTTATATTCTACTGTGTTTATGAGTGATCATTGAGTGTCTCCTTCTCTTCTTCTTTACAACATATTTGTGAGTTTGATTGTGAGTTGCTACACCTGTCAGATCCTTGCATATTATTACAAGTCTAAGGGTTTTGTACTTAGTGTAGCATGTGTTTTCACACATGCCTGTGCCAAAGGGCTGTGTAGTTTTGGAAGAGTTTCAAGGAAATAAGTAAGAAAAAACTAAACTAAGAGCTAAAACTAAATAAAATTGTTGGAAAAAAGAAAATGAATAATATTAATTGTATTCTTTCCATTCAATCAACATGTATGCAAGACAATATCTGAAAGAATAAAGAGCATTTTGTATTGATGTCAAATATTACAGGAAATAGAATCACCTTAACTATAGCAATGGAAGAGGCCCATGTAGCTGTCCAAGGGAGGGTTTGTTGGTTATCATGACGATCTTTTGATTATCCGTCCACACGTCGCAAGAGGGAATCTCCAAGAGGTGAGAAAGAAGTTAAGACATGAGAACTTCAAACTCGACAAAAATCTAGTATAATAACGGCTTGAAAAAATGGAATGGAATTGTGTTTGGAATGAGGGACCTTGGCGTCTCTTTTATAGTTGATGATGAGAGTCTAGGGATGAGTTTTGGGCTATATATTTTTCATCTGACTGAAACCACATAGATATTCAAGTTAATTTCACTTTATTTTTGTCAGACATGAAGTAGAGACAGTCGAAAGACAAGCCAGAGGTTGGGTTGCACTGCTTTTTGGTTTTTGTGTGACTTGGGTCACTCAAATTGAGGAATTATAAGCAACTTGGTTCGATATTATCAAAGGATTAAGAGAAACCTGACTTGAAAACTATTGGGCTCTGGAATTGTCTTTTATAATGATTTTATTTACATTAATTTTCCCCCTATTTACTATCATTTGATAGAACTATCCTTAAAATGGCTATCTTTTACTATGTTTCATCGATTAAAAACTCTTAAACATAAATGAAGCCTAATATGTCATTTTCGATATATTAAATGTAGTATTGTCCAAATTCTTAAACATTTCGGCATTCCAATCAACTCTGAGTTCCGTGCTAGGTTTTATGACATGTTCCTTATTTGTTCCTTGAGTTGGATTGCCTTTGTCTTGATTCCATGATTCATTTATCTTTCGATTCTGCATAAACAAATTAAAAACATAAAGAGATTAAAATATTAAAAGAATTTAATATTAAACATTGATTTAAAATTAAACATTGATTTAGAATTAAACATTGATTTAAATTAGATAAAAACATTAAAGTATTCAAAGAATTTAATATTACAACAAAGTGTTTAACTTTTTCAATTATAAAACCACTTATATGTTTTTAATTATAAAATAAAACTCATTAAAAGAATGTCATTAAAAGAATGTCACGTAGCTTCAAAGGAATGGTTATGGAATTAAAAGTGTGACCTCCACTGTTAAAGCATATTCATTAAAAAAGGGCCACTTCATACATTCTTTTAAGCATGCGTTTCTTTTTGAATACTTTGGGTGTAATAGAGCATTCCTCTTAATATATGAGCATGCCATTGAATATAACTAACGCCTTTATATTATGAACAGGCCCTGAAAGAAGAACAGGGTACGCGAAATGGAAATTAACGCACAGTGAAGAAATGGAGGGCACACATCACACCGAAGATATGACAAGAATCTATAAACCAGCTCAGCCAATAGAATTCAAGCACCCAGGCGTCAAGGTGGCCAACAAACCAGCACCAATTCAGCCCAGAAATCTGAATTATAAACTAATTGCAGTTACAGGTCATACAGTCGCCCATTCAGACGTCCACATGTTTTTAACAGACAACCAATTTCTGGCTTGATTCCTGGGAAAATGAAAACGAATTTCAAAATTCCGGCACATGGGTTTTATGTAGAATAGGACCGTTTAGGTCATTGTGAGGAATTTCACCAAAATTCCAAGCCATTTGAGAGAAATCCATGGTTCCTTTAATCCCACTTGCCCAGAAAATGGAAAAACGTGGCTGGTCGTTTTAGAGTCGGTCCCTGTTTTAGTGGGTTGTTTCTCCAGCTGTAAAGACTTGTTATTTTTAGAGAGGTCAACCTACTCTCTCTTTGTAAAACACTATATAAAGACCCCCAGAGTTGAGAGATGAGAGGAGAGAAACTCTTTGTAACTTTGCTCAGTTTAATACAAAGACTCTGTTTTAGCTATTGGTGATCATTTTCTGTTAATGATTGGTGACTGAGTAGCTTTGGAACAGACCTCTATTGCTGGGAAGGGCCCCTCAACAATTAGAGGTTCCATTTGTGTATATTCAACAGTTTCTTTTTTATTTGTAGCTAAGTCATTTCGTTTTATGCATATATTTACTACGTTCTCCCTTAACTCATTTTGCGTTTGCAGGCAAGTAGTTCATTTGCCTGTAGGTGACACTTTGTTGTTCATTAACTGTAACTTTCCTGCATTTTATGTAATTTATTCTCTCAGAATCCATTTAGCCGGCCATTCGCACCATTCGTTCAGATTGTCTTTTAGCCCGTCTTTAAGCCTTTTATTCAAACTTAGATAGAATTTTCCAAAATTTACAGTCATTTCCAGAATTGCTAGTATTTTGTTTTACGCAAAAATAATTAGCTAGAGTATAGGTTGCTTTTTCATCACTTTGTTATGTTTTGCAATTAGTTTGAATTCGAATTCATATTTAGCACTTTTAATATTTTATAATCCATTTCATATCAACACATAGATTAGCTATTTCAGTCTTTTTTTTTAATTATGAAGAAAACCATTTACATTCAGAATACGTTTTAATTGTGTTATGAGAAATAATTCTGATTTGGATGCAAAGGAGAGTAGTTGTCTTTTTGTTCATGATTTAGGTGGTTAATGATCTACTTTCATTTGTTTTTATGCCTAGAACATAGAATAGGTTGATCTTGTTTAAAATATTATCATAGACTTTGTTAAATTTCAGTTTGTTTCATGTTTAGCATGTTTAGTTTGTTTTATGTTTAGTGTGCTTAGTTTAGTTAGCTTGTTGAGATATTCTTAGTTTGCTTAGTTTCAAATTCTTAATTTATAGATAGCTAGAATTTATTTACTGTAAAATTTTGAATTCAGTTCATAAGTAGGTTAAGTTCTGTATTTTGCTGCTAACATAATTTACTTTTCAGAATTAGAAATGGTCGACCAAAGCATAGTATTCATAGTTTAATTTCAAGTCTTTTGTAATTAGATAGTTTGTTTTCTAGTTTCCTGCAATTAAATAGAACTTAATTAGTTTCTGCTTCAAGTTCTGTTATAGTTGGTTTCATTAGCTTCTCTCTCTTTGTTAGCTTTTCTTCCTGTAGCTGTAGGTTACTTCTATCTTCCATCATTTGTCTTGCTTTAGTATATCATAGAAATAGTTCATCTTCTTTAGATAATGATTAGTATAAATAGTTTTCTTGTTAGTTTAGCTTCTAATTAATCAGCCTATTGCTTCTTTTACATAGTAGGATCATATGCATCAACTAGCTGGTAATTAAAGTCATCCAAAATTATTCTTTTCCATAGTTTAAATCATTTTCTTCCATTCGGACTGGCATTCGGATCGTCATTCAGACCTTTACACTTTCTGCATTGTTTTATGCTTTTTCAGAATCCATTTTCTTCTGCTTTTTAAATGTAATGCTTCTTCCTCTAATTAACAGTTTTAGATGTAATTTAAATCTTGTTTCTTGTTACATAGAGTTTTTAATTAAATTTTGTCATTATTTCCTACTTCCATATTATTTTCCTTAATTTTCTTTTTAACCTTCTTCCAAAGTTAAGTTCTTCATATCTGATTTACTAATTAGTTATTGTTTTAGAATTTATCAAGTCTTGTTCCTAGATAGTTTATTTTTAAGTAAAAAGTTAATAATTCCATTTTCTAGTTATTTCAGTTTTGATAGTTTCATTCGTTAATCAGTTTCCTGTTTTCATATATAGAATAAATTCCTGCATTTGAATTATGAAAGTCATGCATGTAGTTTAAAGTCATATAGTTGCATGTTAGCGCATTTGCATCTTTAGTCAGCTTAGGTTAGTTCAAGCCTTCAATCCTATACATATAGTGTTTGCATCTCATAAGCTCCCTTCCCGGGTTAACAATTAAATATTGGAATTATTTAACACATAATAAACACCAACATTTTGGCAACATTGCCGGGGAGGTGCTAAAGGGATTGGAATCTCGGTAGATAGGGGTAGATAGGTTTCATTTACATTACACAGCAAGGGGAAGGGGAAACGGTAAGACGCAAAGACGACCTCACTATAGATTTATCGTAGTGTAATAGCCTGATGCATCCACTTTAGTGGGTCACCCCAAAGCCTTGTTGTTCCTTTATGCAAGTGTGATTTCCTTTCTGTTCGTTTGAGTGTTTAATTTTTCACAATTTATTTCATAAAGTTTTCCTTCCTTCTTTTCAAAGTGTGTTATTCTTTCAGCAAGTGTGGTGTGTTTAGTTTGCAAATTTGTTTTATAGAAAGTATTTTTAAAACACATAAAACAAAAATTGGTGCTATAAGAACCCCAGGACTAACCCATGTGGGAGAAAGAACCTACCAGCCGATGACATGGATTCAAAGGTACTTACTAGAATGACAGAACTCTCTCAAATCCTAGCAGCAGCTAGGATCTCAATATCTTCTTCTCAAGAAGAACACATCTTGACAGAAGTCAAGAATTTATCTACCTCTCCATAAATAATAGAAGAACCAAAGTTCCATGAGCTACAAACCAAATCTCCTTGCCAATATGCCAAGGAAACCGAAAACTTGGAGACTACATTTGATGGAGAGAGACTTGATGTTGAATAGTTCTCCACATATCTATCGATAGATATTTCATGTGGTCAAGCAATTGAACATTCAAAAGAAGAGGATCTGCATGGCATAAGGAAGGAAGGTGAGTATCAAGATTACATTGAAAGATGGTTGCAAGAGGTAATGAGGCCACAATACCATTCCTTCATTCGACACCTTCTGTTGCAAAAGAAAGTAAGTCAGTTGATTCTCCACACCCAGGTAATCATTGCTTTAACTTTTTCATATGTGGATATAGGTATGTTTTTCATTTTGCTTCGCACATGGTTACATTGGAAAAGTTCTTACACTTGAATAATGAGTTTTTATTTATTTTAGATAGCATAGGATAGTATGTATATAAATATAAAGTTGTATGTGGTTAGTTAGCTTTAGATATTCATACTTCACTTTTTGTTTTTTTTTTCAAATAAAAGAATTAAGAATTAGATCATGTTAATGACTAAACCAAAGCAATCTTACATCATACATGCATCTTTCTTATTATACCAGTTACTCAAAAACCTACTTTAATTATTATGATCTCCACAAAACTCAATCTTACACCTATGGACTCCTAGTTCATCCTGGACTCATTATCAAAACTTGTCTCTAAAGCACCTTTAAAAGTTAGCCTAAAAGTAGGTGATATTTTCTATTTTGTGGGGAACATTACCGACCTTTTATGAAGAAGAAAGACTATGAATTCAAAGAATAGCTTTAGGTTATTATCTTTTGACATGATCTGTAATTCAGGCCATTATAAATAAAGTTATTCATAAGGTTTGTGCTAAAAATTTGAATTATGTGTTTAAGAGGCTTAGCACACTCTAGTGCCAACCGACTTCCTTACTAAAAATATCATTATACGAAGTAAACCCTCCGGGGTACTGAACAGGCTCGCTTGTAGCAGGTCCATGCTAAGTAAAATCTTAAACAAGGAAGCTCGGTAAATGCAAGTAAACCTGTTGGGGTACTGAACAAGCTCGCTAGCAGCGGGTCTATGCTTGCATGGTACCAAGATAAACCCGTCGGGGTACTGAACATGCCTGCTGGCAGCGGGTCAATATCGGGTAAAAGATGTTTGGTTAATGCATTGCTATTCACATAGCTCATGAAAAAACTTGAGTATACAAACACATGTTTAGGTCGATTATTTATACTGTCATTAGATAATGGCTGTAAGTTGGACTTGGACTTTGTCATCTAATTCAAACAAATACCTAGGATATGATTATCCTAGAAATGTGACCCATAATTATAGTATATCTCACAAACTTTACAGTGAACCTTATATAGATTCTTTGGATGACAAGAGATCTTTACAATGAGTCATGGACGACTAGTTTTCCTATGGCATTTTTTCGCATCTCTTACACTATTATTCTTTATGTGGTCTTTGTGAGCATAAATTGATGAATTACATGTATTAAAGAATCTGCCATAGTATAATATTATCTACTAAGTGTTGTTGATCCAAGTATTAACATAAGAGAACACAACCCAGTCTTAATTCATTCATGGCACGAGAACATGCCATACCTTCGGTCTGGGGGACAAGAGTCTCAATTTATATGGTCTTCATAATTATAAATTATTACTAGTTGGCATAATTGTATGTATTAAGAAATCTTAATTAATAGTTGTTTTGGTCTTCTCATAACATAACATTAATAAAAAATTTATAAGTTCTAGTTTTTCATGCAGCAATAAAGTTGGCTTAGTTTTGCAGAAAGATTGCCTATAAACTATTGATGATCAAACAGAGTTTTTGAATAAATGAAAGACCACTTCCAATTCATTCATGGCACATGGACGTGCCATACCTTTGCTCTGGGGGAGTGTTGGGCTCTAGAATTGTCTTTTATAATGATTTTATTTACATTAATTTCCCGCCTATTTACTATCATTTGATACAACTATCCTTAAAATGGATATCTTTTACTGTGTTTCATCGATTAAAAACTCTTAAACATAAATGAAGCCTAGTATGTCATTTTCAATATATTAAACACAATATTGTCCAAATTCTTAAACATTTTGGCATTCCAATCAACTCTGAGTTCCGCGCTAGGTTTTATGACATGTTCCTTATTTGTTCCTTGAGTTGGCTTGCCTTTGTCTTGATTCCATGATACATTTATCTTTCGATTCTGCATAAACAAATTAAAAACATAAAGAGATTAAAATATTAAAAGAATTTAATATTAAACATTGATTTAGAATTAAACATTGATTTAAAATTAGATAAAAACATTAAAATATTCAAAGAATTTAATATTACAACAAAGTGTTTAACTTTTTCAATTATAAAACCACTTATATGTTTTTAATTATAAAATAAAACTCATTAAAAGAATGTCACGTAGCTTCAAAGGAATGGTTATGGAATTAAAAGTGTGCCCTCCACTAACAAAGCCTATATTCATTAAAAAAGGGCCACTTCATACATTTTTTTAAGCATGCGTTTCTTTTTTTTAGTACTTTGGGTGTAATAGAGCATTCCTCTTAATATATGAGCATGCCATTGAATATAAATAACGCCTTTATATTATGAACAGGCCGTGAAAGAAGAACAGGGCACGCGAAATGGAAATTAACGCACGGTGAAGAAATGGAGGGCACACATCACACCGAAGATATGACAAGAATCTAGAACCCAGCTCAGCCAATAGAATTCAAGCACCCAGGCGTTAAGGTGGCCAACAACCCAACACCAATTCGGCCCATAAATCAGAATTATAAACTAATTGTAGTTACAGGTCATACAGTTGTCCAGTCGGATGTCCACGTGTTTTTAACAGACAGACAATCTCAGGTTTGATTCATGGGAAAATGAAGACGAAATTCAAAATTCTGACACATGGGTTTTGTGCATAATAGGCCCTTTTAGGTCTTGGTGAGGAATTTCGCCAAAATTCTAAGCCGTTTGAGAGAAATCCGTGGTTCGTTGAAGCCCACTTGCCCAGAAAACGGAAAAACATGGCTGACCGTTTCTGAGTCAGTTGCTGTTTTAGTGGGTTGTTTCTCTAGCTGTAAAGACTTGCTATTTTTAGAGAGGTCGACCTGCTCTCTCTCTGTAAAACACTATATAAAGACCCCAGGGTTGAGAGATGAGAGGAGAGAAACTCTTTGTAACTTTGCTCAGTTTAATACAAATACTCTGTTTTAGCTATTGGTGATCATTTTCTATTAATGATTGGTGACTGAGTAGCTTTGGAATAGACCTCTGTTGCTGGGAAGGGCCCCTCAACAATCAGAGGTTCCATTTGTGTATATTCAACAATTTCTTTTTTATTTGCAGCTAAGTCATTTCGTTTTTTGCATATATTTACTACGTTCTCCCTTAACTCATTTCGGTTTTGCAGGCAAGTAGTTCGTTTTCCTGTAGGTGACACTTTGTTGTTCATTAACTATAAATTTCCTGCGTTTTATGTAATTTATTTTCTTAGAATCCATTCAGCCGTCCATTCGCACCAGTCATTCAGACTGCCTTTCATCCTTTTATTCAAACTTAAACAGAATTTTCCAGAATTTACAGTCATTTCCAGAATTGCTAGTATTTTGTTTTACACAGAAATAATTAGCCAGAGTATAGGTTGCTTTTTCAACACTTTGTTATGTTTTGCAATTAGTTTGAATTCAAATTCATATTTAGCATTTTTAATATTTTATAATCCATTTCATATCAACACATAGATTAGCTATTTCATTTTTTTTTAATTATGATGAAAACCATTTACATTCATAATATGTTTTAACTGTGTAATAAGAAATAATTATGATTTGGATGGAAAGCAGAGTAGTTATCATTTTGTTCATGATTTAGGTGGTTAATGATCCACTTTCATTTGTTTTTATGCCTAGAACATAGAATAGCTTAATCTTGTTTAAAATATTGTCATAGACTTTGTTAAATTTCAGTTTGTTTCATGTTTAGTTTGTTTTATGTTTAGTGTGCTTAGTTTAGTTAGCTTGTTGAGATATGCTTAGTTTGCTTAGTTTCAAATTCTTAATTTATAGATAGCTAGAATTTATTTACTATAAAATTTTGAATTTAGTTCATAAGTAGGTTAAGTTCTGTATTTTGCTACTAACATAATTTACTTTTCAGAATTAGAAATGGTCGACCAAAGCATAGTATTCATAGTTTAATTTCAAGTCTTTTGTAATTAGATAGTTTGTTTTCTAGTTTCCTGCAATTAAATAGAACTTAATTAGTTTCGGCTTTAAGTTATGTTATAGTTGGTTTCATTAGCTTCTCTCTCTCTGTTATCTTTTCTTCCTGTAGCTGTAGGTTACTTCTATCTTCCATCATCAGTCTTGCTTTAGCATATTATAGAAATAATTCATCTTCTATAGATAATGATTAGTATAAATAGTTTTCTTGTTAGTTTAGCTTCTAATTAATCAACCTATTGCTTCTTTTGTACAGTAGGATCATATGCATCAGCCAGCTGGTAGTTAAAGTCATCCAAAATTCTTCTTTTCCTTAGTTTAAATCGTTTTCTTCCATTCAGACTGGCATTTGGACTATCATTCGGACAGGCATTCGGATCGTCATTCGGACCTTTACACTTTCTGCATTGTTTTATGCTTTTTCAGAATCCAGTTTCTTCTGCTTTTTAAATGTAATGCTTCTTGCTTCTAATTAATAGTTTTAGATGTAATTTAAATCATGTTTCATGTTACATAGAGTTTTTAATTAAGTTTTGTCATTATTTCCTATTTCCATATTATCTTCCTTAATCTTCTTTTTAACCTTCTTCCAAAGTTAAGTTCTTCATATCTGATTTACTAATTAGTTATTGTTTCAGAGTTTATCAAGTCTTGTTCCTAGATAGTTTATTTTTAAGTAAAAAGTTAATAATTCAATTTTCCAGTTATTTCAGTTTTGATAGTTTCATTCGTTAATCAACTTTATGTTTTCATAGATAGAATAATTTCCTGCATTTGAAGTATGAAAGTTATGCATGTAGTTTAAATTCATATAGTTGCATGTTAGCGCATTTGCATCTTTAGTCATCTTAGGTTAGTTCAAGCCTTCAATCCTACACATATAGTGTTTGCATCTCATAAGCTCCCTTCCCAGGTTGACAATTAAATATTGGAATTATTTAACACATAATAAACACCAACAAAAACATTTTTGGAGGTTTATCTTTCATGTTTTTGTATTTTGATTGATTTCCAAGGTCGAATCGATGTGGATGAGGTGGGATGATGATATATGAAGGTAATGGTGTTGATGATATGTCAGGTGATAAAATTATGGGTGTTAACATGTTTCCCCCTGATGTGTGGATTTAGGATCTCATCGTATGGCCTACATACATCATAGGATTCTCTTGTTTTAGGAGATAAGTGTGATGGTGGCGCAGAGAATGGAGACCGCTTCAGAGAGAAATTACCTTCCGAAGGGGCTACAAGGGCCCTTACTTGAAAATATAATGGTGGATATAATCTCAAATATATATGGGTGAAGCAGGCATACCCATTCTCTTATCAATGTCTTAAACATAACAAGGAAATCCAAACCTAGTGGGGGGTCTGATCATTACATGAACAATCACTGCGTACATCATAAAGGATACCTAGGCCCAGTGGGGGTATGATCAATACATAATTAGGGAGTTTTGAGGTCTAAAATGGGCCTTCTAAGGGAAATAATAAAATAAGAGTTCTGAATTTTGGAGGGTAAAAAGAAAAACTATTTTTTTATTGTATTTTTGGCATATCTCATTATCGATTCACCCAAATTTCATGTTTGGAAACTTGTTAGATGAGAAATTTAATTTTTCATTCAATGCACACCCACATGGCATACTTTTGAGGCACCCATGGCTTTAAAAAACAATAAATTCAATAAAAAAAATTTATTTTAATACATAGAATACATTTTTTAATTGATTTTTTTGTTTTCCATGTTGTGTGTGCCTCAAAAGTATGTAATGTGGGGTATGCGTTGGATGTGGTTTTGAATTCTGCATCCAAAGAGTGGCCAAGCTTATAATTTCGGTAAATCGATAAGGATATATGTCAAAAATACAATAAGAAAAAGTATTTTTTTTCTTTTTCCCCTCCATTTTTTTTACAAATTTTACCCCCATGGTTGACATCATCATCTTGAATTCTATTGGTTCTTATAAAGTGAATTTTGATGGTACATTTTTTGTTTTGAGGCCCATTTTTTACCTCAAAACTTCCGTAATGTGAACAATCAATGTGTATATCATGAATTTCAAGAAGGGACTCAAGTAAAAAAGTACATAAGCATGGTCCAAGCATGGCCGATCTGAAGAATTGATATCAAAACAATAGCACTTTAGAGGAATGCTAGATCACAATAACTAATGCTCTATTGGTACTAAAAAGAGTCCAACAATTTGGGATGAATCAAACAATTGAAAGTTTGAAGCAATTAGGCTCTAGTAAATGCATTTGTAACTGGATACAAAAGGAAGCATGCAACTGGGGCTTCCACAAGAATGCTGCTAATGCATCCTAGATATATCAATAAATATATAACTAGAAAAGTCTCATCCAAGGATGGGAGTGGGGGATATCCTAGGTCTTAGAACAAATAATGAAAAGACCATCATCCTATATGAATCTTAATGGTGTGATGATTGATTTGGAATCGAGCATGTGAGAAACAACCAAGTTAAGGGGCATTGATGTCTCCCCTTAGTTGGTCTGAGGGACTCATCAATGATGGTTATGAGGACACGGTACATGATACCTCTAGGTCTAACTTTTGGAATAAATGTGTTGATGTTGACAGAAGGAGACCTGCAACTATCAAGGAAATGATGTTTCCTTGATAGAAACATGAGGGATACTACCAAGATAAGAGGAACATTGGACAAGTATTTGAGACACTATTTTGGGGATACGAGGTTAATTAAGTAGTGGACTCAAACTTTATTTGTTCAGAGTATGAAGGAAAGGTTGACCGGGTATCATGTGTGGGATTTCTTGATGGGATCGAGGAAAGGTTATAATTGGGGTACCAAGGGACATGAATTTAATGGGGGGGAGACTTGTTACTCTTGGGATATGGATAATGATTAGGTATGATTCCAAGGGTGACTCATTACAGAATACTCTGAACAAAGGCGAGCATGGATGCTACCATAAAAGAGACTATGCATGATCTACAAGAGTGATAAGAAGCACTTTTTGTTGAATGGTTTCTCTGTTACATGGGCATAAAATATAAAATACTAATGGGTACTCCAAAATCATAATTTCCCAAATGTGTGATCATCTTAGAAAAGGAGGTGTTTAAAAACACCATTTGTAAAACGGTCACTAAGGAAAATGGTCACCTGAGCAAGATCAGAAAGATTGGAAAGGAGATAAGTGTCCAATTGTGATGTTTTTCAATGGATCAATGGATTACTGATAACAAATGGATCTTTTTTACGGCAGCGTAGGACACTGATGGTAATATTTTTGTGGGTTTGTGAATGGTGGAAAAATAATGTGATGTTTTGTAGTATGGATGAAGTAGTGGGTGCATGAGTATAAAATGATAAATATTAACATGTCGTAATGGCCATAAGTCTGGGATTCCACACGGTCAGTCAATGAGTGAAGTGATTGGAATAACATGCATTTGAGTGCAAAAGATCACAACTAAAAGGACTCCCAATCATACAAAAAGAAAGAACAACATTGGTGTCGAAGGGAAAGGGGCTTTATGATGACACCCATGTTAGAAAGGCTCTATTATCGAGTAAGGGCATATGTAAAGGTGGATGGGATGGGCCACTTAATATGACAAGGGAAAGGGTCCTACAGGTGAAAAATGGTGTATGGAGGTTGATTCATAAGATGATATGTGGAGGGAGAGTGTTTATATGCTAGTTAGTGATTTATACCTGCAGAGAATAATTGTTGACAGATCTTCATGGAATTCGTCATAGCAATGAATTATACACAAATATGATACTCAATCGTAAAATTGTGTCTAGAAACCAGATCAAATGTACATGTATCTTAAACAGTATGAAAAATGAACTTTTACATCTTGGCACACAAATAAAGGGAAAAAAAGGGCCCAAAAACTGATCTCTTGGTGATGGAATGTAACGTACCCAATATTGGTATAAACAAACTAGGCTAGTGTAATTTTAAATAATCATTAAGACAATCAAGAAATAAAACACTTACTTGAAATTAATGGGAAAATAAACTTGGAGAGTCAGTTCCTCCCAACCATAGGAGGACAGCAACCTCGCTACTTAAATCCACCCCCAAGTTGGATCACCACCATGCACACCAAAACCAACAAGCAAAGCTTCCACACATCACTCTTTGTCAAAGTATATAACAAGCTTAGTGATGGACTTTAAAAAAAGAGAAACACTCAACTCATGTACTCACAGCACAATTTCTCCATGCACAACACATCGCCTTGTGCTATCTCAGTGCACCGATATATAGCTTTTTCCTAGGTCTCGTGCCATCCCAATCAAATCTAAATCAATCCTTAAATCCCTATGATTTAGGATCTTGTTTGGTTGTTGAGATTTTAGATTGGATTTGATTGGTAAAATATCCCTTACTTGCTTTACACATGTTTTGTGTCTCATGGTGGTGTCCCCTCATTTAAGTGAATTATGCAAGTGTCTTTTTCTTTTATTAAAAATAAAATAATAATTTTTTGTGCAAAGTGTCACTCACACCTTTTGTGAGTAATTTTGAGTTTTTAAATAACTGTTACAAAAATAATTGTTTTTGAAATATTTTCACAAATATTAAATCAAAAAATAAAATAATAATGTTATGGGGGTATCACATGGAAAAAGGTTTGCATAATAAAAAAGAGCTTGGAATCTTGATTCCAATGGTACAAAAGGAACATCAAATGGATTTCATGTAAGCCCCTAAATCTCATAATAAATTCATGTCCAAAAATATAAAACCTCATGACTATATTTTTGGACATGCTCATAAGGTGGTCTCCTTGTTGTAAGCACGACAAACGTAGAGGGTAAATCTGTAACGAGCTGATCCAATTATAATTCTTTGGGTCTCTTAGGTGTGATTAATTCAAGGTTGTACTCTTGAATTATGATGATCCACTTAATAACATGACCTTGGGTGAGGAGATGACTCAAGAGGAATAACATAGGATTTGAATTGGTGACACCTTTGGTTCAACTCATCAGTATATAATGAAAAAGATTTTGAACCACAAAAATTATGGCTAAATCTAAATTCTCCTATGAAGGTAGGAGAGAGGAGGGACATATAGATTCTAAAAGATATAGTAATAGCATGCTCCTAGCAAGAAGAGTCTTCTTGGACTAACACTCCGCCAACAAAAAATTTAGATGTTGAAATGTAAAGGATAAAATCCTTTGTAAAATATGGAGGGTAGACCAACAGGGTGGAAATCAGAGCTTTATTCAAAGCATCAAAAGTATCTTGTTCCTTCTCATTCCAAATGAAAGGGATGTTAGAATGTATAAAATGTAAGAATCCATGGACTGTGGTGGCATAGTTCTGTATGAAGCGACGTAAGAAATTGGCCTTTCCTTGCATATTTTTAAACTAGCACAATGTCCTTGTAGGGGGGAGGTTAATGATAGCTTCAACTTTTAGCAAATCAACTTTGATCCCTTGTTGGGAAACATTGAATCCTAGTACTCTACCAGCTATGATGCAAAAAACATACCTGAGTGAGTTCAAGCAGATGTTATATTTGTGACACCGTAGGAACACTTGTTGAAGGTACTCTAAATGTTGTGAATGTTTCATGGAGCGAGCTCTGAGGTTATCCAAGTAAGAGAGAATTATGTGAACCAAGTCTTGAAAGTAGTATGACATGGCTCACTAGAAAGTGGATTCGATGTTCTTTATTCTGAATGGAAATATCGGTATGTGAACTTGTGCCCCATGGGATTGTGAAGGAAATATTATACTAGTCTTCTTTGTGTATCTAAATTTGGTTGTAACCCAAGATTATATCCATAAAGGAAGGGACCTCATGCCCAACACAAGCATCAATGACTTGGTCTATAAAGGGGGTGGGGTAATTTTCATTTGGACAGGCCAAATTCAAATTGAAAATAGCTCCAAGGATAAAGGTTTCTCAGTTTTAACACCTTAAAAGAAGGGCAGTTCGAGGTCTACTAGGAAAGATTCTGTTGAGCGATAGTGAGCTTCCTAGAGACTGAAATTTGTGTCATGCCACACCACGAGGAGAGTATTAACACGAACATGTTCTTCACCGACGTTGTTTCACAAGGGTGCGTAAGCACACTCGACCAAAGGGAGAGGACAGTTTACCATCTAGGTAAGGCCACCTTTACAGAGGACAATTTACCACTTTTGGGAAGGTGAGATTGATACAAGATTTCCCCACATTGACAATCCAACACATAAGGTGACTTGTTTCTTGTTGAATGGAACTGGGCTAGATACCCATGTGGTATACATAGTCACGTAAATGAATCCTTCTTTGCGTAATTTCTCAATTTCGGCATTGATGACTGGTGCTTTTGAGGGGTGAATGGGGATTTGATTTTGAAGGACCAATGCAACGTCAGGCCATGTATCAATGTGATTTTCAACCATGGCGGGATCCATGCCAGACATATTGGCATAAGACAATGAAAAAACGTCACAAACCTCTTGAAAAAGTGCTTTGTAGGCGGCATCTTCTTTAGAAGTAAAAGAAGCTCCTAAAATGATATTCTCAATGATGCCTAGTTTTATGGATATGTTGACTTGGATCATTAGGGAGATGTTATCCATGTTACCCTCCTCAAAAGTGTTAGGGGCTATAATCAGGTTTTTAAACCAATCAACGTTTCCATGTAGAATGAAGTCTTTCAACTCAATAGAGAACTGATTAAAGAAGACGTCAAGGGAATAGGTTCTTCAGGGATAAAATATGCTTAATGGTGCAAATAATCCAAAGGAAAATCCAGTGTTGTAAGTGCTTCGAGGATTTCCTCATCACTACAAATATTTTATCAAACAAGTCAAGGTGACTAGGGTCTAATGATATAACATCCACATTATTAGATGACGAGGAAGTTTCATCAGATGATGAGATATAATAAATGGCATTCATATATTTTGATGAGGATGTTAGAGGGTAAACATATTTGATAATGGTGACTTGGTATTCTACTCAAAGATGATGTAAATCAGGAAGTAAGGATTTGTACTTTGATAAGTGTAGAAAATGGTGTGAGTGATGACCATAAAGGACACATAATGCATAAGGGCGATTGGTACGTAAAGACTTATTCTACGTCTTGGGAGCCTTAGGAAGATGAACCCATAGGATTATTTTCATTGATATTGTCCTCTAACGTCTACAAATTACTATACAGAATAAGAAACTTTGTACATTGTTCGGTAGCATGGCCCAGAACATCACATATGGCACAAGGTGGAGGAGTTAGTACCATAGAATTAGGAGGGGGTTTCATGGATTGAGTCAGTGTTTTCAACGTCGTCACATTCTTAGTTTTGCACCCAGCCTTCTTCTTGGGAGGAGGTTGGGTGGTTGGAAATGATTTCGTAATGACTTTTAGAGGAGGGATATTAGAAGTACCAATGGGTTTCATAGGTGTCATAATGATATGAGGGGTATGGGGGTATTAGGAGGGTTGAGGTAACAAATTGGGAGTCCTAGCATGAATCCTGGAATATTGAGTGTTTCTATCACGAGTGTGCTTACCATTCCAGGTGGTGGAAATAAGAACAAGATCTGCTTGATAAGATTGGATTCCCATCGAATTCTAGGTAATTGACTAGGAGACAAAACAGGTTGAGACTGGATTGTAGGTTTTCCCGAAAAGATGGTAGATAACTCAGATATCTATACATTGGGAGGGCCAGGCGGTAAATCCTGAAATGTCCTATCATGGTAGCATCACGAAAAAGGCCTATTCGAACGTTCGAAAAGATGGGGATGGATGCACTAGTGAGATTGTTTTCAACCATGGGTAAGACATTATCCTTACAAGCCGAACCCTTAGGGTCATAGTAATTCAACTGATCCAAATTTATGATCCTCCCTTCATCGAGGAACATCATAATTTTGAATATTGATTAAGCAACTACTTTCATAGTATACATGTGGCTATGACCTAAGAGAATGTTGTAATCTAATTGGGAATTAAAGACCTCTATATTGATTAAAACAATTTTCCCAACTAACTCTATATGGAAATTATAGAGAAGATCCTAGGGTTGAGTAGCATGACCATCATAAGCATGTAATATCATGAGGGATGAAACTAGTTGAGAGGATCTGAGATTCTACTATACATGAGTAGACATAATGCAGGTGGAGGTCCCTTCATCCACAATACATCAATGGATGATCAAATTTTTAACAATGATGGGAACTTGGAAAGCTACAAATGAGGGAATCCAAGGTTCCTCTTGATTTTAAATCAAACGCCATCAGTGGGAATCAAATGGATCAATTTCACCTAAAGAATATAATAAGTCTTTACATTATATAGAAAATTTCCATGGAACCTTTATCATAGACATAGCTACTAGAGACCGTTGGCGTAGACATAGTTGCTAGAGATTGGTCCATGTCATACACAATGCTATAGTTAGGAGTAGCTCTAGAATTGGGTTTATTGGAGGTATGTGCAATGATGCATCGATCTGAGCTGACTCTTTTCCTTTTCTAGTGGAAGGGGTTTCGACTATTGAACCATATTGGTTGCACTGAGTTTGAAGGTTAACATCACTTGATAACATGAGAAGGTGTTGAAATCCTAATTCATGTGATTGGCCAGCAAGCAGTGTCGACATACGATAAGCTACTACAAGTTGAGCAGTGAGTACCCCTTGTGGAGGTAAGGGGTGTTGCAAAATATTTGGTTGTCTTAGGTTGGTTTGAGGTGGCAGCTGATTATGTTTCCCTTGCAGGGCATTAGTAATTTTGCATTGATTAGTCTCAATCCATAATTGGCGAGCCTTTTCTAGATTGGGACAATGGTGAGTATAGTGTCCATAAACATTACATAAGAAACATAGATGATTAGTCCATAACTATGAATTCTTCACTTGTTTGGGAGGCTTATTTAGAACTTGTTCTATGGGGTTTATGTTAGTTCCATTATTATCAAGAGGATTAGGAGGATAACTCCAACCTCCCTGACATTGGTTGTTTCTCTTATTCATTTGTTTGGGTTGTTCCTATTGGTTATTGGTTGTGGGTTGAGTAGGCATGTTCTACTGAGCATAGACTTTCCCATGAGAAAAAGGAGAAGGTGCAATGTGCGGATACACTGGAGAAATTGGTGATGGGCCAGGAAAATGGTAATACGAGTTGATGACCGGAGGATCCATGTAACCATTATAAGCAATGCCACATGGGGTGACACTGCACAAGGATCCATGAGCGTGCATTCCCATAGGAGGAAACAAATAAGACATACTCGTCACGGCATGTGAGGTAGATCATGAATAATCCAGAGCATAATAAGAAGTCGTGGTGGAACCCTAATTATGCTTGAATTTTGGGGGGTTAACATACATATAACAATTCAAAGGGGGAGGGTAAGATATGTACATATCAAGGTGGGAAGCAATGGTGCCAATAACACCATCTGTTGAATGGGATGCACCTAGAGGGTATTTCCGAGAAGAGTTACCTCTAGGGCCATTAATAATGATGGTATTGTTAGTTTTTCAGCATTTAATTCAATATGATATAGGATATTAACTGAGAGAACAACATGTACAACATATCAAAAACAAGAGACAAGAGACACAAAGCATTTCACCGGGGAAAACCAAGAAGGTGAAAAACCCTGCAACTTCCTTAGAGATAGAATAAGCACCAATACAAAGATCACCAAGATGAATCCCCAAAAGATAAATGTTTGTAGCAGCTAGTCCTCCTCTCTCTCACTAATGTGAAGTGAGTGAGTGTGTGAATGAATAAATGAGAGAGTCACACTCTCTATTTATAATTTACTTCACTTGACTTTTAAGTCTAACTAGGTCGACCCCAACTTAACCACTTAACATAATGTTGACTGAGCCGACCCCACTAGGGGACTTAAACACCCCATTAAAACTGACTCTAAGCCGACCTCCCTTAGGAGAGTCTAATAACCCACTACCACTTGACACTAGGTCGATCCCACTAGGGTGGTCTAATAATCCTTCAACCCACATGACTCATACAGGGCCGACCCCACCAAGGTGGTCTAATAACCCATCAAATATAAGTTACGACACTTACAATATAACTTGCGACACTTGCAAGTACAAATCACGACACTTCCAATCAGAGGAATAATACATATCCGTCGGGGATACAATAAAGTACAAATGTAATACATACAATATACAAGTGAATATCTTCTGAAGTTACAAATACATCAACAGGTATAAAGGTGTCCCTACTATTCATATATAAGTTCATACTATTTAGCCTTCAAGATGGATTCTTCTTTGGACTATGATCACTTAGAGGCCACATCTTTTGTTATCACTGATAAAAAGGATTTTGAAATCCAATCTAGGAAGATCCTATCATCGAGCTTGATCTTGCACAATCTTCGACATCAACACCATTCATGGATATGGTCTATGATATGTGTTGAGGAGTTTTATCGACAATATAGGAGAATTTACACTCCCTCGTTGTAACGAACAAGAAGTTGTAAAAAATAAAATAAATTCGATGCTAGGGACACAATGTTGGGGTGTGTCCCATGAGGTTGTTCTATGTACCACTTGGTTTCTACACTAGTTCGCGTTTGATAAAATAGAAACAACTATATGGTGTCATCGACGATGCTATTTTAAGAGAACCATATGTGCGATGACATCATGTGGTTTTGAGGGTCCTCCCCGCCCCCCCCCCCCCTTCCCCTCAGCCTTAGGGATTTATAAGGGAAGTTTGGTTGGCATGGGAGGCCATGCAGGGTCACGATGAATGGGGTCATTAGTCAACCTTGCGAAATATTTGGGATGTTGAAGCTGGCCATGAATGGGAGGCTTGCGCTAGGGTGTGATGTGGAAGGACCAACAATGGTGTTGGTCATGGTCCTCCATCAGTATTTTCACCATTGATGGTTCCACCAATTTGAGAAAATTTTCCTCCACCAAAGGTGGGGTTAACTACACCCATATTATAAGGAATGGTCCTTCTTATTGTGGTGATGTTGTTTCCACCATTAAGAGCAGGTATACTAATGGTATGGATGTCGATGGAGGTGGTAATGGTCCCAACATGGTACCGGTAGTGTGTAGGTGAAGGTGATCTTGACTATTAGCTGTCGGGGATCAAATGTCGCAAAGGAGAGCTCTGGTGACTGTGTAGTGTTTTGAACTAGAATGCAGTTTGTGGAGCCAATAGTGCAGTTTAGAAAACTGTACTGAGGGGATAGACCCTAAAGTATGTGAGAGAACCTCAGGGGTGGTATAGTGACGCATTCAACTACAAGGCTCTTTTTGGTGAAGCTCAAATCGAAAAAACTAGATAAAAAAAAGTGTAGCTAAATGTGCAGCTTGTGATTTGAAAAAAGAAAAGAAAAATTGAAAAGAGCAATCCTAGGAGTAAAAAGGACTTGTTATCCTAAAACCACTACAAAATCAAATAGAAAATCACCAAATAAAATCTTTCTCATATATGTTCATGTCAGGGGATATCAAGTCCCATCAGAGAAACAAAATTAGAAATCCGAGTCGGATATTCCAAACACTATACTGGAATAGTGGCATCAATCCTATCCAAACCTAATGAGTGAAGAAAGAAAGGACAATGTTGGGTGTATTATTGTCTTAATGAATCACCAAATATTTAATTATCGACCAGGGTTGGTAATCTTAGAGTTGTGGCAAAGTATATGCTGAGGTAGAAGGGTATCTAAGACATCGGCTCGGCCGACCTTAGAAATGTTTAATAATGAAAAGATCGAAAGATATTTCCAAATGAAAAACCAAGTCAAACTTCAGAAATACAACTACTAAGCTGATTAGACCTAACCAAAGCAATAGATCTGAATAGTATCAATCTATACTACTCTACTCTATGAACAATAATTGAAAAGATAAAAGCAATGCTATTCTTGGAAACAAGACTTGATCAAAAGAAAACTACCCTTATGAAAATGGAAACCACTGATCAATTATTCAGACTCTAATCTAGGAATTAGAAAGACTAGCTACCATGTAATAACTATGAATTCAGGAACCTATCAAGGAAATGATTCAGTTTACAACTAACTATATGAAGACACGAAACTATATTATCTGAAGCAAGGTTACAACTACTTAATAAACCTAAGAAATTCAACAGTTAAACTACTCATGCATTTAACAAATACTCAAAACTAAGCTAAGCTACCTAATTCCATTCTCCTTTAGGATTTTGAGGAAATGTGTCAAATGTGATAGGAACTGGAGAAAATGTATCTAAATGACTTTCAAATGTGATAAGGAAACAAAACATAAGTAAATCTAATTTAACCTCTACAAAGAGATGTAAGCTAAAAAGTGACCAATTACAATTGATTTTAAACATTGTAATCTATTCTTTATCCATAAGCAAATGACACTTAAAAACTAGCTACAGTACTTGAAATGAAATGCTAATTAACAAAAGTACAAATCCTAAGTTATTTAATCTCTAATGACTACTTGACTAAGCTAAGCTACCTAATTCCATTCTCCTTGAGGATTATGAGGAAATGTGTCAAATGTGATAGGAACTAGAGAAAATGTATCTAAATGACTTTCAAATGTGATAAGGAAACAAAACATAAGTAAATCTAATTTAACCTCTACAAAGAGATGTAATCTAAAAAGTGACCAATTCAACTGATTTTAAACATTGTAATCTATTCTTTATCCATAAGCAAATGACACTTAAAAACTAGCTACAGTACTTGAAATGAAATGCTAATTAACAAAAGTACAAATCCTAAGTTATTTAATCTCTAATGACTACTTGGAATTAAAACATGAAATGTTTATGTAACTCATGCACATGCCTATCAACATCAAATGATATCTATCAATACTTCAAACTAGTTTATAAAACATTAACTACAAGAAAAGCAAACTAAACTAAGTACAAGACAAGAACTTAAATGACTAAAATCAATATTAACTTCTAATCAAAACCTATAGCAAAAAAACAAGATGTTCTTACACTACCTCTACTGCAAATCTTACTATCTTCTAAGACAACAATGAAAGTGCAATGAAGCTGATCTATAACTTGAGAAGCAAACCTATATTAAACTAAGTTATGAAAACTCTTAGATATTGAAAACTAATGCATCTATATTAAACACACATGAACTTATTAAAATTGGATTGAGAGTAGTTCCTAATCTATTATATCTGCATAAATGAAAGAACTTGAAACAATGAAATTAAACCAAATCAGAACACTATGTAAATAAAAGTGAAAGACTAATTAGAAACTTGAATGCAAACTGGAAATGAAATACTGAACTAATTCAGAAATAAGACACACTGAGATTTAACATAGTCTATGATAACATTGTAAACAAGTTTAAGCTAATCTAGGTCCTATGCATGAAAGTAAATAAAAGTAACTCATAAAACTACCTAAATCATAAGCAAAAAGACATTTATACTGCTTCTACTTAAACCAAAACTATGTCTCATTTGAAGAGTAAAACATATGCTGAATGTAAATGAATTTCATCCTTAATAAAGCTGAAATGGTTAACCTATTTGCAAATGTAAAATGAGGTATGAAATGTTAAGGGTGGATTCGAATCCCAAACTAGCTACAAAATGTGATGAAGTACTGGAGAATCAACCTATATCCTAGCTAACTATCTCTGCATAAAATGAAATACTAGCAATTCTGGAATGACTGCAAATTCTGGAAAATTCTTTCTAAATGCGAATGAAAGGATGAAAGAAGGTCTGAAAGGTAGTCTGAACGGATGGTGCGAATGGCCGAACGAATGGATTCTGAAGGCATAAATTGCATGAAAATGCAGGAAATTATATGTTATAAACAACAAAGTGTCACCTATAGGAAAACGAACTACTTGCTTGCAGAAACGAAATGACTTATAGGAAAATGTAATAGATATATGCAAAAACAAAATGACTTAGCTACAAATGTAAAAAGAAACGGTTGAATATACACAAATGGAACCTCTGATTGTTGAGGGGCCTTCCCAGAAACAAGGGTTTATATCCTAAGCTACTAAGTCACCAAGCATTAACAGAAAACGAGAATGATCATCAACAGCTGAAACAGAGTCTTTCTATTAAACCAAAACAAAGTTACACAATGTTTTTCTCTCTATCTCTGTGCATGCATTTCTCAACCTGAGACGTATTTATATATTTTTTACAATGGGAGAGTAGGTCGACCCTTTCAGTGGTCAACCTCTCTAAAAATAGGAGGTCTTAACAGTTATAAGAACGGTCCATTAAATCACACAGACCATTTTCCTTCTTTCATGGGCACTGATTCTCTTTGACGTGGGAAGCTGATGCGTTGTTAGGCTGGGCGAGTAGGAACATGGATCTTCTAGAACGAGGGCTCACAAACCATGAGGGTTATGTTGCCAACAAAACCCATGTCATGGTTTTTTCCTTTAGTGCCCTGGAATATTCTAACCAACGAATCTGAGGGTGCGAACAGAGGGATGGACGATGGTCCGAATGCGGCTGGGCGTCTTGGACATGAATGCGCGTATGAATGAGAGTCTGTTTGAAAACCATAACCTGCATAATGAATTCTATTTTTCAAACAAGCCAAGAAATGCTAAATTAATGTTATTAAACCACAAAATGATGATAATCAATCAAGATTCATGCGATATTTAAAATGTATTCATACCTGAGTTCAAATGGTGATCTGAATGGAAAGAAGTATTGTTGATGTATATGTAACTTCGGAATGTATTTCATATATATTTATTGTACCCTTATTAGAGATGTGTTATTCCTCTATAAGGAAGTGTCATCATGTGGATTGACGAGTGTCGCAAGTGTGTGTACTTGCCGATGGGTTATTAGACCACCATGTGTGGGGTCAGCCCTGAAATATATATTATATTGTGGATGTATCTATATAGACAAGTCGGCCCCATAATGTAACTAGGAAAACAAGTTAAGTATAAATAGAGATCGGGAGATCGCTATTTGGATCATTCGGAAAGTCACACTTCTCTCACTCAGAAAGTGGCGCACTAGTGAGGAGGAGGATCATCTGCTCTAGGAGACTATCTCAAGTGTATTTTGGTTGTACTTTGGTTGAGCCATTGCTCTCTCTATCTCTGAGGAAGTTGTGGGGTTTTTCACCTTAGGTTTTTCCCCACGAAAACTCTGTGTCTCTTGTCTCTCATGCTTTTGATTCTTGTGATGCTTGTGATGCTTATTGTGATTGTTATGCATTGATATACTGTATATGTTATTCTCTCAGTAAAGATCCAAGAGTATTGTGAATTAATGCTCAAAATTTAACATGGTATTAGAGCTAACCTGAGAAGAAGACATTTTGTAGTGACAGAAACTTGAGTTTCTTGTTTATTGGGTTTCTCTCCACAGATTTTGGAAAAAAAGTATAGTAGATTGACTCTACTCATCAAGGAGAATCTATCTGTCCAATGAGAATTAAATTCTGAGCATTTTTCAGATTTGGCCCTAAAAATTAGGGCTTCCACAAAAATAGTAATTTCTGGAATCTGAAGACATAGCTGGAAGCTCCTTGCAAAAATCGAAGTTTAGAGCTTTGGATCGATATTTTTGCTTGGGTATATCTCTGGGAAACTCAAACCCTAATTCAGGGCTCTCCACGGTGAACTCGGGAGGACAAAAAGTCAAATCTGAAGGGTAAAACTTTGCTGATCTCAAATTCTAAATGCACCAGGATGATCATCTCATCAAGGCGCATCTTTCTATCCTTTCAGAAAGTTGAAATTCACATTTTGAATTTTTTAGGGTTTTTTCTGACAAACCCTAATCTAGGACCAGATCCAGTTTTCAGCATTTCAAGTGGTAAGACCTAAATCTTTTCTATTTCCATTTAAAGTACTCTTTAAGATGTCTCTCCACACCAAGCTTGAGGATAAGCTTGAAGGGGCTGATAACTTCCGAGCTTGGAAGTATAGGATTGGGTTAATTGTGGAAGAGAATGAGTTGGACTCATATATAAAAGAAGACATCCCTATCCCAGAGGATGAAGAGGCTAAAGTAATGCATAAGAAGAACTTGGTCAAGGCAAAGAGAATCATTGCTGATTCTATTAAAGACCATCTCATACCCCATGTGTCTTCTATACAGACATGCAAGGAGACTTTTGACTCTTTGACCAAGCTATTTGAAGGGAAGAACATAAATCGGAAGATGACCCTGCGGAACCAATTGAAAGGTGTAAAGTTTCAGAATGGAGAAACCATTCAATCTTATTTTTCAAGGGTCTCCTAGATCAAGGAATAACTAGAAGTAGTGGAGAATGGTGAAGTTGTCATGACCACTCTAAACGGCCTACCTAGGTCATGGGATTCCTTTATTCAAGGAATTTGTGCAAGGAAGAAGTTGATCTCATTCAACGGATTGTGGGAAGAATGCTCTCAAGAAGAAGGTAGACTTGTAGCTCGTGAGGAAAAGATGGGAGGTGAAGATCAAGCTCTTGCAGCTCACACCAAAAGAAGCAAACCCGAGAAGGAGCACTCTCGCTACAAGAGATCCTATCAAAAGAATAAGAAGGATCTAAGATGCTTCACATGCAATGAGAAGGGTCACTTTGCTTCAGATTGTCCCAAGAACAAAAGGGATAATAACAACAACTCCAGCAAGAAGAAGAAGGGCAACAAAAGAAATTTACATGCTCATGCTGCCAAGGATGATGAACCTCCAAAGAAGAAGGCTAGGGAAGAAAGTGATGATAGTGATGATGACTCATCAAGTGAAAAAGAGTATGTTCTAATCTCTGCTCTCACAGGTACTATCTCCCATGGTTGTAATGATTGGTTGATTGATAGTGGGGCTTCCAAACACATGACTACGTTTAAGGAAACTTTGTGAACCTATCTGAACATCAATCACCCCATAAGGTGAAACTTGGGGATGATTATCAATACCCAATCAAAGGAAGTGGTGAAGCCTCCTACAACCTAGATTCTGGAAAATATTTGAAAATGAAAGAAGTCCTTTATGTACCTAGGCTCAAGAAGAACTTACTCTCCATCTCTGCATTGGATGAAAAAGGTATGAGGGTTGCATTTGTGGATGGCCAAGTCCTAATGTGGCCAAAGGGAAAGACCATAGATGATGCAGTAGTGATTGGAGAGAAAGAGGGAGGTTTGTATAAATTGAAGGGACAACCTGAACATGCTATGGTGCATGAATCCATGGAGCCAAGTTAAATTTGGCATAGAAGACTTGCTCATATGCACTATAGGTCACTTCCAATTGCAAGCAAGGCTGTAGAGGGTCTTCCTGAAATCAAGACCAAACATGAAGGTGTTTGCAAAGGATGTGCAAAAGGTAAGAATATTAAGAAGGCTTTCCCAAGCAGTGAAAGCAAGGCAAAAGATATCTTGGAAATCATCCACTTAGATGTATGTGGTCCTATGTCATCCAGTTCTCTAAGTGGGTATGTTTACTATGTCTCATTTATTGATGACTTCTCTAGGAAGACTTGGGTATACTTCTTGAAGAACAAAGATGAGGTGTTTGATAAGTTCAAGGAATTCAAAACCTTGATAGAAAATCAAACTGACAAGAAGATCAAAACATTCAGATCCGACAATGGTGGAGAATTCACCTTAGGTGACTTCAAGAAGCTTTGTAGTGATTCAGGGATTAAGAGGGAGTTGACTGATCCTTATAATCCTCAACAGAATGGAGTTGCAAAAAGGAAGAACGAAACTATCATGGAAGCAGCAAGGGCAATGCTGCATGACCAGGATCTACCTATGCATCTATGGGAAGAAGCAGTTAGAACAGCTGTATATGTGCAAAACAGAACACCTCACAAGATATTGGACAACAAGACACCAAAAGAGGTCCTTTCTGGTAAGAAACATGAAGTCAGCCATCTCAGAATATTTGGTTGTCTAGTATACACTCATGTCCCAAAGGAAAAGAGGACTAAACTAGATCCTTCAGGAAATAAGGGTATCTTTGTGGGTTACAGTGAAAGCTCGAAGGCTTACAGAATATACTTTCCAGGGTTCAAGAAGATTGATGTCAGCAGGGATGTAACATTTGATGAAAACTCAACATTCATCAAATCAAGGAAGGCACCTATCAAAGTTTATGAAGAACCTAAGGAAACTAGATTTCAAGACACTACCATGACTAAAGCAGTTCCAGAAGTTGTTCGTGAGTTTGAAGGTCCGCAAGAACCTGTAGATCCACCCTGTGAGGATAAATCTCATAAGAGGAAACCTGCATGGGCTAGAGAGTTCATTCAAGATGTAGAAAGATTTGGCATTCTAGAAGAAGAACACAGAGAAAAGAAGAGAACCAGATCACATACCAGCTATGTTTCTTTACTCTGTGACATTATGAACAAACAGCCTTCTAGTTATGAAGAAGCAACGGAAAATAAAGAACGGAAGGATGCCATGGTTGAGTAATACCAATCAATAATGAAGAATGATGTTTGGGATGTTGTCCCAAGACCTAAAGAGAAGTCTATTGTGACTTCCAAATGGATCTACAAAATCAAGCATGCTGCAGATGGAAATGTAGAGAAATACAAGGCAAGATTCGTAGCTCATGGCTTGTCTCAGAAAGAGGGAATAGATTATGAAGAAACTTTTGCACCTGTAGCTAGGTATACTTCCATCAGAATAGTACTTTCCCTGGCTGTAGCAATGAAATGGAAAATACACTAGATGGATGTCAAGACTGCTTTCTTGAATGGTGTAGTTGAAGAGGAAGTATATGTGGAGCAGCCACTCGGTTTTGAAATACATGACAGGAAGTCATATGTGTGCAAATTGAAGAAAGCCTTGCATGGCTTGAAACAAGCTCCCAGAACCTGGTATGGTAGGATGGACAGTTTCCTATATAGTTTGGGCTTTACCAAGAGTAAAGCGGGTTCCAATCTTTACTACAAGGTTAAGGGAATCCTGTGATTCTACTCCTGTATGTGGATGACTTATTTGTAACAGGAGATGACAGATTGATTGCAGATACTAAGAGGAAGCTTGCTGCCGAGTTCGATATGAAAGATTTGGGAATGATGCATTATTTCCTAAGTATGGAGGTGTGGCAGAGTGCAGGTGGGATCTTCCTTGGTAAAGGAAAGTACACAGTAGATATCCAGAAGAGATTCGGGATGATGGATTGCAAGGCCATGGCCACACCTATGGCATCGAATCTGAAGCTTCTATGTGATGCTTCATCTGAGCCGGTTGATGTCTCTATGTATCGTCGGATGATTGGGTCCTTGATGTACCTGACAAACACAAGACTAGATATTTGCTTTGCTGTGAACACATTGAGTCAGTTCCTGATAGATCCAAGGAGTGTTCACCTGGTTGCTGTAAAGTATGTTCTGAGGTACCTGAAGGGTACAGTGGATTATGGGCTCAAGTATGAGGCAAATCAAAAGTTTAACCTGCAAGGTTATGTCGATTCAGATTGGACTGGCAGTGCTGTAGATAGGAAGAGCACATCTGAGTGCTACTTCAGTATGGGATCAGGTGTGATCTCTTGGTTTAGCAGGAAGCAGTCCTGCGTAGCACTGAGTATAGCTGAGGCAGAGTATGTTGCAGCCTGTTCAGCTAGTTGTGAGGCAGTATGGCTACGGAAGCTACTGTCTGAGTTATTTGATCTCTTGTTGGATGCTACTGGTATATTTTTTGATAACCAGAGTTGTGTGAAGCTGTCTGAGAACCCAGTGTTTCATGATGGGTCAAAACACATAGAGATCAAATATCACTATATCAGGGATATGGTGCAGAGAGGAGCTGTGAAGCTCCTGTATATTGCGACAGATGAGCAAATTGTAGATGTGTTGACGAAGCCACTAGCCAGGGTGAAGTTTGAGTACTTCAGGGAGAGGCTTGGTGTTCTTCAGATTGATGACACTTCGAGGAAGAAGTGATGGACACATTTGCAGAATCCATTCCAAGCATGTTGGAAGGAGGATCCTTCACATGGCTATGGATGTAAGCACTGGATGATGAGCATCAGGATGATGTTCTGGTTTCTTCTTTGTATGATCAGTTGGATCATTTATATATGTATGTATGCATCATGTTGGATGCTGGATATGATTAGTTGGATCATTTATATGTATATGTATGTACGCATCATGTTGGATGCTGGATATGATAAGTTGGATCATTTATATGTATGTACGCATCATGTTGGATGCTATATATGATCAGTAGGATCATTTGTATGTATTTTGTATATGCATCATGTTGGATGCTTAGAGCATGTATCTATATATGTATTAGGTGGATACATTGTATGATCAGTTGGATCATGTATGGTGATATGTATAATGTATTCGTATTTGTATAAGGTGGATACATTGTATGATCAGGTGGACCATGTATGATGATATGTATCAGGTAGATACTTGGTATGCATCAAGTAGATGCATTGTATGATCAGGTGGATCATGTATGATGATATGTATCAGGTAGATACTTGGTATGCATCAGGTAGATGCATTGTATGATTAGGATGATCATGGATGACGAGCTTCAGGATGTTTCTCCAGATGATATGCAGCAGGATGTTGCAGTGATGATGATCAAGATGATCATGTGTACATCAGGATGATGTATGGTGAGTATCAGGTTGGTACTCTATGGCCATGGATCAGGTTGTGCAGATGAGCATATAATTTGGCCCTGGGAGATTTGCAGATAGTCTTTCGAGGTTTTGCCTATGGCATATAATTTGGCCCTGGGATATCTAGCAAATGCTCTTTTGAGGTTTTTCTCTGGGAGGACATATAATTTGGCCCTGGGAGATCTGCAGATAGTCTTTCGAGGTTTTTTCTATGGCATATAATCCGGCCCTAGGATATCTGGCAGATGCTCTTTCGAGGTTTTGTCCTATGGCATATAATAAGTCCCTGGGAGATCCGATAGGTTGGGCTGTGTGCCCGTAATAAGTCCTAGGATGCTCTTGCAAGGTTTTTCCATGACCACATATAATCTGTCCCTAGGAGATCCTATAGGTAGAGCTGTGTGCTCATAACATCCTGTGTAATGCCCATATTTTGATTCGGCATATTTATTAGTTAGACACACCATACTTTACTTCTTATATATTTTGTCGAACTCAGCTCGACTGAGTAAACTATATTGGACCTCATTATATGATGTTACTCTGTCTTATGATTTCACCATGATTATGATGTTACTATGTTATGCAGTTATGATGTCATGATTATCATATGATTTCCTTATTTTACGATTTGCAGTATATGTTTATATGTTTTCATTAATGAAATGTGAAATATATGATTCGGTACGTGGATACCATCTTCTTATGTGAATTATTGAAATGTTATATGTATCTATGATGAGCTAAAAGGTTACATGATATGAAATGATAACATGGATCAATTGGCGATCAATGGAAAATGCTATCTATAAATTGTATTTTGCAAAACACTAACCTACAGGACACAAGGGCTATGGGATAGCCAGTTACTTGATCTGATATACATTGGAAAGGAAAACATGTTCATACAGCAAACCTTAGCAGCCAAATGAGGATACGATAACACAAACTGATAATCCCGATAGCAGCAAGTATGAGTCGATAAGGGCGTAGGCCCAGTATGTTGAGAGGGATGGATGTGTTTCCCACCCTATGTTCCATAAGACCCGAGGTCGTGGGAGGGCCGTGCTGAGACACGCTCCCCATGTTGTTGTGATGACGATTGTCGGATGCCTGCTAGGGGAGGATAGGTCCGCTGTTCAGCCGACGCTATCGCTCTCAGGTTCTATGTGGTCAGATCGGTGAGTCCGACATCCACTGTTGTACTAGCAGAGGAAGGATAGGGAGGATGCTGGACGTAGGTTATGATGGGAGGATGTGTTAGTTAGTACTATTGAGGGTTTAGTATTTCTTGATTCCGAGTTAGTGGAAGTAGGCACCCTTCCTGCACTTGATTGATTAAACTAATGTAAACATAAAGACAATGATGTTAAATCGTAAAGGGTTAACTATTAAATAACCGAGGATGTTAAAGTAATTATACTATAGATTATGCTTGCTCTTCTGCATGGGGGTAGATACTATTGTTAGTTAGCAAGTATGCATAGGCGGAATGGGGTTTGTTTATAGTACATGTCCGACATGTGCATACACTGGCCATGCATGCACACCTTGTACGTGTACAATATTACTGGTGTATAACATACTTGTCATGCTTGAATAGTAGTATAAATGTCATAGATAACTCAGTTAAGGATACATCAATCAACTTAGGTAATGAATGGTTAGGTTGTCAATGTGTAAATAAGTGAATTAGTAATTATATGAAAACATTGTAATAATGAACTAAGACAAGTATCGTCAGTTAACATTGTCATAGAAGAACTGTTGTGAATAGGGTAATGATAGTGTCTAATTAATTAGTAAAATTGTTTAAGCCCTCACAAGTGCTTTATTTATAATAACAAGGATGCTATGTTGATGATAGGATACCCATGTGATAAACAAATAATTAAGAATACTATGATTGATTCACCTTTTATTATTGTCAAGGGGTGATTTAATTATTATTATTAATTAATAGATGATATTCCAGCAACATTTATATCCCTATCGTAACAAATGCAATATAAGTAAGATTTGAAATATTGATTTATAAATTAAAATTGTGTGATTAATTCCATTTCAAAAGTTAGCCATAATAAGATAATCAATTTTGGAATAAAAGTGATGTGATGGAAAATGGATATTTAATTATTCAATGAATTTAAACCTCAAGCTAAGTAGTCTCGACGGATAAGGTGGATCATTAAGACACATCATGTCCAAGTTGACAAGGGGGCAACTAATTATATAATATTTTATTAATCACATTAATAACATTAAAATATCAAGGACGGCGGATAGACTTGTATTTAATGAAACTGTTTCGAATGGATAACCTTGGGATGATAATTCCCACCGTAATAAATAATTACGACCGTCAATCCAAAAACCAAATGAATTTTTACATAAGAGTAATTAATTATACATTTTTATAATGAGACGTGGATGAATGAACTAGGGAAAGGAGTAAAGGTTTGAGGGGCTCGAGAGGGGGAGTTTGGGGCGGTGGAGTAAGCCCAAGGTCTTCTCGAGGATGGACATGTATATAGAGGGGGAGAAGGTTGAAGGAGGGGGGTTTTTTTTTGGAGCAGGGAAGAAAAGAAGTTTGGAGAAGAGAAGTTTGGAGAACAGAAAGATTTTGAGAACAGAAGGAAAAACTGCTCTCGGGATTATCAGATTGTGGGCTCGGGGGCTTGGAAATCCTTTGATTTCCAAGGGCCAGCAAGATTATAGCTGGTCGGTAGGGTGGACACTTCAGTTTGGCTGTCTAAGGGGTTATAAAACCTGCTACAACTTACGGTTAGCATCAGCATCAGGTAATTTCCGTTATTTACTATTATGCTTAAACTTACTATAAACATGCATCACTTGCTATTTACTGATTTACTGCTATTTACTGATTTACTGAGTTGTGAAACATATTCTTATGCTAGACTGTTGGAAAGAAAATATTGGTATGTTAGTCTATTTTAAATTACGAATGTAAGGTGATAAAAGAAAACACGACAGTACCCTAAATATTATTTAGGCACATAGTAATTCTTAGAAATTTATTTCCATAAACTCGTAAAGTTAAAACGTAGAAAATTAAACCACAAATTTTACACAGTGCTCTGCTATAAAATCCAGAGCACTACATCCTGGGATGCTCTTGCGAGGTTTTGTGGTGACCGCATATAATCTATCCCTGGGAAATCCTATAGGTAGAGTTGTGTGCTCGTAACAGCCTAGGATTCTCTTGCGAGGTTTTGTGGTGAGGTCACATATAATATGGCCCTGGGAGATCCTATAGGTAGAGCCGTGTGCTCGTAACAACCTGTGATGCTCTTTCGAGGTTTTGTGATGCACATAATAAGTCCTGAGGATTCCACAGTATGGCCAGTGATGACGAAGACCTGCAGGTGGTGGGCCTACATCCAGTATGAAAAAGGACTGGCTCTGTAGAACTTCCTATGATGAGTAGAGTCAGAGATTGGTTGAGATAGCAGCAGCAGTGATGATGATCCCGAGAAGAAGACTTGTCTAGCAGATCTATGTCGAGAAATACCTTCCTAGTTAAGAGGGAGTGTTGATGTATATGTAACTTTGGAATGTATTTCATATATATTTATTGTACCCTTATTAGAGATGTGTTATTCCTGTATAAGGAAGTGTCATCATGTGGATTGACGAGTGTCGCAAGTGTGTGTACTTGCCGATGGGTTATTAGACCACCATGTGTGGGGTCAGCCCTGAAATATATATTATATTGTGGATGTATCTATATAGACAAGTCGGCCCCATAATGTAACTAGGAAAACAAGTTAAGTATAAATAGAGATCGGGAGATCGCTATTTGGATCATTCGGAAAGTCACACTTCTCTCACTCAGAAAGTGGCGCACTAGTGAGGAGGAGGATCATCTGCTCTAGGAGACTATCTCAAGTGTATTTTGGTTGTACTTTGGTTGAGCCATTGCTCTCTCTATCTCTGAGGAAGTTGTGGGGTTTTTCACCTTAGGTTTTTCCCCACGAAAACTCTGTGTCTCTTGTCTCTCATGCTTTTGATTCTTGTGATGCTTGTGATGCTTATTGTGATTGTTATGCATTGATATACTGTATATGTTATTCTCTCAGTAAAGATCCAAGAGTATTGTGAATTAATGCTCAAAATTTAACAAGTATGACTTATCATATCAAAAATGGTAAAAATAATGCCAGCAGAGCACATTTAATGATCAAAAGTGATGACAAAATTGGGCATCAACACTCCCCCAAACTGAGGATATGCTAGGTCCCACTGAGCAAAGAAGAGAAGAAGTTGGGAAGAAGGCTGAGTTGTGGTAGCAGCTTCCTTCGACTTAGAAGAAGAAGTAGATTTAGGCTTAAACTTCCTAGCTTGGGCTCTCAAGGTATCATGCCTCGTCCGGAGAGAGTCATGAGAAGATGTTATGGCTCTGTTTAGGTCTTCGATGCTCTTCACTTGTAGGCGCAGTTCCTTATTCCCTTGGTGAAGCTCAGAAAATATTTCAACATATTTCTCATTCTAGATTGTTAATTGTGCTATGTCCTGGTTCAATCTATCCATGGTCTAATGGATTGGAGTAGATGGTTATGCAAAATACTCAGGATCTTTGTGAGGGCTCGATCCATTTAGACATGTTTCGGGATCAACAAAGGTGTTTTGATTTTCAGAAGCCTTGCCTTTAGTGATTGCAGGAGTAAGTTCAAGGACAGGGACTTCAAGCAAACGAGCAGAGACATCGACTAACGTAAGAAGGGACGTTTTAGGGATAGGATCGTTCGTCTGGATGTCAAGGCTATCTAAATGAACCGACTGAATGACGGGATGAACGATAGACTAGACGACGGTCTAGTTGACAGACTAATCATGATTTGACCTTCTAGATTTAGTGGGTACTGGTGAAAAGAGTGGGGGTTTCATGGTCATGTCCTCATGGACAAGCTCAGGAGAGGAGGATGAATGGACAAGGTGCATTTCTCCTGAGGTACCCTCATCAAACCGCATAGACTTAGTGTCTCTTTTTCCTTAGGCAGAGGTTTGAGCAAGCTCATCAACATGAGTTTGAAATCGATGATGCTTCCACGAAGCAGAATATTTAACAAGGGGATTCTTTAGAAAATGGGGGTTCAATACTTCAAACACAAAAATTTCCCATGTTTGCCTCTTTTCCCTCAACTGGTGAATGCTCAAGATTTAATGAGACAGTGGTGATATAAACTACCAATGGGGTTAACTACGTTTTTCCTCACCTGGTTCGACATTTTCTCAAGGCTCTTCAGAAAATAAAATGGGAAATTGAGAGCTTGGTCATTAAAAAAATGAGCTAATAACCTGAGATGACAGGATTTGAAAATGGTGAACTTACCCTCACAGGTTATCAACCGGATGATGATGGCTAAGGGCTCAAGATATTCTCGCTTAATCCACTCCCAATGGAACCTTTTTATGCCTGCAACGTGTTGATAGTCATCCATGAGAGAAAATTCATGAGCCATCCGAGGGAGGAAGATGTGCTTGTGACAATGAGCACCCTCCTGTGGAAGCTTTGTAGCCAACACAATAGACTCTTCCGTCACAAGAAAAGTAAGGTGGCCAAACTTAGCCATTTTTCCATCGAATCCCTTGGAAAATAGGAGTGAGATCTCATGATCGTGGCCCTGGAGAAGACAGAGGAACAAACCCCAACCTGCTCGAAGAAAAATTTCACAGCATGCTTTGAATTCAGGGATATGGAGCAAATCCTGGTAGCTCCCAGGCTCATGACAAATCGACATTATTAGATGGAGGTAGATGGATGCAAGGGATACAGGGGAGGGGATTGTAGGGAATGTGACTGGAAGGACTCAGAGTGGACGAGAATGAGCAGAATGAAGGTAAAACATGTAGGCATTGGTTTAAATCATGGTCCATTTGAATGTTTGAGCGATCGTGAGATGGATATTTGGCACGGTTAAACGATCACGCCATCATTCAGAACTTTGAATTGTGTGCCCTAATAAAGATGCATGCGTTAATGAATTTGTATGGTTGTGAAATATTCAACCATGTCCAAAGTAAACTTTGGACAGGTTGAATGAAATTTTCATCATGGAATTATAATCATATGGTGTATTGAAAAGTCATGATGGCCTTGATTAATAACATGACAGTTCGCATGATGATTTTTACATATAACTTAATGATGAATTAAAACCATATGATAGTCAACAATTCTGAAAATCGCATTGATGCAAGATTAGTTGATTCGTTTGGTGAAGTCGAGATGAGTTGAAGAATGAGATTGTGTGCAAAGATGACATTTGATATTTCCTGATATGGTTAGATTTCTTGTTTATATTCAAAATTCAAAAATCAGATACCTTAGCATACTTGATCATGTTTTTATAAATTTATGGTTTCATTCGTATCATCATTCTATATCTCATTCATTCGCTTCATTCGTCATTTCATTTGGATCGTCATTCGACCCTTCATTCAAACCTTCATAGAGATCCTTTATTTGTACAAGATGTGCTTTGCTGGATCTGACTGCTACTGATTATGTAGAGAATATTTGAGGCTGCCAACACACAAAAGGATGATATAAACTTGCTTTTCTGAAACTTCATGCGTATTCTTCCCTTATTTAACATGGATCAGAACAGTCTTTCTTCCGCTATTTGCATTATTCCCGAAACACATATCATTTTATTAGAGATAAATGGAATTTTTATAAATAATCAGAAAATAAAGACAATTATGATCGTCCCCCAAACCAAAAATATGGCATGTCCTCAAGCCATCAAATAAAACTGATTGATATTCACATATTTCCAATTAGCAGTTTAACAAAGAACTCTAGAATGTTGATTTTATTATACAAGAAGGAAACATTAACTAACTATAAAAATGATTCATACAGATAGTCATTCAATATATTTCAGTTTGTACAAAAGAAAATATGCCTTTCTTCGTCAAAGATTTTTCAGATAAAATTACAATGACCCTTGTATAAAATTAAGAGAATATCAAACTTAATCATATTTCCTCGTCAAAGTTGCTCATAGGAACTGAGTCAAATTTCCCAAGAGCCTTAGAATCACAATACATAGAGAAATCCTATCGAATTTCACATTCAGGTCCCTAGAAATCTTAAGTAGATGGCCCCACCTAGCAAGATAAGAAATATTTAATATCATGAAGGCAAGGTAACCGGTCTTAAGACAATCTTGAAACTATTCTCCCTTGGCCAATTGATGAAGTTCATTTCCTTAGCTCAACCATACATACTTCCTTCTTATTAGACTTTCAACAATTTAACATATAAAAGAGTTTTTTTAGACATTATTTTTTTAAAACAAGATGTCTTCCCCAGGCAGATTCCTTTCTATCAGTCAGGCCTATTCAGTACCCCGTCGAGTTTACCTGGTCATACCATAGGTCGGTACCCACTTCCAGCAAGCCTGTTCAGTACTACGGTGGGTTAACCTCTTGAACCCTTTTTGCATCAAAGGCTCTTGTCACAGTGTTTCCACCCTCTATAGATATTCGGCAATGAATTTCCTAAAAGTGAGTGGATGGGGGAGCATCTTTGAAAACCATGCTATGGAATGGCATGATATATGGGTTGGAAGACAACTATTCTTATATAAACCAAAATAAAAAGTGTTTTTGACTCAAAGATACATATGGTTGATTGTATTAATGTGCAGTGGATGGAGCCAAACGATAATAGAAAGAAGACCTCTCTAGTCCAAGTTGCCTTCTTCAAAAGATTACAACGATGTTTCTCAAAAGTAAGATCCCCAAGGTTCCCTTCCTATTGTTGTTCATAAAATATTGGTCTACTTACTAACTGAACAACAAGGTTAAAATGTACTGAGAGCGTCTAGGCTTCAGATGGAGAAAAACTTTTAGTTATCAATCTCTTTATAAAGATAGGATCACAAATAATATAAGATATATGAAAGTCTTATTAGAAGAGATGCAAGAATCATGTTAAGTAAATGGAAAAAGGTGATACAAGAACATTCTAATTTTCAATTCTAAAAATAATAAAGAGGAAAGGGGATCAAGATGTGTGATGAATGTTTAGAGTACTTCCCCTTTTCAAATAAGATTTTTATGAGCTGATTATAGAGATAAGGTTCTTGTAATCAAACTACAAAACCACTTGTTATATTATTCAAATTTACTCGAAACAAAAACATATGTACAAAGAGAAACTATATGAAATTTGATCAAAAGCTAGGAAAAGGAAAAGAGTCTTCTCTTCTTAATTGATGAAGTCTTATGAGATGATCATAAGTCTAAAATCTCTGTGAAAATACAAACCAGCTGTCCGAAATAACTCTTATTTATTCAAAGAATAGAAATATATTTACATATGTACAAATGAAGATAACCCAAAAATAAGTCAAGAACTAGGAGAAGGAGAGACTTCCCCTTCAACCAGCTCCATCTCCTTTTGCTGTGAGATATTTTGCACAAAGTCTTGTTTAGATATTGGTTGATGATAAAGTCTTAGTCTATGTCCATTTATAACAAAGGAAATTTGTGAATCATCGATTGTTTTAATTTCAACAGATCCATTATCGAAAGCTGTAACAATTTCATCTGGACTCATCCAACAGGTAGTAAATTTTCCTTTAAAAGTTTTATACCTTGAGTCAAACAGTAATGCCCAGTCTCTAGTCTTGATTTTTTTTTTTTTTTTAATATATTTGTCATGCCACTTTTTGTGTTGGTTCTGTACTAGGATTGTTCATTGAATGGCATCTTGTCTTATCTCCTCTAGTTCATTTATTTGCAAGATTTGTTGTTTCTGTGCTTCTTCTAAATCCATTCCTAATTTTGTATCCATACGAAAGGTTCTTACTTGAAATTCAATGGGTAGAAGAACTTGTTTACCATAAACAAGTTCATAAGGTTTGTGGCTAGTGGTATTCCTCCACATTATTCGATAAGCCCACAAGGCTTCTGGAAGCCTATCTTCCCAGTCTTTGTGGTGTGACTGGATAGTCTTGGTCAGGATGGATTCTAATACCTTGTTTGTAGACTCTACCTGACCATTGGCTTGCAGGTGATATGGTGAATATTTACAATGTCTAATACCATATTTTTTAGTAAGCTCTTTCATTAACTTGGAGGTAAACTAAGATCCTTGATCAGTTACAATTTCCCTAGGTACACCAAATCGGGTAAATATCTCTTCGTATATAAACTCTACCACATATTTTTATGTGGCTCGGAATAAAGCTTTAGCTTCCACCCATTTAGTGACATAATTTGTACAAACTAGGATATACTTCTTTTTGCGAGACATAGGGGAAATTGGCCCTACGAAATCTAGAGCCCATTTTTCAAACGGCTCAATCATAACCTGGGGCTGTAAGGGCATCTCATCGGATGGCGTCGGTCTACCCATTCTTTGGAAACTGTCACATCCCTTGACATACTTGGCAACATCTTTGAAATTGCTTGGCCAGTAATATCTAGAGTGCAACACTTTGTATGTTGTTCTCTTATCATAAAAGTGCCCACCACATGGTCCACCATGACATGCATGGAGGATCTCTGCCATCTCATCCTCTCGTAAACATCGTCTAATAATAAGATTAGGACCAGTACGAAAAATATCATTATCAACCGAAGAATAATTAGAAATTTGGACTATGATCCTACGTTTCTTGAGTGGGGAGAGATGGTTTGGTAGCTTTACAGTTGCTAAATAGCTGGCTATGTCTGCAAACCAAGGGGTTCGAACAGACACAATGAACAAATGTTCATCAGGAAAGCCATCATCAACGGGACTGGCACCATTGTCAATTTGAATACGAGAGAGAAAATCTGCTACCACATTCTCTCGACCGGGATGATCAACAATAGTGATGTGAAATTCTTGTAATAAAAGAAGCCACCGAGACACCCTGCCATTGGCAATTGCTTTGTTCATTAAAAATCCAATGCAGAGTGGTTTGTGTGTACAAAAACTTTGTATCCTGTGATATAGTAACGAAACTTGTTAATAGCATAGACTATTGCCAAAAACTCTTTTTCAAGAACAGTGTATTTTGATTCTGCAGGAGTCAAATTCTTGCTAGCAAAGTAGATGGCATATGATGCTTGTCCTTCCTTTTTTCCTAAGACTTCTCCTATAGACATGTCGGAAGCATCAGTGGATATATGGAAGGGAAGGGACCAATTGGAACCCCTGAGTATTGGTGCCACTGATAGCTTTTCCTTTAAAGTTTCAAAGGCATGTTGACAAGGTTCAGTCCATTGAAAATCTGTATCTTTCGTGAGTAATTTGAACATAGGTGCAGCTATCTTGGTAAAGTTTTCAATAAAACGTCTCTAATAGCCTGCATGGCCAAGAAAGCTCCTTACCTCGTTCTGAGTTTTTTGGAGGAGTAAGATTAACAATTATTTCTATCTTGGCATGATCCACCTTGATTCCTTGAAGAGAGACATGATGTCCCAAAACTATACCCTCGGTTAGTAACGTCTTGCATTTTTCATGACTAAGGGCTAAGTTTGTTTCTTTGCACCGAATAAGAACTGTTTCAAGGTTATTAAGGGCTTCTTGGAAGGTATTACCGTATACTGTAAAATCATCCATGTAAACTTCTACACAGTCATGTATAAGGTCAACGAAAATTCCTAAGATTGCACATTGGAAAGTGGCAGGTGCATTACATAGGCCAAATGGAAAAATTCTAAAGGCATATGTCCCCCAAGAACAAGTAAAGGTGGTATTGTCTTGATCCTCAGGTGCTATTAATATTTGGTTGTATCCACTATACCCATCGAGGAAATAAAAGTATTATTTCCCAAATAAGGTATCTAACACTTGGTCAATGAATGGTAAAGCGAAATAATCCTTAAGAGTGGCCTTGTTTAACTCTCGAAAGTCAACACAGATACACCATTTCCGTGTAACTTTCTTTGGAACTACTACCAGAGGAGACACCCACTTACTGTTAGAAATTGGGTAGATGAAACCAACATTGAGTAGTTTTTGTAATTCATCTTTAACTATATCCTTTAGGGATGGATTCATTCTTCTCTGGGGCTGCCTGACAGGGGTACGTTTGTATCTATGTAAATGTGGTGAATACAAGTATCTGGGTGTATACCCTTCATATCGGTTTATTCCCAAGCAAATGCTCCAGTTTGAATTTTAAGAACTTTTAGTAATTGTTTTTGTTGACTCTCATCTAAACCTGCATTTATATGTAGAAATTTTTTAGGACTAACCTCACAAGGTATGGTATAGGATCCTATATGTTCTTTGATTGCAAATACACAAGGTGTACTTGAAAATGTGGAGAGGCCCATGTTCTCTTGGAATTCATCTCCAAAGATTTGATCAAGTTGGGAAAAAGATTGGGGAAAGTCTATACATGTTGTGGAAGAGATAAACTAATTCAACACATTTTCAGTATTTTGTTCTTGAAGTGCCCAGGTGAAATCACTAACAAGGGAAAGTTCTTCCAAGTTCTCATCCCCAAAAGGACAATCTAACCAAAGCAGGTTTTCGATTACTGGTTGTGTTGGTGGGCATAAAGTGAGTTTCCTTGTAGATAACCCATCAAAGATGATCATCTCTCCATCCCTACATCCTATAAATGCATTAGCAGTGGCTAGCCAAGGACTTCCCAGAATAATAGGGTGTCCTTTGGAAGGGTCCTTTGATTCTATGACCATAAAGTCCACAGGATATTCCCATGAAGCTACTGATACAATAATACCATCTAGGATTCCAGCAGGCTACACCATAGTACGATCTGCTAATTCTAGCATTGTTGGGGTAGGGCGGAGAAACTATCCTAAATGCATATTTTCTAAAACTGTGGTAGTCATCATGTTAATAGCATCCCCTAGATCAATAAGTGTGTTTCCTATAGCAGTGTTATTGATGATAACAGTTACCACATGATTTCCTAGATTTGTATACTTTGCAATTCTAGGTTGGTTTGCTATGTAATCTGACATTTCACCTATGACATGAATTGTCGGAGGGTCTTTTTGCTTCTTACCTGGTCTTTTAATACAGAGTTCCTTTATCACTTTACTATAAATTGGTATGTATTTAATGGCTTGTAACAAAGGGATCTTGATACAAATATTATTCAATTCGTCAATAATATCATACTCTGGAAAAGTTGCAGGCTTCTCTATTGCTAAACGCTCCGGATATGGGGGTAATTTTTCTCTTGGAGTTGCTTCTTTCTGAGAGGGGTCATGTGTTGGAATTTTTGGAATAACTACATTTTCGAAAATGGCATCATTCAAGGTTTCATTTGGTATGTCTTCTTCTTCATTCTCTTCACGAATAACAACTGATGATTTGGGCTGATCTTGCAAAACTCTTCCAGACCGCAGTTAAATTTATGCACTGGTGCGGTCGAAATATCATATGATGGAAGAGGTGGCAACCCAATGTTGTTAAGAGATTGAGTTGGTTTATTGTTAGGATTCGGTATCAATTGTGCAGGAAATATTATGGGTCTTGGGGGATTCATATTCTAGAAATGGTGAGGCTGATGTGTGATAGGGGGTAGTGAAGGAGGTACAAATCCAGGAAAAAGTTGTTGGATATTAGGTGGGTAAGGATAGTTAGGCACAAGAGTAGGTGGATATTGAGCATATGCTTGTACCCTCCACCCTTGTGACCATTATTGATGCTGAGCATTTTGAGGAGGATATTGAGGTGGCCAGTTCTGAGGTGGCTAGTTTTGCCAATTTGAGGTGTTTCATTGTTGAGGTGGTTAATAAGGGTGATAGTAGGATGGGAATTGTAATGATGGATCATGATATGATGGTTCGTCTCTAGGTTGCCAAGGCCTCCTAGATGTATCACCAAAATTTCCACTCTTATATACGGCTTGCAACCCAGGCAACGATGGACAATTATCAGTTGGATGTTCTTATGTACAAAGGTGACATACTAAAACATTATTCAATGGGCATTCCCATTGGGGATGTTTAGTTCTACACCTAGGATAGAAAACACTCATTGTTGCATGCTCTTCATCCTGTCTCTTTTTAGCTTGTAATGCATCTAATTGAGAACCCATGGCACCTAAAATATCTGTTTTGAAATTTTCTAATAGGTTCCCCAATTCTACCCTTGTAACTCCACTAGGACTTGATGTATTTCCTTTTAGGTTCCTAGTATAAGATTCCCAAAAGTGTCTCCCACTTTTCCCTATGCTCCTAGAGTAATTCCTACACAACTCATAAATTTGTGAAAAAGACCTATGAGAAATATCTCCAGCTGCCATGAGGTTAAGATTTTCTAAAAACTCTTCTAAAATTCCCTTAAGGAAGAGTGTTCTTACTTCATCTTCTCGAAGATCACTATATTTTGATTTATGTAACACATAGTTAAATCTTTCGAGATAGTCTTCTAGGCTCTCATCTTCAAGTTGTTGTATTTTGAAAATGTCATTCCAAGAGTCCTTAGGCTTATAGTAATCCTAATATTTTTGTAGAAATGCAGTCTTCATGTCTTCCCAAGTTCTAATGCTAGATTCTCCTAACCCCATAAACTACCTAAGAGCAGAATCTTTTAGTGTAGCAGGAAAAATTTTAACTGTTGGCCATCTTGTATGTAACATTCCGAAAATCACAATTTTTTTTTTTAAATTCAGCGTAGCATTAATTGCTATACATACTGTGCGGAAATATAATAAATGCTTATTTGTTCATTTAAATGACATGTTGATATAAAATGTTATGTTGATCGTGCATGTGTATTGTTTTACGATGTACGTGAAAAGTATTTATGTCTACATTAGAATGTTGTTGGATGTTTTCTTGCCTCAATCGTGCATCCTAGATTACTTATGATGACTAGAAATTGATGTCGATGCTTTATAGATTTACTTTATATTGTTTATATGTGCTAACTGTTGTTCTTCTTATTGATGATGAAGGGGTCCTATGGACACCCCGAGGCTTACTTAGCTATTTGCTAAAGCATTTGAACGTTATGTCGCAGATCACAGGTAAGAGAAAAATAATGTTTCGCAAGTGAATACAGAGATCCTATTTATCGTCTATTAGCTTTCAAGTTTGAATAGAATACTTGAAAACCTTCCAGGGTAAGATCTGTTTCGGTTGTTTCTTCGGCTATACTCTGTAATAAGTTTTTTGTATGACTTCATAGTCATTACACTCTATTCTCAGCAGTTTTGTTATTTGTATTATGCACGTTGTTTATGTACCTTTCAGTTATAGTTCGAATCACGACATTTGTAATTAGTATTAGTACAATTTGTCTTGTATTATCACATTGTGGAAAGTATTATAACTTCACTCTATTGATGAAGAAATTAAGTCCTACACCTAGGAATTATTCTATGCAATTACTTCCATAAGTAAAGTGATCATAACCTATACTTAGATACTAGCAATATTTTACTAACCTATCTTTTGTTTTCATACACTATATGTATCACATGATTATTAATGTTATTATGGGACTTGGCAATAGTTTAATAATTGTAACTATACTATATATATCCCTTTCTTCTATTAATTTATATCATGGATGTTTTAACTATTAGAGCCTTAGTTTATATCATGTGCTTTATGGTATTTATATCCTAACAAGGGTTTGATATAGTGATTTACGTAATAGTCGAAATGCAAGGTTGGCAACCATATTATGTTTTGAAAGGTCTTAGTGATAAAATGTAACCATACTAACTTATGGTTGTAGGTCTCCCATAGCGATGGTCGAAACCGTAATCTTGGTCATTGTGTAATGGTGTAACACTTGGATAATGGTATAATGACTTTGATAAATTGTAACCCTAAGCTATGATGCAAAGTCAATGATTAACCCAGTAAAGACCGAATGATATCCCTGTTGCTTGGTTCGCTGGCAGGTCAACGTACTGGTGGTAGATGTGCATATTAAAGTGCATTAAAGGTGATGTTGGTGGAATGCCTGTTGGCATCCACTGTGGTGGTCTTCATGTGGCAATTCTCGATAGTGGTGTAACCCTAACGATCCTTTGGCTTACCTCGACGGAGGTGTGAACTTGGCATTTGTTGTTTAGTATTTTTACCCTATAGTGAGGAAATGGACACTATCAACTGGGCAGGGTTGACAGGTAAATACATTAATTGCATTACAACTAGTTCTTACAAATGAAAGAGATTGAGATATCGAAAGACATACTTTTAACTGATGGCTGGTCCTAGATTTCACTTGATCTCCCGGTTGATGAACTTGCAACACAAAGGATACCTTCCTCAGCGTATCTTGACTATATATAAATATTATGCAATCAGAAAGTAATCTAACATCAACAATAATATGATACTGAGCCAAATGAACATGCAATCTAGTAGATATTCGATTTGGGATAGGAAGGGTATTTCGACCTTTTTATTGTCAAAGAAACATGAAATAAGTACAATATACCTGACGTGTCGAGATGTTTCTGCAACCGAGTCCTGGGCTCCTGCTCTTCACAATGACTTGGGACTTTCCTCTAGCATAACAATGCTTCAAGCCTTTCTTCTAGGTTCCTCTCTCATGGATCCTCCTTGTATTTATGGGACAAGGTAGGCAGTTGGAATCGAGAGGTAGTTGAATTGGGAGGTTGGGAAAGTTGCAAAACCAACTTCAACTAATCCCAATTCATAAATTTAATATATTTTTTGACTTCATCTTAAGAAATACGCGAGTTTCATACAACAAGAATAGTGCACAATGTGCAACTTTCATGCTTCGCAACAAGCGTTTGCAACAATTTTCAAGGTGTGCGCTAGTTTCACTTGACTAAAGTAGGGCATACTAGAAGATGTGCACTAGTTTTCTGCCCATAGAGTAGCGCACATGTCAAAACGTCAGTGTAAACAGGGATTTTATTAGCTGAAGAGGGTAGTTCTAGTCCATACATCATCTAGGGAAATCTAGCTCTTCAATCCATGTTGTCCTTTTGTGTGATCGACAGCGTAATGTGATCACGGATGGAGAAGTGTAGATTTGACCTATAAAAAATGCCCCCTAATGTGTGAGGTCAGAGGGAAACGATGGCCGGAATACATTATAAGTCCAAGTCATAGGAGGAGCAAGAAACCGCAAAACCAAATCACAAAGAACACCTGAAACAATGATCAAGGTCAGCAAGCAATTATAATCTTGACATCATATAGATGTGTAACATGATCTCTGATACATAGCTAGGAGATGTATATATAGAGCATGGCCACTGAAATACACGCATGGATCCATGTCAAAATGAGAGATCATAGCCATAACAATAAGTTGGATCTATGTCTCATAAAGAGCCAAAATGAGTAAGGCTCAGTCTTGCACAGCTTGGGCGATAACATAAATATGGTGATGCTATCATGATCCCAAGGTCTTCATTCAAACAACCCAAGGTACAAACCCTAACCATGAGAATAAATCAGCTGATGTTGAACATGGGGGGTATCGTTTGATTACCATTCATTGATGTATACCGTTAACAAACGTGAGGACTTCCATCAATAATGATAATGGGGTCCAAGGTACCTAGTATGATCCAACAAGTGTGAATAAGAGGACTTGAAGTCGAACACTTGAGGAACCTGTCGAATAAGAGACATTGATGTATTCCCATTTATTCAACAGCAAGGGAAACTGCCACTGATGACTGCAATCCCCAAGGTACTAACCGAAACTCTAAACTTCATTCCCAGAGCATAATGAGCTGAAGTTGATGGGAAGAATTCCGTTGGAAGGGAAGCCTTAATGCATCCTCCATCATCCAACACGAGGAACACTCACAAGTATGAGCTAATGTGGAGTAGGCCAAGTAACAAGATGAAACAAACTGACACTAGGATGGCCGACACATGAAGTCAAGGTAAACTATAGAATGGCTAACATAGGTTGTATCCTTGAATAGTGAGCACGACACAAAGTGACTTAGGCAGTTTTCAACATGTGGGGGAAATGATATAAGCCTACAATGTAGGATACATTGACAGACCCTCCATATGATTGGAAGAATAACCAATCGAGGGAGTTAACAACTCATAGTTTAGGCTAACCCTAAGGCCAAAAACTAAAACCCAACTGAAATTATAGACTCAAGTAGCTGTTGTGTTCAAGGACATGACTGACATAACTACTTTTGCAACCGAAAAAGATGTGATATACCCTTCTTATCCCTTATTCTTTTTGGTAAAAGAATGTTCTTCTTGTTGTTTTAATGAGTCCAAGAAAAATAGAAAACTCAATAAGTCCAACCATGTAAGAGTTTAACTAGCCCATGGGAGGAAGACTCTGGACCTTCTTCATTGTTTACACAGTTCGAAGAAGAGATAGAAGAATACTCTATAACACTGATCTCTGGATTTTAATATCAAGCCGAGATCTGTTCTTGCTCGCCGGTGTTTTCAATTTTAAGGAGTCTGAAAAACTTGAACAATAACTCCATACACCTACTTGTGGATTTTAATATCGATCCCAAGTAGGTTAATGCTCGTCGGTGTTTTCCTGTTTATAGAGTTTGAAAAACTTAAACAATCAAGCCCGAGTAGGTGAGTTCTCACATCGAGCCCGAGTAGGTGAGAGGTGTTTACCCTCTCGTGGATTTCACATCGAGCCTGAGTAGGTGAGTGCTCACTTGGTGTTTTCATGTTTCGAGAGCCTGAAAACCCTAAAGAAGGCTCCAAAAGGTCATTTTTCGTATAGTTAGTCCCCTCCCCCGAAAAAGTATACAAAAATGAGAGGAGAACTCTTCTAGCCACATATGACTAGAGTATTCCTTTTTTGTAAGTAATCCGCAAAGGTCCGGAAAAGAGTTAAACTTATACCTAAGCGGATGTCACTTCAAATCCTTTAACGAGTCTGAAAGGACAACTATACTCAGCAATATTGTCATATTTAAATAGTCAAACAAGAGCATGAAAGAACTCTATAAAGATCTTTTTCGTAAAATTTTAACGAGCCCGAAAAAGTAAACTTGTGACCTCCTTACTATTTTTAATGAGCTCAAAGGAGATACAGAAAAATTCTCATAACTTCCTTATTATTTTTAACGAGCTCGAAGTGAAGATGAAAGAAATTCTCATAGCCTCCTTATTGTTTTTAACGAGCTCCAAGTGAAGGTGGAAGAATGCTAGAAGGTGGATCAATGTCCAAATGAATGGAAGACTGCATTATAGACTCTAGGAAAACTTCATCAGATGGAAGTATATCATCCCAAATAGAATGCATGTCTAAACATTAAGATGGAGTCATCACCTGGTCAATTGCTGGGACCCAGTCCCTAGAAGGTAAGCATGAATTCAGAGGTTTCTTCGCAGTAGAAATTGGACTCAAGGAACAATATGCCACAATATTTGATTGTGACATTGTAGTGCCTACTGGCGAGGGATACACTCAGTCTATAGTTGAGTAATAAGAGGAATCAACAAATGTAAGCTGATCGATAGTGACAATTCTTTCGTTGTGAGGAAAATGCATCACATGAAAGAGCGTAGACACCACATCCTGCATAGCATATATGTAATCACGCCCGAGGATCATATCAAAATCCATAGGGTCCTTTAAAACCATAAAATCAACTAAGACTATTTTTCCACTCAAAGTAATAGGTACCTAAGGGAGGAGTCCCAATGGTTCACTAGGTCTTATGTCGAAGGTCAACGACCAATTAACAGTTGTAACAAGGTTAGGGAAACCTAAATCTCTCCAAGCATAAGGGGATAAGATACTAACAGAGGCTCCTTGTAATGTCCCCATTCAAATAAGTGCATAGTAAGACAATCCCATCAATCCTACTAGTTTCCTAGGTTGGATGGACACATGTGGGATGGTAATAAGGAAACTAATAAATGATATTTAGACATTAGAAGGGTTCAAGAATTTAATAAATATGATGAATAAATAAATTCAAGAGAAATTCTAGGTGGCAAGTGGTTTTGGAGACATATGGAGGTGGTGGGACCCACACTAGCTTGATTTTTCAATGACACATGGCAGCTCTCTCTTGCCAATTCAAATTCATGGGAAGGTGAACACTCTTGGGTGAGTTGGTAAGTCATAACACATGGCATTGAGCATATTAGGTCGAAATGGGAAGGAATAGTAACCTCCATGGGAGAGGAAGAGTCAAATTGGAGACTAGTGGACACATGGGCTAGATTCCCTAGTTTTATGACAACAATAATGAAGCATCTATGACATTTTATGACAAAATTCAGACCTGACTTCTTACACCTGACCATTATGACATGTCATCCCCAAAAATAGGCTCAAGAAGGCGCTCATGGAGTTGGAGGAATCTAAAGAGACTCAAATTCGAATTTGGGAGAAGATGGAAGGTTGGAACTAGGAGACAAGTGGCAAATGAGGAATATTTTCTAAATGGAAAATTATTGAATCTATTGAGAGGATTTCGACCCCTTGAAGGCTAATGTTGGTTATAAAATGTAGAAATCAAGTATGAGAATTGCTTTTGATGATTTGAGAAAAATTGCATTTGTGAAGAGAGAGCTAGTGGATGACTAGTTTCTTGCCTTAGCCAATTTCGAGGGTGAAAGATTCCCATCCAAGTTGGTGTTTGGAGAGGCCACTCAGGTCTTTCATGGTGCTTTAATGGAGTTTTTATTTGCAGTTAGCAGCTACAGGAAGTTTCATGGTTTGGTTTAGTGCAGCACTTTCTCTCCACCGTTTCCAGTTTTGAAGGCATATTCGTGCTCCTTGAGGGAGGGCGTTTTTGGTGAGCTATTGTACTCTTTGGGGGAGCTTCTAATGCCCCATTTGTTTTGTAATATGAAGTAAATACTCTGTTCTTCATCTCCAAAAAATTTCAGGTCGAAATTCCAAGTAGAAATGTATAAATCTCATTTTTAATGGAAGAACAATGCCATTTCCCCACTACCTTGTTGTGAGCCAATGTATTGATGATTATTTCGAATGGATGGATGATTCTATGATATATTTGTGATAAATATACTGCCATGGATGTCTTCTACAAGTTTCATGTACTGTACTTGAGCATTTGAAGCATTTTTACTCAGTTTAGTTGTATTGGGAGGTGAAATAGTGCCATTTCCCCAAGGGTCGAATTGGGGGTTTTTGCTGTTGAATGTGAGAGAGTTAGAACAGTATTAAAAATCAATTAATGGTGCATATGAGACCTTAATCAAATAATTAACACATTATATACCTCTTTTCATAAATTTGTGGGAGTTTGGAGGCATTTGGAAGGCCATTTGCAGTGTTACCCAAGGGGGATTTGATGCACAAATTACTAGTCAAAATTACATATATTGATCAGAATACAAATCAAGTTTGCAGAAGTATTTGGAGGGCCATAAAACATCCATGAACCTTATATTCAAGTCTAAATACCATTCATACACTCCTACAGAAGATTTGGGAGCATTTGGGTTGATTTGGAGGTCAAAACAGTAAAACTAGTCAAAGGTCAAAATTGGGAAAAAAAGTGGAAAATTGGGCATTTTAATAAAATTTGAAAAAGGGATATTACAAGTGGTATCAGAGAATGGTCTTGGCACCTGATGGTATTAACAAGAAGCCAAAAAAATAAAACACCACCCTTTGAATCAGTAGTTGAAGAAGTTTTGGTTGGAGAAGAGATAGTAGCAGAAAAAGAGTTTTTTTCTAAAACAATGGGTAGAGAGGAGGAGGAAAAATTAAGACATAAGGAGGAATTTATTGAATCCTTAAAACCATGTTTTGAAGGACTTACCATGGTTATGCTAGATATGAATAAACAAATGATGAAAGGTTTCGAATTGTTGGGTAGCCAACTTTCAGGCAAAGGGATGATAGGAGATAATAGTGGTTCACACTCAGGGGAAAAGATGAAAGGGAATGAGCATATTTTCTCAAGTACAGGACCTCATAATAGACCTGATGAATTTCAAAGCACACAAAGGCATACTGCACCTAAATTTCTCACACCCAAAGAAGAACCCAATCTTGAATTGGATTACAAGAAACTAGTAAATGATTGGAATGATTTGAATGAAGAGTGTAAAAGAGGTGTACCACTCAGTGACTACATTGATGCTATGCAAAAGATTAAAATGAAGGGAGACAATAGGAGTCCATTCCAAAACAAAGAATTGAATAGTGCTATTGGAAAAATGTCACTTCCTACTTTTGATGGTTCTTCTCAAAATTCTGCTAACACTTGGGTGCAAAAATTGGATGTATATTTTCAGCTGAATCCTATGTTGGAAGAGGATGCATTAAAAATGGCCATTTTGTATTTGGAAGGAGATGCCAATGAATGGTGGTTTAATGGGCTGAAAACCTTGGGTCATAATCAGGTTAAAACATATGGAGAATTTGTTGACAGGGTACTAGAAAGATTTGAACAAAAAGATCCAGAATTGCCTTTCAAAGAACTAGCTCAATTGAAGCAAACTGGGTCCCCTACCGAATATATGTTGGACTTTCAAAAATTATCAGTCAAGGTGGCTGATGTATCTATGGGAATATTAGTATTGTTGTTCACTGAAGGTTTGGATGAACCCTTAAGAGGTTTGGTCAAAGCCCACAATCCAACTACATTAAAAGATGCAATGAGCTTGACAAGGGATCTCCAAAATGTGCTTCCTAGAATGAGATTTCCTCCTAAGCCTAGCTATAAATTTGAAAAGAAACCTTGGCAAAGAGAGTCATTTGAGAGGAATAAAAAAGAGGGACTAAACAGGGATGAACTTAGAAAAAAGAAACTATGCTTCACATGCTTCCAACCATGGACACCGGGGCACAAATGTACCAAAGGAAAGGCTCAATACATAGAAGTATTTTCTGATAATGAGGGGTATGATGGGGGCATGGATGAATATGGACATATTTTAGATCAAGAAGAGGCATATGAGACAGCAGTAGAAGAGGAAAGACAAGAAGAAAATCAGCCTTCACCGGACAAAGCAAGAATGGCAGTGCTTTCAGCAGTACCTCGCTATCATACTATCCGATGCAAAGGTGTGGCACAAGGACAAAGAACTTCAGTTTTGGTAGATGGAGGAGCCACTCATAACTTCATTGATGCAGAGATGGTAGAGAAAAGAAATATACCTATTGAACCATTTGATTGCTTCACAGTTTTCATTCCCGGTCACAACACAATGCAATGCAAAACATGGGTTCCAAAGCTGCAAGTCACCGTAGGTAACTATACTTTTGTTGATAGTTTTTATGTGGTTGATGTTGCTGATACTAATGTGGTTTTCGGAGTGCAATGGTTGTATTCAATAGGAGAGCATACAGTAAATTATCAAATTCCCGAAATGAAATTCCAAGATTCAAAAGGAGTACAAAGAGTTGTGAGAGGGCAACACACTTATCCAAATCAAGTAGTGACTTGCAATAGCATGAGATCTATATTGAGGCATGGGGATATAGAATGGGCTGCTGAATGTCATATTACATCTCCCAAGCCAACTATAAATATTGTCAAACACCCAAAGGAGATAGAGAGACTTTTGCAAAAATATGAAAAGGTTTTTAGAGACCTTCCACATGGTAGGTCACCAGATAGGGGGGTTGAGCACAGTATTGTTTTGGAGGAGGGTGCTTCACCCATTCAAATACCACCTTATAGACATCCTAAAAGGTTTAGAGATGAGATTGAAAAATCTATCCAAGAACTCCTAGAGTTGGGGCTCATTAGACCAAGCTCTAGCCCTTATGCTTCTTCAGTAGTGCTAGTGAAGAAAAAAGATGGAACATTGAGAATGTGCATAGATTTTAGAGCCTTGAACAGAAAGACTATCAAGAATAGGTATCCTATTCCTAGGATTGATGAGCTCATGGATGAGCTACATGGGGCCAAATACTTCTCAAAAATTGACCTTAGATCAGGGTATCACCAAATTCGAATGAAAGATGAAGATGTGCAAAAGACCGCTTTTCGATGTCATTTTGGCCACTTTGAATTTCTTGTCATGCCTTTTGGGTTAACTAATGCTCCAGCCACCTTTCAAGCATGTATGAATAGGATATTTTGCAAGCAACTAAGAAGGTTTGTTTTGGTTTTCTTTGATGATATTCTCATTTACAGTAAAACATGGGAAGAACATTTGCAACAGTTAGAGATTGTGTTGAAAATCTTGCAAGAAGAGTCCTTATTTGCTAAATTATCAAAATGTGAGTTTGGGATGAAAGAACTACTGTATCTTGGGCACATTATTGGGCAAGAAGGAGTGAAGGTACACATGGAAAAAATCAGGGCTATCTTGGAATGGCCATCACCAAAAAATATTACCGAATTGAGAGGCTTTATTGGCATATGCACCTACTACAGAAAATTTGTGAAAGGGTTCTCCAAGTTGACTTCTCCACTCACTGATTTGACTAAGAAGGATGCTTTCAAGTGGGATGAAGAGGATTAAAAAGCATTCCAAAAAATGAAAGAGGTAATGAGTAGTTGTCCCATACTTGCACTTCCTGATTTTACTAAACCTTTTGTTGTGGAATGTGATGCTTCAGGTGGAGGAATAGGGGCTGTCCTAAAGCAAGGCCAACACCCCATAGCCTTTGAGAGCAGAAAGTTGCAGCCTCATGAAAAAATTTACTCCATCTATGATAAAGAAATGCTGGCCATTATGCATGCATTGGCCAAATTCAGACAATACTTGGTGGGCAGCAAGTTTGTGGTGAAAACTGACCATAATAGTCTAAGACACTTTCTCACCCAAAAGGATCTAAATGAAAGGCAACAAAAGTGGGTAAGCAAGATTCAAGCTTATGATTTTGATATTGAATATGTCAAAGGAAAGAATAATATAGTAGCAGATGCTTTGTCAAGAAGGCCTTCCTTTTCTCTCATGGATATTGCCAAGGATTGGAAAAACATGCTACTAGTTGAATATGCCAAAGACAAATTTGCTTGTGATGTGTTGGATGGAATCAAAGGGGATGATAATTATAGGATTTTGAATGGGCTGATAGATTATAAGGGAAGAATTTATTTAGTTCATAACTCCAAGCTCAAGTACCGAATTTTGCAAGAAGCACATGATTCTCCACTAGCGAGCCATCCGGGGATCTTCAAAACTTATAGACAGTTGAGGCAAAGATTTTTTTGGAAGGGGCTGAAGGAAGATGTTCAGAAGTATGTGAATGAATGTAAAGCATGTCAACAAAACAAATCAGAACTTACATGTCCCGCCAGCCTATTACAACCATTGCCCATTCCGGAGCAAAAATGGGACAGTATTTCCATGGATTTCATCACCGGATTGCCTAAATCCTTAGATTGAATGGGCTCCCCAAGAGCATTGTCAGTGATAGAGATAGTAGATTCATGGGTGCTTTTTGGCAAGAAATTTTTAGATTGGTAGGCACTCAATTGACTCCAAGTACCAGCTATCATCCACAAACTGATGGACAAACAGAGAGGGTAAACCAATGGTTGGAAGGATACCTAAGAAACTATGTGGGAGGGCAGCAAAAAGCATGGGCAAAATGGCTACACTTGGGTGAGTTTTGCTACAACACCACTTATCATATGTCAATAGGAATGTCTCCTTTCAAAGCATTATATGGTTATGATACACTTACATTTGCTGACATTATATTTGGTGATAGTAGAGCCCCAAAGGCTAAAGATTGGGTGGAAGAGAGCCAAGAAATTTTAAAGCTCTTGAAAGACAATTTGCAGGTTGCTCAAAATCAACAAAAACAATATGCTGATAGACATAGAGAAGAGAGAACCTTTCAAGTCAATGATTTAGTATGTTTAAGGTTGCATCCCTATAAACAAACATCTTTCAAAAAGAATGGAGCAGAAAAATTAAAACCAAGGTACTATGGGCCGTACAAGGTAGTGCGGAAGGTTGGAGAAGTAGCATATGAACTAGAACTTCCGGAAGGGAGTAAAATCCACAATGTATTTCATGTTTCTTGTCTTAAGAAAGCTCTTGGTCAGCAAATCATCACTTCAGAAATACTTCCTCCTTTGGATGATGAAGGTTAGCTCACACTTGTTCCGGAAAAGATTTTGAAGACACGGGAAAGAAGGTTGAGGAGTAGAATCATCAAAGAATATTTAGTGCAATGGAAGGACTTACCAAATGAAGATGCCACATGGGAAGAGGAGAAGATTTTGCAGCATCCAAATTTGAAATTGCTTGAGGACAAGCAATCTTAGGTGGGGAGGACTGTAATGTCCCCATTCAAATAAGTGCATAGTAAGACAATCCCATCAATCCTACTAGTTTCCTAGGTTGGATGGGCACATGTGGGATGGTAATAAGGAAACTAATAAATGATATTTAGACATTAGAAGGGTTCAATAATTTAATAAATATGATGAATAAATAAATTCAAGAGAAATTCTAGGTGGCAAGTGGTTTTGGAGACATATGGAGGTGGTGGGACCCACACTAGCTTGATTTTTCAATGACACATGGCAGCTCTCTCTTGCCAATTCAAATTCATGGGAAGGTGAACACTCTTGGGTGAGTTGGTAAGTCATAACACATGGCATTGAGCATATTAGGTCGAAATGGGAAGGAATAGTAACCTCCATGGGAGAGGAAGAGTCAAATTGGAGACTAGTGGACACATGGGCTAGATTCCCTAGTTTTATGACAACAATAATGAAGCATCTATGACATTTTATGACAAAATTCAGACCTGACTTCTTACACCTGACCATTATGACATTTCAGCCCCAAAAATAGGCTCAAGAAGGCGCTCATGGAGTTGGAGGAATCTAAAGAGACTCAAATTCGAATTTGGGAGAAGATGGAAGGTTGGAACTAGGAGACAAGTGGCAAATGAGGAATATTTTCTAAATGGAAAATTATTGAATCTATTGAGAGGATTTTGACCCCTTGAAGGATAATGTTGGTTATAAAATGTAGAAATCAAGTATGAGAATGGCTTTTGATGATTTGAGAAAAATTGCATTTGTGAAGAGAGAGCTAGTGGATGACTAGTTTCTTGCCTTAGCCAATTTCGAGGGTGAAAGATTCCCATCCAAGTTGGTGTTTGGAGAGGCCACTCAGGTTTTTCATGGTGCTTTAATGGAGTTTGTATTTGAAGTTAGAAGCTACAGGAAGTTTCATGGTTTGGTTTAGTGCAGCACTTTCTCTCCACCGTTTCCAGTTTTGAAGGCATATTCGTGCTCCTTGAGGGAGGGCATTTTTTGTGAGCTATTGTAATCTTTGGGGGAGCTTCTAATGCCCCATTTATTTTTTAATATGAATTAAATACTCTTTTCTTCATCTCCAAAAATTTTCAGGTCGAAATTCCAAGTAGAAATGTATAAATCTCATTTTTAATGGAAGAACAATGCCATTTCCCCACTACCTTGTTGTAAGCCAATGTATTGATGATGATTTCGAATGGATGGATGATTATCTGATATATTTGTGATAAATATACTGCCATGGATGTCTTATACAAGTTTCATGTACTGTACTTGAGCATTTGAAGCATTTTTACTCAGTTTAGTTGTATTGGGAGGTGAAATAGTGTCATTTCCCCAAGGGTCGAATTGGGGGTTTTTGCTGTTGAATGTGAGAGAGTTAGAACAGTATTAAAAATCAATTAATGGTGCATATGAGACCTTAATCACATAATTAACACATTATATACCTCTTTTCATAAATTTGTGGGAGTTTGGAGGCATTTGGAAGGCCATTTGCAGTGTTACCCGAGGGGGATTTGATGCACAAATTACTAGTCAAAATTACATATATTGATCAGAATACAAATCAAGTTTGCAGTAGTATTTGGAGGGACATAAAACATCCCTGAACCTTATATTCAAGTCTAAATACCATTAATACACTCCTACAGAAGATTTGGGAGCATTTGGGTTGATTTGGAGGTCAAAACAGTAAAACTAGTCAAAGCTCGAAATTGGGAAAAAAAGTGGAAAATTGGGCATTTTAATAAAATTTGAAAAAGGGATATTACACTCCTTCATCTATAATACATCGATGAAACACATGGTTGCCGATATCGACCTTTATCTGGAAAGGTGAAGAAGAAGGAAGGCGAGGACCAGTTAGACTATTCCAATCAAAGGAAATGATCCCAAAGCTTGGTAGGGGTTTACTCGGCATGGATGAAGTGCCCCCCATTTCAGAAACATCCGAACTGGTAATGCAGAAGACTTCAGGGATAGGTGCATCAGTCTCCGAAGGACTGATGGGATCAGTCGAGGATTTCATCAATTTGATCACTTCACTCTCCAAAGAAAGAGTGGGGTTGACCAAAGATTGCATTGGTTCAACCACTTTATCAACCAAAGGTTGATCCGGTTGTTGGGAGTCTAAAGAAAATTCAAGAGCAGAGGATCCTTCATACACGGACCACACTCTCCACACCTCTGGAATGCCAGGGCACAGGTGAGTAAGGTGGTCTCCCTTACAAAGTTTACAAGGGAACTTTGGCTTGCGCCCTATAAGCTTAGACTCCTTTACAACAAAAGTACTCTCAGCATGACTAGCATTGGCTAACAGTGTGCCCCTAGCATGACTTGCAGTGGCTAGTTTCTCAGAAGCAGAATAATTTTGAACTATGGACCACACTCTTTGCACTTCTGGAAGTATAGGACACAAATAGGTTAGGTGGTCTCCCTCGCAAAACTTACAAGGGAACTTAAGTTTCTGTTTATTAGGTTTGTTGACAATGTCAACTTTCTCAGCATGACTTGTAGTGGTTGATTCGGTGTCTCTAGTATGACTCACGGGAACTGGTGACTTGTCATTAATATGACCAGCAGTGATCAATGACTTGTCTTCAACATGAGCAACAATGGTTGAAGACATGCTTTCAGTATAATTTGCATTGACTGAAATTTTTCTCCCAGCATGACCTCCAGAGGCTGGGTAGGTTCCCCCAGCATGACATTCAGAGGATGGGTGGGTGAGTTCAGTGTGATTTACAGTGAATGAGTGAGGTCTCCCAACATGACCACTAGAGGTTGGGTAGGTTTCCCCAGCATGAGCTTCAGAGGCTGGGTGAATTTTCCCAACATGACCACCAGAGGTTGGGTAGGTGCCCCCAACATGACCTTCAGAGGCTGGGTGACGAGGTTCAGTATGATTTCTAGTGACTGAATGAGTTCCCCCAACATGACCTCCATAGGTTGTGTGGGTTCCCCCAGCATGAATTCCATAAACTGGGTGGGTGCCCCCTTGCTTTGGCATCTTCTTCCTATTCTTTCTCCGTCTATTCCTTTTAGACTGCTAGTTACTAGTATTACTACTTTCACCACATGAGGTAAAAGGAGGAGGATAAGATGTTACTAGAGAAGCATGCATAGGGTTCTGATGCTCCTTATGTGAGGTGCTTACTTGAGAAGCATCAGGAGCATTCAAGGCATTCAGAGTGGAAAACAACCAGACCGGTAGCCCTATAGTGAATCCTGGAAGATTCAAGGTAGCCATTAAGGGAGTACCAATGTTCCCAAAGAATGGAAAAGAACAAGGATCCCCTTGAACAGGGGTCGCTTGATTGGTGCCCACTGGGATGCTATCCATAGTTTTTGATTCAACGAGCCAAAAATATCTAAGGCCAACTAAAAACAAACGGCACAAAGAGCACACCACTAAAAATTTCCTAAGTGATCAAAGCAGGAAAACAATGGAAAATACTCTCGGAAGCAAGTCTGGGATGATTAGGGACCAGAACAGACTAACAAAGTATCGACGATTACTTACGTGGCGTCCTACGGAGGTCCTCTGGGTGCAAGCGTTTGAATCACCAAACCGCCCTCCCGGGATTACTGCAAAGGGTTACCTTCCATGTCTGTTCGAGGTGAAGTGGGAATAACCACCCACTATACCTGTGTAGAGCCCTAAAGGTCTGATACTAAGGCTACCATCAATACGAAATAACCCAGGGGGACAGTTTTCAGCCTAGTCAAAATGCATGGGCAGGGTAGCAAAGCCCGAAGTCCGAAAGGACTCCCATACGTGAATTAACTCTGGTTTATGGTTGAGAGGAAAGTGAGGGGATATCCTCAATAGTTCCAATCGCCCACGACCTCGTGCTTAAATCTGGTTTGAGTAGAGCATCCCAGGACTATTTGATAAAGATGGATTTACCTAATTGAAAGTTGTACTACGATTGTTGAGTAATGAAGCTAGTTTCAGATCGTTTAAGGTGTTTTAAGTACGAAACTCTAGCCTAAGCTAGTTGATGATGTGTATACCTAAAAAGAAAAATGTTGCTAATAAATTTTATTAATATTTATTTTTAAGGGTTGCTTATTACTCAAGGGTTGTAGTGCGGTGTGTGGAATGGTTTGTATGAAAGTAAAGTGCATGTAAAGTAAAGCTTTCAAATTCACAAAAAATTTCTCTTTTCCGTTTATGATTCTTTCAAAAAATCGAAAACTAGGCAATCCTAAAATCAAACTTCTTTTTGTATTTTTCTTTTAATATTTCAAAGCAAAATATCCTACCTTAAAATAATGAAAGACCTTACTACTAAGCTACTTGAACATTTTTTTGTCTTTTCTGATAATTGTAAAAGAAAGAGAACTAGTACAAGAGAAAGTAAGACCTAAATGTAAAGTGTGAGTAAGACAAACACTCAAATGGCTCAAACAAATGAATCAAAAGACTCGATGAAGACTTGACTTAAAAAAAAAATTGCAAAAGAAAAAACTTGAGGCTTGGAAACAAAGCGAAAAAGAAGCAGGGAAAAGAGACACTCGTAATGGAAAGGCAGACCTAAACAGGTTGCTCCTAAGCATCAAAACCCTAAGAAAACACTAAGCCAAGCAAAAAGTAAGCAAGCGAACCAAGAATGACCTTACTAAACACACGGGCTCGAAAGAAGGATAACTAGAAGGATTTGACTTACTAGGACTGAACTGAAAAGGCAATCAGGAAGTATCTAAACCAAGCAACCTTCGAAAGCAATCCTAAGGACTCAAACTTGAAGCCAAAGCCTAATGGAAAGGATAAGACAAAGTGAAAGCATGCAAAACGTTGCAACATACAACAACCATTAATAATGTAGGTCTGTATGAATGCAACAACAACTAGGATGAAAGTATGCAGCTATGTCCAAAAGAAAATAGTGCACGAACTTCAAAAAGGGCTAGTAAGCAGTAAAGACACTTAAACAAGTACTTAAGCAAGCAAACAAACTAAAAATACTCAAAAGAGGTAAACAAGACTCAAGAGAAACAAGGAAGTCTCAAGGATCAGTCAAGGAGGCAAAGAAACAGGCTGAAAATGGAAGCAAACCACTAAAAATCAAACCCTAACAGCAAAATAGACACTACAGGAAAATGCACTACTGTGCAGTGCAGAAACCAGCACACACTAGGACATATGTGCTACTGTACAGTGTATAAAGCAGCGCTCATCAGGTGGTATGTGCTACTGTTAGTAGGGAAGACCAGCGCACATGTCACAAAAGGATAGAAACAGGCTTTGCAGCAGTGGATTGAGATGAATCAAGCAGTAAGGAATAGGTAACAAAGACCTACAAGACTTCTCAGAGAATCAAAACTGGAAAAGGGATTGGAAGAAACCCTAAACTAAGTCTCCTATAGCAGAAAAGAAAACTACTGGTTACTCCCTAACGGATTCGCCAGTCTGTTGTTCGGGATTTTTACCCTATAGTGAGGAGATGGACACTACCAACTGGGCGGGGTTGACAGGTAAATACATTAATTGCATTACAACTAGATCTTACAAATGAAAGAGATCAGGATATCAAAAGACATACTTTTAACCGATGGCTAGTCCAAGCTTTCACTTGATCTCCCGCTTGATGAACTTGCAACACAAAGGATACCTTCCTCAGTGTATCTTGACTATATAAAAATTGGATGCAATCAGAAAGTAATCTAACATCTACAATAATCAGATACTGAGCCAAATGAACATGCAATCTAGTATATATTCGATTTGGGACAGGAAGGGTATTTCAACCTTTTTATTGTCAAAGAAACATGAAATCAGTACAATATACCTGACGTGTCGAGATGTTTCTACAACCAAGTCCTGGGCTCCTGCTCTTCATAATGACTTGGGACTTTCCTCCAGTGTAACAATGCTTCAAGCCTTTCTTTTAGGTTCCTCTCTCATGGATCCTCCTTGTATTTATGGGACAAGGTAGGCAGTTGGAATCAAGAGGTAGTTGAATTGGGAGGTTGGGGAAGTTGTAGAACCAACTTCAACTAATCCCAATTCGTAAATTTAATATATTTTTTGACTTCATCTTAAGATGTGCACAAGTTTCATACAACAAGAGTATCGCATAGTGTGCAACTTTCATGCTTCGCAACAAGCGTTTGCAACAATTTTCCAGGTGTGTGCTAGTTTCACTTGAGTAAAGTAGGGCATACTAGCAAATGTGCGTTAGTTTGCTGCCCATAGAGTAGCGCACATGTCAAAAAGTCAGTGTAAATAGGGATTTTATGAGCTGAAGAGAGTAGTTCTAGTCCATACATCATCTAGGTAAATCTAGCTCTTCAATCCATGTTGTCCTTTTGTGTGATTGACAGCGTAATGTGATCACAGACGGAGAAGTGCAGATTTGACCTATAATAGTATTCATTTTGCAAAGAGTGGAGTTTTAGTGAGGCCAACATGCCTGAGGTTCTTTAGGGTTTCAAAAACAGGTTTTGAAGGCTCCTTCCCCGGGTTTGATAGCACGACCTGAGGGGAAAATCTGTCACTACCAGGGTTTAAGAGCCAAGCCAATAATATAGGGTGTATATCTGCATTTTTCTTAGTGGTTTAAATGAATCTGGGTCATCGTCGGTCGTAGGACAAATCGATTTTGATCCATGGTTCTTTTGAAAGGTAATGTTCTTAATCCTTTCTTGCTAATTCGTAATGTTGCAGTTGTCAGTAGTTGTTTTGAGCTTCAAATCTATCTTTTGACCACACTCTGTGTTACATGACAGGTATTTCTCGTCTACAAGTTTCTATGTTCAAAGCTATGTGGAAATACTGCTTGAAAAAAAATCGGTAAGCCTCAGTGGTTTTTCCTGTAGGTTTCTCTTGGCAACTGTTGGTCGTTGTTTAGTTTTAGCTGAAGCTTTCGGTTTGTAGTCTGGTTGAGGATGTGGCCGTTGTTGTAATGTTTGTAAGCTGTGAAGCATGTGTAGGGAGGATTGAATCCTCGACCTAATTTTATGTTGGCTCTACAATGTTTACTGTGTATCAAAATGTTAATAAGTGTAACAACTGTTGTAAGGGTTCAACCCTCGCCTATTTTGATGAATGAAAAAGGTTTCGGTACTTGTGATTTAATACTGTTTATGCGAGCCGTTCCTGAGAGCAATGCTCTTGGCAGTCTCTGTTATTTTAAATCAATGTTTATTTATACAATTCTAAATTTTTGTTAATGGCCGAGAGCCAAAGGTAATACGCCTAGTCTTGTAACTTCAAACCCTGAACTAGTTTTAAAGGATAACTTCGAAAGTTTCGAGTAGTCGATTTTTAAAGTCAAGACCTAGTCTCGCATATTGAATGCTAGGTTACTAAGATTCGTTTTGTATGCGTTCAGCTGTAACAATTGCCTTGAGCCCTTTATTATGTCTGTGACTATGATGCTAGCCTATGTTATGCGAGGCCAAAGGCCTTGGTTCGAAACCCTCTCGAAAATTTTTATGCTCACTTAAGGTTAATGGGTTTTTGGTTACAAGGGTTGTGAAACCCTAACCATACTAGTGTTAATTTTTTCTTCTTAACTGTATGAATGATGGAGGTTTTGAATCCAAGAAATATTTGTAAAATGCAGTGAACAGGTCTTCGTGAAAACCGAGCTTCATTTGGAAAGTCTATTTGGTTGATGCAATGCTTAACCTAGTAATGTATGTTGTTTGTAACCTTGGGACAGTCGTCCGAAAATTAGAATTGTTTTGTATTTATAAATAAACTAATAAAAAGATACAATTAGTTTATTTATGTTGTAGGGTAGCTAGGGTTGTGTCAATGGGACATTCGTCCAAAATTAGACTTGTTTTGTGTTCAAAAGATCTATAATATTAATGATGAGAAAGAATGTTACTAGCTTTACATACTCAGTATGTTTGTTTCGATAGTTGTTTTCAATTCATAAAAGTTGGTGATAGTTTCGATACTATATATATATGTATATAATACAGAATGCTTAGAAACCTTACTAGGAGGTTCAAATGGAAAAATAAATCAGTAAGAGACTATGAATATTATTTGTCTTTTGCAAAGGTTAGAAGTATTGAAAAGTTTAAACCCTATTTGCTTCTGTTGCTGCAATGTAAAGATATTACAATGTTTGAAAAGTATGGATATTGCTATGTTTTTCTATGACTAAAACATAAGATATTTTAAATTGCAGAATGTAGACAGATTAAAGGAAACATAGTAGAGTTTTGTTTATTCAACCAGTCTATCAAATGCATATCATTTATCTACTTTTAAACATTTTTCCTTGTACTAGAGTATGGCACAAAGACAGTGCGTGGAAAAATATAGGGAAGTAATTTATTCTATCAATTCATATCATTTCTTCGAAAATTTACAGAATCATAATTAGTTCAGAAAATCAAACATTTACTTCTTCATGATGATAACCATCAAAATTTGACTAATTAAATTCTATATCAACAGTTACAGAAAATAAATTATAACTACTTAGGAGCTGAAATAACAAGTAGAACCTGCAAATGTAGATAGGGTGGACAAACACCCAAAGAGGCTTGTTCCTCCCAAACTTCTCCAGAAGAAGCAGCCAATATCACTTGCTCCTTAGGACCCCCGAGCCTGTTTACTGAACCACTAGGTAGAAGACTCTATGTAGAAGCAAAGCACTCAGGTTGTACTTCCAGTAATCAATGGAGACTTGCAATACACCTCAAAATAACTCTCTGCACTTAGCAGCAACTCTGCATTCAATGAAAGTGAAACAGACTTACACTACAACTCAAAGCATAGCTTCCCCTCATCGAATCTCTTATGTGCATACAACAGAACCATAAGGTAAATTTTATCATCAGAAAAAGTTTGAGCCTCTGCTCAAATTCGATGGCTTATAAAGATGCCTAGGTCTTTAGTGGTCAGTTTTCCAAATAAATGAGCCTCAAGCTCCAGTCCCATCTTTTAGGGAACTTTGACCACAATTTAAGGGAGTTATCCCATAACAACTATTGATGTATATGTAACTTCGGAATGTATATCATATATGTATATTGTACTCCTATAGAGATGGTATTATTCCTCTATACGGAAGTGTTTGTATTCCTATAGAGATGTTATTATTCCTCTATACGGAAGTGTCGTCATTTATATTGTAAGTGTCGTAACTTATACTTGATGGGTTATTAGACCACCTTGTTGGGGTCGGCCCTGTATAATTCATGTGGGTCAAAGGGTTATTAGACCACCCTATTGGGTGTCGGCCCAGTCAGCATTGTGTTATGTGGTTAAGTTGAGGCCAACCTAGTAAAGGTTATTAGGCAAGTCAAGTCAAGTATAAATAGAGTGCGGGAGGAACTCTATTTCATCATTGTATTCTCTCACACACTCTTTGGAGAGTGGCACACTTGTGGAGGAGGAGAAGCTGCTGCTAGGATATGTTTATCTCTTATGCTTGGGTTGTATCATAATTGCTCTATCTATCTCTGAGGAAGTTATTAGGGTTTTTCATCTTTATGGTTTTCCCCAAGTAAACTCTGTGTCTCTTGTGTGCTTGCATTATTGTGTCCATGATTGAAATGTTGTACATGTTGTTCTCTCAGTTAAGATCCTAGATCAGATTGAAGTAAATTCTGGAAAACTAACAACAACAACTAGTTACTAAGTTCCTGATGCTGCCACTTGTCCATTGCCTTCTACCCCAGATTCCATTCCACCTAGTGGGTCAGTAAACACTCTTTCAATAGTCTCTTTGGGTGAGTGTATCCTATTTTATTTTATTAAATAATAATATTGTGCAATTACAGTCATCCTTGGCCACTTGGCCAAATATAAAACTTTACAATAAAAGTTAAGATAATTTTTTCTTCAAACAATAAAATGTTTCAACAAAGAGGTATGTTACATTGTAGGTAGTTATAGATCCTACACAGAATGCCAAATTCAAACATAAATGTATCCGGATCCTCACTACTCTTCCCATAAAAGGTCGGTAGTGAGGAGGGAGGGATGTTTTTCATGGTTACATCTTGTGCAGTGTCTAAGATAGGGAACCCAAAAGTACCTTCAGTTCTAACCTCTCCCTCTTCTTCATCTTATCGGACATGATCTTCATTTTCATTCTCCATGAAAACTTGATTTCCAAATAGAGTGTACCTAGGTGGTTCCTTTATTGGTGAATATGGGATGTCCCAACGTTCTGTTTCAGGGAATGTATTCCTTCGACGAGAAGAGTTGTCATCTATGTGAGAGTCCAACTCTACATGGATTGTAGGTCATATAGTTGATGTTTCTTTTTGTGAAACAATTATGTTTGCAAAGTTTTCAAAAAGAGCGTCTATATGTGAGGGAACAACAAAATCTACCAAATTCGGACCCCCTACTACTGAGAAGGTTGTGTCTTTGGGTTTTGAAACTAATGGAGGATTAAGAGGTTCTTATGGTTTATCTTTTTGAAATCTTCCTTCCTAAGTTCAGTTTCAATATGAGACTGAGGTTCTCCTAGTGATATTTCTTTATGAACATACTTCTTTGATGTCTCTATGGTTCCCCCTAAATGATTTCCAGAAAGGATTTCCTTAGATTTCCAAGTAGGACTATCCCCTTTAGGTGTTTTCCTATACCTTTCTGTTGAGTTAGTAGTTGGGATGGCACGCCCCCCGTAAAGGTTAGTAGGAATTTTAGTGTTTTTGGGACTAGTTTTAATGTATCTACCTTTTAAATCTATAGGTCTATTCATGAAAACAAAGCTAAAACTAAAACAAATTTTGATTGCATTACTACTATTGTTGGGTTTTGGGGATGCCTATTATAACAGATTATTATCGACCGGGGTTGTTAATCTTAGAGTTGTGGCAATGTATATGCTGAGGTAGAAGGGTACCTAAGACATCGGCTCAGCCAACCTTAGAAATGTTTAATAATAAAATGATCAAAAGATCTTTCAAAATGAAAAACCGAGTCAAACTTCAGGATTACAACTACTAAGCTAATTAGACCTAACCAAACTAATAGATTAGAATAGTATCAATCTATACTACTCTACTCTATGAACAATAATTGAAAAGATAAAAACAATACTATTCTAGGAAACAAGACTTGATCAAAAGAAAACTACACTCTTATGAAAATGGAAACTACTGATCAATCATTCAGACTCTAATGTAGGAATTAGAAAGACTAGATACCATGTAATAACTATGAATTCAAGAACCTATCAATGAAATGATTCAGTTTACAACTAACTATATGAAGACAAGAAACTATATTATCTGAAGCAAGGTTACAACTACTTAATAAACCTAAGAAATTCAAAAGTTAAACTACTCATGCATTTAACAAATACTCAAAACTAAGCTAAGCTACCTAATTCCATTCTCCTTGAGGATTCTGAGGAAATGTGTCAAATGTGATAGGAACTGGAGAAAATGTATCGAAATGACTTTCAAATGTGACAAGGAAACAAAACGGAAGTAAATCTAATTTAACCTCTACAAAGATATGTATGCTAAAAAGTCACCAATTACAATTGTTAAACATTGTAATCTATTTTTTATCCATAAGCAAATGACACTTAAAAATTAGCTACAGTACTTGAAATGAAATGTTGATTAACAAAAGTATAAATCCTAAGTTATTTAATCTCTAATGACTACTTGGAATTAAAACATTAAATGTTTATCTAACTCATGCACATGCCTATCAACATCAAATGATATCTATCAATACTTCAAACTAGTTTATAAAACATTAACTACAAGAAAAGCAAACTAAGCTAAGTACAAGACAAGAACTTAAATGACTAAAATCAATATTAACTTGTAATCAAAACCTACAACAGAAAAAACAAGATGTTCTTACACTACCTCTACTACAAATCAAACTATCTTCTAATACATCAATGAAAGTGCAATGAAGCTGATCTATAACTTGAGAAGCAAACCTATATTAAACTAAGTTATGAAAACTCTTAGATATTGAAAACTAATGCATCTATATTAAACACACATGAACTTATTAAACTTGGATTGAGACTAGTTCCTAATCTATTCTATCTGCAGAAATGAAAGAACTTGAAACAATGAAATTAAACAAAATCAGAACACTATGTAAATAAAAGTGAAAGACTAATTAGGAACTTGAATGCAAACTGGAAATGAAATACTGAACTAATTCAGAAATAAGACAAACTGAGATTTAACAAAGTCTATGATAACATTGTAAACAATTTTAAGCTAATCTAGGTCCTATACATGAAAGTAAGTAAAAGTAACTCATAAAACTACCTAAATCATAAGCAAAAGACATTTATACTGCTTCTACTTAAACCAAAACTATGTCTCATTTGAAGAGTAAAACATATGTTGAATGTAAATGAATTTAATCATTAATAAAGCTGAAATGGTTAACCTATGTGCAAATGTAAAATGAGGTATGAAATGTTAAGGGTGGATTCGAATCCCAAACTAGATACAGAATGTGATGAAGTACTGGAGAATCAACCTATATCCTAGCTAACTCTCTCTGCATAAAATGAATTACTAGCAATTCTGGACATGATTGCAAATTCTGGAAAATTATGTCTAAATGCAAATGAAAGGCTGAAAGAAGGTCTGAACGGATGGTGCGCATGGTCGGCCGAATGGATTCTGAAGGCATAAATTGCATAAAAGCACAGGAAATTATTTGTTATAAACAACAAAGTGTCACCTAAAGGAAAACGAACTACTTGCTTGCAGAAATGAAATGACTTACAGGAAAACGTAATAGATATATGCAAAAATGAAATGACTTAGCTACAAATGTAAAAAGAAACTCTTGAATATACACAAATGGAACCTCTGATATCACCAACCATTAACAGAAAACGAGAATGATCATCAACAGCTGAAACCGGGTCTTTCTATTAAACTGAAACAAAGTTACACAACGTTTTTCTCTCTATCTCTGTGCATGTGTTTCTCAACCTAAGACGTATTTATATAGTTTTTACAATGGGAGAGCAGGTTGACCCTTTCAGTGGTCGACCTCTCTAAAAATAGGAGGTCTTAACATCTACAAGAATGGTCCATTAAATCGCATAGACTATTTTCCTTCTTTTGTATGCATTGATTCTCTTTGACATGGGCAGTTGATGCGTTGTCAGGCTAGGCGAGTAGGAACACAGATCTTCTAGAATGAGGGCTCACGAACGATGAGGGGCACGTTGCCAACAGAACCCACGTCATGCTTTTTGCCTTTAGTGCCCCGGAATATTCTAACCAGCGAATCCGAGGGTGCGAATGGAGGGTTGAAAGATGGTTTGAATGCGGTTGGGCGTCTTGGACATGAACGCGTGTCTGAATGAGAGTCCGTTTGAAAACCATAACCTGCAGAATGAAGTCTATTTTCCAAACAAGTCGAGAAATGCTAAATTAATGTTAATAAACCACAAAATGATGATAATCAATCAAGATTCATGTGATATTTAAAATGTATTCATACCTGAGTTCAAATGGTGGTCTGAATGGAAAGAAGTATAACTTATCATATAAAAAATGGTAAAAATAATGCCAACAGAGTACGTTTAATGATCAAAAGTGATGACAAAATTGGGATCAACACTCCCCCAAACCGGAGATATGCCAAATTCCACTGAGCAAAGAAGAGAAGAAGTCAAGAAGAAGGTTGAGCTGCAACAGAAGCTGCCTTCGACTTAGAAGAAGAAGCAGATTTAGGATTGAACTTCCTGGCTTGTGCTCTCAAGGTATCCTGCCTCGTCCGAAGAGAGTGATGAGAAGATGTTATGGCTCTATTCAATTCTTTGACACTCTTCACTTGTAGACGCAGTTCCTTATTCTTGTGGTGAAGCTCATAAATTATTTCAACATATTTCTCATTTTGGCTTGTTAATCGTGCTACGTCCTGGGTCAATCTATCCACAGTATGATGTATTATAGTAGATGGTTCTGCAAAATATTCAGGATCTTTGTGAGGGCTCGATCCATTTAGACATGTTTCGGGATCAACAGAGGTGTTTTCATTTTCAGAAGCCTTGCCTTCAGTGATTGCAAGAGTAAGTTCAAGGACAGGGACTTCAAGCAAATAGGTAGAGACATCGGCTACTGTAAGAAGGGACGTTTCAGGGGTAGGTTCGTTCGTCTGGACGTCAAGGCTATCTGAATGAACCAGCTGAATGACGGGTTGAAGGACAGACTGGATGACGGTCTGGTCGACAGACTAATCATGATTTGACCTTCTAGATTTAGTGGGTACTGGTGAAAAGAGTGGGGGTTTCATGTTCGTGTCCTCATGGACAAGCTCAGGAGAGGATGATGAATGGACAAGGTGCATTTCTCCTGAGGTACCCTCATCAAACAACATAGACTTAGTGTTTCTTTTTTCTTGGGTAGAGGTTTGAGCAGGCTCATCAACACGAGTTTGAAATCGATGACACTTCCGCGAAGCAGAAGCTTTAACAAGGGGATTCTTGACCAAATGGGGGTTCAATACTTTAAACACAAAACTTTCCCATGTTTGCCCCTTTTCTCTCAACTAGTGAATGATCAGGATTTTAATGAGACAATGGTGATATAAACTACCAGTGGGGTTAACTACGTTTTTTCTCACCTGGTTCGACATTTTCTCAAGGATCTTCAGAAAATAAAATGGAAAATTGAGAGCTTGGTCATTATAAAAATGAGCTAATAACCTGATATGAAAGGCTTCGAAAATGGTGAACTTACCCTCACAGGTTATCAACCGGATGATGACGGCTAAGGGCTCGAGATATTCTGGCTTAATCCACTCCCAGGGGAACCCTTTTGTGCCTCCAACGTGTTAATAGTCGGCCTTGAGAGCAAATTCATGAGCCATCTGAGAGAGGAAGTGTAATACCCCAATTTTGACCCTTAAGAAATATTGGCTTTTAATGTAAATATTGTATACATGCGATGTATGTTTCCCCTAGCGTTGAGCTCAATGCTAAGGCCCCGCTAGTGTATGTTCGGATTTTATTTAGAATGGACAAGCATTTCATATATTTTTACCCATGTGCTATTAAGCCATGGAATATTGTAAATGATGTAAATATTCGATTTTGCAATAAAATACCAAAACTGGCTATGGAAGCAATGAATGAGAAGGGGCCATGTGCATCCACTAGGGAGTGGTGAGGGAGTTGTGGGGATGAACCATATGCTGCCAAATGTCATTGTGAGAACCCATTTGACTTTTCTTGATGACATTTATTTCTGTTGTAAGGAAGTAGTTGAAGATTTCAGTCCATGGCTTCAATGGAGCATGGGCAGCCCAGAAATTCATATGGCAGAGTATGGGCTCTGTTTTCTTGTACCACAAGTCACTCTACCTCATGGGAAGGGGTTCTTCCTAATTCCCATTCCAGTGTGGAACATCCCAGCATCAATCTTCATCCAAAAATGAATTCCCAACAATGTGAAAAACCAGAAATCGTAACTTTGCAAGAACCCATGTTTTGAAGAGCCAAAAACAACCAAAATTGGTATTTGACAGTGAAATCCAATGGGGAATCCATAGATATGAACCTTGGGGCGAAATTGAGAGTATTAGATACCCCGAAATCCACTGAAAAACCCAGTTTTTACAGCCCAAAAATGAAGTGACAGGATTGAGTTATTGGATAGCAGAACTGTGAGAAATCCAAGTGTGAATGATTGAGCAGAGGTTGGGTTTGATTGATAAACCTAGTGAAAGCTAGAATCTCAAGGAATTAGCAACTGGACCTTTCTATGCCCACCCTGAAGAGCACTAGAGGGAAGGGACGCCTGAGGGACTGTGCAGCAGAGAAGGGGACTTTCCTTGTGTTGGGTGTGGTAGGTATTGTGGGTGCCATAACTGATGAGTCTAATTGAGATGCATGTAGCTCTGTGGATGATCTCACTGGCTTAGCATTGCCCTCCTCTATCTTCTTGTATGCTTGATAAACCCAACTATGTGTTGGCTTACCTTAAATGTTGAGTGAAACCATGGCTGTGAGTGAGCCCATCTAATTCCTCCTTAGTGGATACACAACTCAGCTCGGGGGTGATCTCTCAGCTGAAAGAACATAGGCTGCAAAGAGATTTATGGTTGAGTGGAACGTTGCTCTCACATAGCCAGTTGCTTGGACAGCTTCATCTTCAAGATAAGTATTCTTTGTGGTTTAATTTATATGCATTATGTGTTCTGCAATGTGCTACTTCTGAATGTTAATTGTTCATGCTAATGAAATTTATATGAATTCTGTGCATAGTACGAGAAGGGGATTGAATCTCTGCATATTGAATCACCCTCTTCTTGTGATAGACGTGTGGATGCATTATTGTTTGTGTGTGTGCAAATGTGTTTTAATTTCGCTGTGTTTATGTTGAGTTTGAATTTGCACATAGAAGTTTTAAATTGTTCTGCATTTTTGAAGTAATATATGGGGCCAAATTTACCAAATAAGCCCAGTATGTCAGTCGTGTTTCCTTCCTGGAAATGGATTGATGGAAGGGGACGTAACAAAGTGGTATCAGAGTCCATGTTGCAGCACTAGGGCTGCTTGGGCCAAACTCTGAGTTACAGGCAGATAACAAAAGGTTTTAACGTAGTGTTAATGAAATTTGGGGGGAATTTTTGATTGAAAAAACGTCATGATCAGATTTACCAGGTGTGGAAGAGGATCACACAGGTGCATAGATCTCTGCAAGAGCTTTCCAACGGTACCAGACTCATCCCATTTGGCCAAGGGACAAAGGAGTTATGAACCCCAGATATTGCAAGGCCAGAGGCGTTCCAGGGTTGAGGATGTCGGGTTTCGGGAACACAATTTTCCAAAAAAATTGCGTATTGGATTTTTGGAATCCCAAACCTGCAATTTTGGGTTTCGGGTTTCGGGTTGTGGGTTATGGGATGGTTACATCCCCGTGACCGCGACTTGACCCTCCGAACCCGCAGTTTCAGGTTTCAGGTTGCGGGTTGCAGGATGGTTACATCCACGTGACCGCGACTTGACCCTCCGAACCCACAGTTTCGGGTTTCGAGTTGCGGGTTGTGGGATGGTTACATCCCCGTGACCGCGACTTGACCTTCTGAACCCGTAGTTTTGGGTTTCAGGTTGCAGGGGTTGGGATGGTTACATTCCCGTGACCGCGACTTGACACTCTGCACCCACAATTTTGGGTTGCGGGATGCATGATGCAGGTTGCAGGGTGGCAAAAAAAATAAAGTATAGAGCCCAAAAATTGAATTTGGGATAACAGGAGATTGCGAAATCAAAACTGGATGAGGTCAGTGGCGTTTTGAGGCCATGAATGAACTAGTGAAGAGCCCAAGCCCATTATGCTGCAATTTGGCATAAATTTGAGATTAATGGCTTTTACAAATCGGTGTCCCTATGCTTGACAGAAGGTCTGATTGAGCCGAAACTAATATGGAGCAGGCACAGTGTTAATTTTGGAATTTTGGAGCCAAACTCCAAAGGATGTGGAGTTGGGTTGTGCAAGAAGGACAAAAAGCACTATTCCGGGTCACGTTTTTTGAATTTTGAAAAGCTTGCAGTGGATGAAAGTGACCCTGTAATTCGGAGTCAAGAAAATTACTGAACTCAACATTTCATATTCTCCTTAAAACAGACATTTTCTGTTAGACAAATATTTTCCAGAAATGCACCGTTTGGGAAATAGCCATTTTTTGCCCAAAATTTGAAATTTTGGAAAATGTGAAAAGTTAAAAGGAGTCAAACCCAAAATTTAATAAAAGATGAATGGTGCATCGGAACAGAGATCCGCGAGTTGCTGAGTGTTCCTTGTTATGTGGATTAACTTCGCCCGATAGAAACGTTTTCATGATTCTTCATAGATTTTCTTCCACAGGTGGTTGAAGTTGGCATCCCAGACCAAAATACAACTGTGTAAAAATGTGCAGAAATGTGGTGAAAGTTGTCATTTTTTAACGTAATTTCCACACCTGACGTCGGAATGGAGCACGGGGATAGGCATTGGAAATATTATCTAGCAGAGAAGAAGGGCACATAACCATAATATGATTGGGACGATCTTACATCATAGATATTTAGAGCAGAAAAGTGCCAGTGACTATTTTGTCAAATTATTGACAATATGGGTAATTTCCAGAATTTCATGAATGGGCAAAAGAAATGAATGCATAACAACTATGTGAATTATTCCATGAGTTGATTATGTTAAATATTGATTGTTGTATATTTATATATGCATTCTTATGATATCTAACAAATATTTTCATAATGCACAGTGCTTGCAACGAATAAGATTTAATAGTGTAGCAGAAGTTACATACAGGGAAGAGAGTCTCCAAAGAAAATGGTGACCATAAATGATGCTCAGGATCCTTATGAGCATGAGAATGCTGAGACTGAATCTAATGGGCGAAGGGAGCAAATAACTCCCCAAAATTTGGGTTAAACCATGGTGAGCTTCAATGAAAGGTTGACGAAGGCTCAAGAAGAACAAAACCAACTCAATGCTGCTATTTTGAAAAGCTTCACTGATATGCAGCAGAAGATAAATCTTGGGTTCAAAGAAAGTCATGTAGGTGAAGAAGGAAGAGATACAGAGAGCCGCTCTAGAGGTCATTCAAAGAAGAGGACTCCAAGCCCAAGGAAGAGTTTGGTGAGCAAGAAGCATAGAACACCTTCCTCTAGATCTTTGTTAGGAACCCATGTCTTTACTTTGTTAGTATGTTGTTGCTGGACGCATATGCTTTGTAAGTCATCCCGTGGTAATTGTTGATCAATATTTTGTGTTATTGTTGTTGGCGCATATGCTTTGTAAGTCGCCCGTAGTATTGTTCATACATAGTTTGTAGTGGCCCATGGTTTTGACCCATAGTATTGGCGCCTAGACTTAATATATAAGTGTGTATTGAGACCTATGAAAGCACCGTGAAGTTATTTGTATTGAGCTTGCTCATAGGAGGTTACCCCCTCGAAGTGGCCTATGATCAATATAAAAGTGATTCTGAGTTCTGTCATTTCTGCTATTTCGCATATTCGTATTAATTAATTGTTGCAGGTGCATCACATCTGGTATCAGAGCACTTTCTTGGGCTCACTAGGTGAAATTTCTGCCAATTTTTTTCACATCTGTTGCAGGTTCGGATTTGGTAATAATCCCTATCCGCTTAACTATGGGAAGTACTTGGGCATAAGCCCTAAAACTCATTGTGAGGAGTACCACAGGAACCCCGAAGTAGCTGGCCCATTGAGAGGACCTGCTAGCGAAAAGGGAAACGACCCCTACCTGATTGACTAGTTCCCACCCGTGAGGTAAACCAAGAGCTTTCATTTGTGGCAAGGCGGTTATCAGTTTTACCTGAGCCATGGAGTGAGGGGTACTGCCCCAATACGCAAGCCGTCAGACAGCATTGGTGGCTGAGTGAAACCCCTGAACTGTTAGGAAGCCGCACATACCTGGGGTCCATATCTACTTTCAGCTGAACTTATTTCGATCACTACTGCGCCGTTTCAGATCCATTTTGCAAGCCGTTCTAGATCCAGCCGTTTTCAATACATTCGGCGCTGTTCAAGATTCTGTCCGAGCCATAGCCGCTCCATTCTAAAAAAAAATAAATATAAAATTCAGTTTTTTGTCCATATCTCCCTTGTTTTCACTCTGTTTCCCCAATTCCCCTTCCCAAAGCTCGAAAGCCCACATTTGTCTATTTTTAGGGTTTGCCATAACTTCCTCAGATTTCACCCAATCGCCTTCAAATTTTACCACAGAGTTCCTTTCTGAACTCTGTTTCTTTGTCCCTCTCTGCCAAATTTTCTCATTCTATCACCCCGCTTCTAAAATCCCTCTTTTTTCCTTCTTGTCCTTTCGAGAGTGTCCAAAATCTAGTCAAACCCCAATTACCCATCAGATTTTTTCCAAGTCCAGATTTTCCCTTACTAAAGCAGTTTCTGTTTTGTTTTCCTACCCAGTCCCAAAAAAAAAAACTCCTGGTTATGGTTGTCACCCGTGCAGGAGCAAAAACCATGGAAGAAGTACTTGCAGCCATCCAAGCCAAACTCCAGGATCTGGATGAAAAAATTCTCGGCCTCCATCTTGAACATTTAGCTATGAACAACAAACGGCAGTTCGAGTCTTCATTAGACAATGGGTTCTCTTCTTCCAGCAATTTCCATGGTCCGAAGCTTGATTTTCCGCGCTTCAATGGTATTGATCCAACTGGATGGATATATAGTGCAGAACATTATTTCAGTCTGCATAATACTTTTGATGTCAACAAAGCTCCACTGGCATCCTTTCACTTGGAACAGGAAGCTCTTCAATGGTACCGTTGGTACATCAAGGCTCATCTAGAGCCCAAATGGTTAGACTTTTGTCAGCTCCTTTTGCAACGATTTGGTCCTAGTGCTTTTGATGACTTCACTGGAGCCCTCACTAAACTTCGCCAAATTGGCATTGTGAGAGAGTATCAAACCGAATTTGAGAACCTAGCCAACCACACCGAAGGATTGTCTGATGACTTTTACCAGAGTTATTTTATCAGTGGTCTCAAGGATGCCATTCGCTCGGAGATCAAAATGTTCTGTCCCACCACAATGATGGAAGCCCTCGGGTTAGCTAAGTTGGCAGAAGAAAAAATTGGAGCCCAACAACGCTCCAAGCCCACTTTTGTTCCCTTCCGAAATATGGGTTCTCAGTAACCACCTATACCGCAGGCTCCTCGACCGACTCCTATCAAGCGTTTGTCTAAAACAGAGATGCAAGCACGCAGAGAAAAGGGGCTTTGCTATAATTGTGATGAGAAATTCACTTGGGGACATAGATGTGTTCAACAAAAGCTCTATCTCTTGGATGTGGAGTCTCTGCCTGCCTCTGAAATTGGTGACGAAGATCCAGAAACGCTGGATGCTCCGGTTGACATTCAGGAACCGCCTATTGACCCTCCGTCTCAGGATGACCAGCCAGAGATATCTCTCCATGCTTTAGCTGGAATCACCACCCCCCAAACAATGCGGGTCGGGGGTTACTTCAAGAAGCTTCCTCTTACAATACTCATTGATTTTGGTAGCACTCATAATTTCATTAACCCTCGGATCGCCAAACAAGCTGACTATTTTATCCATCTTTGCTCCAACTTTGAAGTCATGGTTGCCAATGGGGGCACCTTACCTTGCAAAGGAAAGTGTCGAAATGTGCGTATCTCTATGGGAGATTATACATTGCACTCTGACATGTTTGCTTTGCCCTTAGGCGGATGTGATGTGGTTTTGGGCGCTCAATGGATACGCACACTTGGCCCTATCTTATGGGATTTTGCTGAACTTTGGATGCAGTTTTCCCTCAATGGACAAAAATACACATTGATAGGATTACAACCAGGTTCTCTCAGCATCATCAGTTCACATCGCATGGAAAAACTCCTTAAGAAGAATTCACATGGTGTCATCACTCAGATCCATTCCATTCAGATGCAGCCATCAGCGGTCTCCACTACTCCTTTGGATCTACAACAAATTCTGGATCGATATACAAGTGTCTTTGCTGAACCAGTGGGATTGCCACCTTCTAGGCCAGAAGACCATCGTATTTAGCTCCTTCCTGGCAGCGTTCCTCCCAACATCAGTCCCTATCGCTACCCATTTCACCAAAAAACGGAGATTGAAATGCTCGTTCGGGACTTATTGAAGCAAGGTATTATTCGCCCAAACACTAGTTCCTTTTCTTCTCCAGTTATTCTTGTCCGCAAAAAATGGGTCATGGCGCTTCTGCATTGACTTCTGAGCACTTAATCACCTCACCATCAAGGATAAGTTTCCAATTCCAGTTGTTGATGAGTTTCTTGATAAGCTTCATGGGGCTCACTTTTTCTCCAAGTTGGATCTTCGTTCTAGGTATCATCAAATTCGGGTTCATGAGGATGATATTCCTAAAACAGCTTTCTGCACACATGATGGCCATTATGAGTTTTTGGTCATGCCCTTTGGCCTAACTAATGCTCCTTCCACATTCCAGGCCTTAATGAATAAAATATTTCGACCCTACTTGCGGAAATTCATTCTGGTATTCTTTGATGATATCCTCATCTACAGTAAAACATGGGATGAACATCTCCAGCATCTGGATCTTGTCATGCAACTTTTCTCTGACCATCATCTCCATGCCAAGCAGTCTAAATGTGTTTTTGGACAGAAGGAATTTGAGTATCTCGTGCACATTATCTCAGCACAAGGGGTTCACGTGGATCCTGCCAAAATCGATGCCATGAACAATTGGCCGCATCCTCAGACACTCAAGAGCCTTCGTGGTTTTTTGGGGTTGACTGGCTACTACCGCAAGTTTGTCAAGGATTATGGGAAGATTGCAGCTCCATTAACTGCTCTATTGAAAAAGGATGCTTTTACATGGACACCTGCTGCTCAGTGTGCATTTGACAAACTAAAACAAGCTATGTGTACTACACCTATGCTAGCTATGCTCGATTTTTCCAATCCCTTCACTATTGAGAGTGATGCTTGCGGCAATGGACTTGGTGTTGTTCTCCTTCAAGATGAGCACCCCATTGCGTTTAGCAGCAAATCCCTTTCAGGTAAGAATTTAGCTGCCTTTACCTATGAGAAGGAAATGATGGCTATTTTGCATGCAATACAGAAGTGGTGCCCATACCTATTAGGGAATCATTTCTGCATCAAGACTGATCACCAGAGTATGAAATATTTCTTAGACCAGCGTGTCTCCTCCCCGGCACAACAGAAATGGGTTAGAAAACTCATGGGTTATGACTATGAGATCACTTACAAGAAGGGTAAAGACAATATTGTGGCAGATGCTCTTTCTCGCACATTTGATGCCCAAGGTTCTCTTTCAGCTATTTCTATGCCTGTTCCAAATTGGTTGCAATCTGTTCAACAGGGTTATGTCAATGACTCTTCCTTATCTCAAATCATCCAACGCTTGACCAACAACCCTTTTGCTGTACCACATTACTCTTGGGACGGTGCTTCTCTGTGATACAAGGGTTGTCTGGTGATTCCCCAGAGCACAGATCTTCAACATGCTGTCTTCTATGAACTCCATGCTTCTCTATCGGCAGGGCACTCTGGGTTCCTCAAAACATATGAACGAGCATGGCGTAACTTCTTTTGGCAGGGAATGAAAAGGAAAATTCAACAGATGGTGGCCGAATGTGATACCTGCAAGCGCAATAAGGGTGAAACAACAATCCTTCCAGGATTGCTTGAACCCTTTCCCATACCTACACGGATTTGGACAGATATTTCTATGGATTTCATTGAAGGGCTCCCTAAATCTGGCGGGAAGACAGTGATTCTCATTGTGGTTGATCGCCTCTCCAAATATAGTCATTTTTGTGCTCTCAGCCATCCCTATACAGCCTCCTCCGTCGCTCAAATTTTCCTGGACCAGATCTTTCATCTTCATGGCATCCCTTCTTCCATTGTCTCGGATCGTGATGCGACTTTCACCAGTCATTTTTGGACAGAACTATTTCGCCACACTGGCACCAAACTGAAGATGAGTTCAGGGTATCACCCACAAACAGATGGTCAAACTGAAATTATCAATAAATGCTTGGAAACTTATCTTCGTTGCTTCGCCTCGGAACAACAACACCAGTGGGCAAAGTGGCTTCCTCTCGCTGAATGGTGGTACAATACCTCTTACCACACCGCCTCTAAAATGACCCCATATGAAGTAGTCTATGGTCAGGCACCTCTAGCTCTTCTTCCATACACCCCCACCAATTCAACAGTTCAGGAAGTTGACATGGTCCTTCGAAACCGCGATCAGATTCTTCGCATTTTGCGGGACAATCTTCACATGGCACGAAATCGCATGAAGCAACAAGTTGATCAACACCGTTTTGAGCGCACTTTTCAAGTCGGCGATATGGTTTTTCTTCATCTCCAATTGTACAAACAATCCTCCTTGAAACTCAAAGAGCGTCATAAGCTCGCTCCAAATTTCTATGGGCCATATCGGATTCTTCAGAAGATTGGGTCCGTTGCTTATAAATTGGAACTTCCTCCTTCTTCCCGCATTCATCCAGTCTTTCATGTCTCTTTTCTGAAGAAAGTTCTTGGCACCAACATTAGTGGACAAACGATTTTACTCGAACTGAATAATGAAGGATCCATCCTTTTGGAGCTAGAGGCCATCCTCAATCGGCGCACGCGTCATCTTCGTTCTCGCTCTATCATGGAGGTCTTAATTTAGTGGCACGGCATGCAACCAGAGGATGCTACATGGGAACCACTCCTTCAGATTCAACAACAATTTCCACATCTAAATCTTTGAGGACAAAGATTTTCTTAAGGGGGAGGGGATGTTAGGAACCCATGTCTTTCCTTTGTTAGTATGTTGTTGTTGGACGCATATGCTTTTTAAGTCGTCCCATAGTAATTGTTGATCAATAGTTTGTGTTATTGTTGTTGGCGCATATAATTTGTAAGTCGCCCGTAGTATTGTTGATCCATAGTTTGTAGCGGCCCATGGTTTTAACCCATAGTATTGGAGCCTAGACTTAGTATATAAGTGTGTCTTGAGACCTATGAAGGCACCGTGAAGTTATTTGTATTGAGCTTGCTCATAAGAGGTTGCCCCCTCGAAGTGGCCTATGATCAATATAAAAGTGATTCTGAGTTCTGTCATTTCTGCTATTTCGTATATTCGTATTAATTAATTGTTGCAGGTGCATCACAATCTTCTTCTAGCAAATCATGTGACTCCAGAGGTTCTCAAAGAAGTCCAAGGCATATGCCCAAGAGTTTTAATGGAAGAAAGATGTTCGAGGGAATCCCACAGGGAGAATTCGGGAAGGCAAGGCCTCCCACATTTGATGGAGAAGGCAAGGCTGGCCAAGAGGCAAAGGCATGGCTTCTTAGAATAAAGAAATATTTCAGAATTTAGGACTACTCAGGGAATGAAAAGGCCAGAATTGCCATTTACAATCTAAATGGAAGAGCTTCCATTTGGTGGGATAACCTCTTGCAAGTGAAAGGGGTTAGTGAAAGGAAGATAAACTGGGAGAGATTCAAGAAGTACTTCAAAGAAAAATACATTTCTACTAGGTATTATGACAGTAAGAGAAAATAGTTCAATGAAATCAGGTTGGGACAAAAATCTATGGAAGAGCATGTCCATAAGTTTTTAGAATTACTAAGGTATGTGGATTATATTAAGGATGAGAGAGTAAAGATCCAATGTTTCCTTAGGAGTCTACCTCAAAGTTTCATAGATAGCATTCAATTTTTTAATCCACCAAGTCTTGATGAAGCCGTTAGAATGACAATGCTTTGCTATGAGCAGAATATAGGAAAATCAGAGGTAAACCCAACATGGTAAGGAAATCCAAGAGGGAGATTTGACCAAATGAAGAGTGGCTTCAAGCCACCATTCAAAATTCATCATAGAACCTTTCCACAGGGGCAGCAATCAAGGAGTCGATTCAAGCCAGCAGTAGCAGCAGAAAAGACATCTAAGGGACCGCTTCAGTGTTGGGGATGTGGAGAAAATCACATGCTTAAAGATCGTCCACATCGAAAGGGGAATCCCCGAAGCTTGCACAACTTAAAGGGAGCAGCAACAGTGGAGGACATGGCAAGGAAAATGCCTCAAATTTATGCATCATTGGATAATCATTAGGCAGATCATCAATCATCAGTGGTGGATGTTGAAGGTAATATTGCTAAGCAATCTATTTCTATTTTGATTGATCCAGGATCTACCCATAGTTATGTTTCTCCAGAAGTGGTGGAAGGTTGTTCTCTTAGAAAAGTGAAGCATAGTAAATCTTGGCTAGTTCTATTAGCCATAGGGACCAAGAGAAAAGTTAATGAAGTAGTGATGGAGTGCCCCATAGAATTGAATGGACTCCACACACATGAAGATTTAAATGTACTACCATTAAGATCTTATGATGCTCTAATTGGCATGGATTGGATAGAAAAGCATAGGGCCAAGTTGGATTGTTATGAGAAAACATTTGAATGCATTAATGAAGAGGGAAGACCCAAGTTGGTAAGAGGAATTCCCAAGCAAGTTTTAGTAAGACATATTTCAGCCTTACAGTTGAAATTTTTTTATAAGAAAGGTTGTCAGTTATATGCAGTCCATATGTCAGAGTCATCATAGGACAAAGGATCAAGGATAGAAGATTTCACTTTGTTGCAAGAGTTCCAAGATGTATTTTCGGATGAAGTGTCGGGACTACCACCAAAGAGAGATATTGATTTTACCATCGATCTTGTCCTAGGGGCAACACCAAATTCCAAAGCTCCTTATAGAATGAGCACACCGGAATTGGTAGAGTTAAAGATGCAGCTACAAGAGTTAATAGACAAGAGGTATATCAGGGCAAGTGTGTCTCCTTGGGGAGCACCAGTATTATTTGTTAAGAAGAAGGATGGGACGTTAAGGTTTTGTATTGATTACAGGCAGCTCAATAAAGTGACAGTCAAGAATAAGTATCCATTGCCAATGATGGATGAATTATTTGATCAAATGAAGGAAGCTAAGGTGTTTTCAAAGATTGACTTAAGGTCCAGTTATCATCTAGTGAGGATTAAAGAAGAAGACATTCACAAGACGACTTTCAAAACTAGATATGGTCATTATGAGTTCATTGTGGTGCCATTTGGTCTTACCAATGCACCTGCTACATTCATGTGTGTCATGAATAGTGTTTTCAACAAATATTTGGATAAGTTTGTGATTGTGTTCTTGGATGACATTCTTGTCTATTCAAGGAATGAAAAAAAACATGAAGAACATCTAAGGATGGTGTTGCAAGTCCTTAGAGAACATCAGTTGTATGCCAAATTAAGCAAGTGTGAATTTTATCAAAAGAAGGTGCAATATTTGGGTCATATCATTGCAGTCGATCCAAAGAAGATTAATGCCATCATGGATTGGTCTATTCCTAGAAACATTTCAAATGTTAGATCTTTAATGGGTCTTGTTGGTTACTACAGAAGGTTTATTGAAGGCTTCTCCAAGATAGCTCATCCAATCACTTCATTGCAAAGAAAGAATATCACGTTTGTATGGTCTGAAAAATGTGAGAAAATTTTTCAGAAGTTAAAGGAGTTACTTACCAGCGCTCCTGTTTTGAAGATAGCAGATCCAAAGAAGGAATTTGTAATGTGCACAGGTGCTTGCATTGAAGGGCTAGGTGGAGTGCTCCTGCAAGAAGGATTTGTGATTTGCTATGAGTCAAGGAAGTTAAAAGAACATCAAAAGAATTATGCCGCACATGATTTAGAATTAGCAGCCATGGTACATGCTCTCAAGATGTGGAGACATTATTTGATGGGAAGAAGATTTGAGCTTAGGACAGACCACATGAGCTTGAAGTATTTGTTTGATTAGCCAAACTTGAATGTTAGTCAAGCTAGGTGGATAGAATTCATTTGTGAATTTGATTTTGAAATTAAGCATGTAAAAGGGAAAGAGAATAAGGTTGCAGATGCTCATAGCAGAAAATTTCATATTGCGGTAGTAAGTATGTGCAAGTCAGATTTGAAGACAAGAGTTCTTGAAGCCCAAAATAGTGATGAAACTTGCCTTCAAATTAAAGAGAAGTTGTAGCAGGGTAATGTGGATGAAAAGTGTGCGAGATATCAGCTTGGTGAAGACAATATCCTCATCTACAAAGATAGGTTGTACATTCCAAATAGTACGAATTTGAAGAAGCTTGTGATGGATAAAATACATCAAATGCAATACTCTAGACACCCAGGATATCAGAAAACTATAACAGCAGCAAAAAAACAATACTTCTGGCATGGTATGAAGAAGGACATAGCTGAGTACATTGCTAGGTGTCAAGAGTGCCAACAAGTCAAGGCAGAGCACCAACATCCAGTAGAATTGTTGCAACCCTTACCCATTCTAGAATGAAAGTGGGAAGTGATCACTATGGATTTTATAACAGGTCTGCCCATGACAGTGAAGAAGTATGATTCAATCATTTTTGTGGTGGACAAGATATCAAAGGTAGATCACTTTATTCCATTCAAGTCCACTCACAAGGCTAGTGAAATTACAAATATCTTCATGAGAGAGATATTTAGATTGCATAGATTGCCCAAGGAAATAATTTTTGATCGTGATACAAAGTTCACTTCAAATTTTTTGAAATGATTGTTTCAGGAATTGGGAACTAGATTGAATTTCAGTACAACATATCATCCTCAAACAGATGGGCAAACAGAGAGGGTGAATTAGGTTCTTGAAGACATGCTGAGAATGTATGTGATGGATAAACCATCCAAGTGGGAGGATTACCTACACTTGGTAGAATTTGCATACAATAATGGACATCATGCATTATTAGGGATGAGTCGATTCGAAGCATTGTATGGCAAACAATGCAAGACTCCCGTGAATTGGGATGGTCTGGTGAATAGGGTAGTGCTTGGACCAGAGGTGATCAAGGAAATCGAACAGGAAGTTGCTAAGATCAGGCGGAATTTAAAGGTAGCTCAGAACAGGCAGAAGATTTATGCAGATTTGAAAAGAGTACATAAAGAATTTCATATTGGGAATCATGTTTATTTAAGAGTGAAACCAAGGAAAAGTTCTCTCAAGTTGGGGAGTTGTGCCAAGTTGTCACCCAGATATTGTGGGCCATTTGAAGTCCTTGATAGGATAGGGCCAGTTGCATATAGAATTTCATTGCCTGCTAACATAAAAGCTCATAATGTTTTCCATGTATCTTTGCTTAAGAAGTATGTACATGATCCTAATCATATGATTGATTGGAATGTGATACAGGTGGAACCCCAGGGAGAGTTCCAAGTAGAGCCTATGCGCATCCTCGACAAGAAGGTCACTTTGCTCTGGAATAGAGCCATCGGGCAGGTAAAGGTCAAATGGGAGCATCTTAGTCCCGATGAGGCTACATGGGAGCTGGAGGATGCTATGAGAGAGGCATTCCCATTTTTATTCAATTTTAAGAAGACTGATGACCGTGTTGTTCTAAGGGGGAGGGGAATGTAATACCCAAATTTTGACCCTTATGAAATATTGGCTTTTAATGTAACTATTGTATACATGCGATGTATGTTTCCCCTAGTGTGGAGCTCAAGGCCAAGGCCCCGCTAGTGTATGTTTGGATTTTATTTAGAATGGACAAACATTTCATATTTTGTTATCCATGTGTTGTTAAGCCATGGAATATTGTAATGGTGTAAATATTCGATATTGCAATAAAATACCAAAACTGGCTATGGAAGCAACGAATGAGAAGGGGCCATGTGTATCCACTAGGGAGTGGTGAGGGGGTTGTGGGGATGAAATATATGCTTCCAAATGTCATTGTAAGAACCCATTTGACTTTCCTTGATGACATTTATTTCTGTTGTAAAGAAGTAGTTGAAGATTTCAGTCCATGGCTTCAATGGAGCATGGGCAGCGCATAAATTTGTATGGCAGAGGATGGGCTCTGTTTTCTTATACCAAAAGTCACTCTACCTCATGGGAAGGGGTTCTTCCTCATTCTCATTCCATTGTGGAACATCCCAACATCAATCTTTATCCAAAAACAAAATCCCAGCAGTGAGAAAAACCAGAAATCGCAACCTTGCAAGAACCCATGTTTTGAAGAGCCAAAAACACCCAAAATTGGTATTTAACAATGAAATCCAATGAGGGATCCATAGATATGACCCTTGGGGCGAAATTGAGAGTATTAGATACCCCGAAATCCATTGGAAAACCAAGTTTTTACAGCCTAGAAATGAAGTGACGGGATTGAGTTATTGGATAACAGAACTGTGAGAAATCCAAGTGTGAATGACTGAGCAGAGGTTGGGTTTGCTTGAAAAACCTAGTGAAGGCTAGAATCTCAAGGAATTAGCAGCTGGACCTTTCTATGCCCACCCTGAATAGCACTAGAGGGAAGGGACGCCTGAGGGATTGTGCAGCAGAGAAGGGGACCTTCCTTGTGTTGGGTGTGGTAGGTATTGTGGGTGCCATAACTGCTGAGTCTAATTGAGATGCCTGTAGTTCTGTGGATGAACTCACTGGCTTAGCATTTCCCTCGTCTATCTTCTTGTATGCTTGATAAACCCAACTGTGTGTTGGCTTACCATAGATGTTGAGTGAAACCATGGCTGTAAGTGAGCCCATCTAATTCCTCCTTAGTGGATACACAACCCAGCTTGGGAGTGATCTCTCAGCTGAAAGAATATAGGCTAGACAGAGATCTATGGTTGGGTGGAACGTTGCTCTCACATAGCCAGTTGTTGGGACAGCTTCATCTCAAGATAAGTATTCTCTATGGTTTAGTTTATATGCATTATGTGTTCTGCAATGTGCTACTTCTGAATGTTAATTGTTCATGCTAATAGAATTGATATGAAGTCTATGCATAGTATGAGAAGGGGATTGAATCTCTGCATATTGAATCACCCTCTGCTTGTGATAGACGTGTGGATGCATTACTGTTTGTGTGTGTGCAAATGTGTTTTAATTCCATTGTGTTTATATTGAGTTTGAATCTGCACAGAAGTTTTAAATTGTTATGGATTCTTGAAGTAATGTATGGGGCCGAGTTTACCAAATAAGCCCAATATGTCAATCATGTTTCCTTCCTGGTAATGGATTGATGGAAGGGGACGTGAAAGAGTGGTATCAGAGCCCATGTTGCAGCGCTGGTGCTGCTTGGGACAAACTCTGAGTTAGAAGCAGATAACAGAAGGTTTTAACCTAGTGTTAATGAAGTTTGGGAGGCCTTTTTTATTGAAAAAATTTCATGATCAGATTTACCAGGTGTGGAAGAGGATCACATAGGTGCATAGATATCTGCAAGATCTTTCCAACGGTACTAGACTCGTCCCATTTGGCTAAGGGACGAAGGAGTTATGAACCTCGGACGTTGCAGGGTTGCGGATGTCCGATTTTGGGAATGCAATTTTCCAAAAAATTTGCATATGGGATTTCTGGAATCCCGAACCCGAACCTGCAGTTTCAGGTTTTGGGTTTTGAGTTGCAGGTAGCGGGATGGTTACATCCCCGTGACCGCAACTTGACCCTCCGAACCCACAGTTTCAAGTTTCGGGTTTTGGGTTGCAGGTTGCGGGATGGTTACATTCCCGTGACCGCGACTTGACCCTCCGAACCTGTAGTTTCGGGTTTCGGGTTGCGGGTTATGGGATGGTTACATCCCCGTGACCGCGACTTGACCTTTCGAACCCACAGTTTCGGGTTTCGAGTTGTGGGATGGTTACATTCCTGTGACCGCGACTTGACCCTTCGCACCCGCAATTTCGGGTTGCAGGGAGGCAAAAAAAAAAGATTATAGAGCCCAAAACTTGATTTTGGGATAACATGAGCTTGCAGAATCGAAATTGGATGAGGTCAGTGGCATTCTGAGGCCATTAATGAAGGCCAGGAATGAACCAGTGAAGATCCCGAGCCCACTATGCTCCAATTTGGCTTAAATTTGAGATTAATGGCTTTTACAAATCGGTGTCCCGACGCTTGACAGAAGGTCGGATTGAGCTGAAACTAATATGGGGCGGTAATGGAGCAGGCATGGTGTTAATTTTGGAATTTTGAAGCCAAAATCCCAAGGATGTGGAGTCGGGATGTGCAAGAAGGCCAAAAGGCACTATTCCGGGTCACATTTTGGGAATTTTGAAAAGCTTGCAGTGGATGAAAGTGACCCTATAATTCAGATTCAAGAAAATTACTGAACTAAACATTTCATATTCTCCTCAAAATAGACATTTTCCGTTAAATAAATATTTTCTAGAAATGCACCATTTGGGAAATAGCCATTTTTGGCCCAAAATTTGAAATTTTGGAAAATGTGAAAAGTTAAAAGTAGTCAAACCCAGAATTTAATAAAAGATGAATGGTGCATTGGAATAGAGATCTGCGAGTTGCTGAGTGTTCCTTATTATGTGGACTAACTTTTCCTAGTAGAAATTTGTTTGTGATTTGTCATAGATTTTCTTCCACAGGTGGTTGAAGTTGGCATCCCAGACAAAAATACAACTGTGAAAATGTGCAGAATTGTGGTGAAAGTTGTCATTTTTGAAGTAACAGAATTTCTACACCCGACGTCGGACTGGATCACGGAGATAGGATTTGGAAAGCTTATCCAGCATGGAATAAGGGAACATAACCAAAATTTGATTGGGATGATCTTACATCATAGATATTTAGAGCAGAAAAGTGTCAGTGACTGTTTTGTCAAATTGTTGACAATATGGGCAATTTCCAGAATTGCATGAATGGGCAAAAGAAATGAATGCATAATAGCTATGTGAATTATTCCATGAGTTGATTATGTCAAATATTGATTGTTTTATATTTATATATGCATTCTTATGATGTCTAACAAATTTTTCCATAAGGCACAGTGCTTGTAGCTCATAAGATTTAATAGTGTAGCAGAAGTAGCATACAGGGAAGAGAGTCTCCAAAGAAAATGGTGACCATAAATGATGCCCAGGATCCTTATGAGCATGAGAATGATAAGACTGAATCTAATGGGTGAAGGGAGCAAATAAATGCCCAAAATTTTGGTTGAAACCATGGTGAGCTTTAATGAAAGGTTGATGAAGGCTCAAGAAGAACAAAACCAACTCGATGCTGTTATTTTGCAAAGCCTCACTGATATGCAGCAGAAGATAAACCTTGGGTCCAACCCAAGTCATGTAGGTTAAGAAGGAAGAGATGCAGAGAGATGCTTTAGAGGTCGTTCAAAGAAGAGGACTATAAACCCAAGGAAGAGTTCGGTGAGCAAGAAGCATAGAACACCTTCCTCTAGATCTTTTTCTAGCAAATCATGTGACTCCAAAGGTTTTCAAAGAAGTCCTAGGCATATGCCCGAGAGTTTTAATGGAATAAAGAAGTTCAAGGGAATCCCACTGGGAGAATTCAGGAAGGAAAGGCCTCCCACATTTGATGGAGAAGGCAAGACTGGCCAAGAGACAGAGGCATGGCTTCTTGGAATGAATAATTATTTCATAATTTGGGACTACTCAGGGAATGAAAAGGCCAAAATTGCCATTTACAATCTAAATGGAAGAGCTTCCATTTGGTGGGATAACATCTTGCAAGTGAAAGGGATCAGTGAAAGGAAGATCATCTGGGAGAGATTCAAGAAGTACTTCAAGGAAAAATACCTTTATGCTAGATATTATGACAGTAAGAGAAAAGAGTTCAATGAACTCAAGTTGGAACAAAAATCTGTGGAAGAGCATGTCCGTAAGTTTTTGGAATTACTGAGGTATGTGGATTATATTAAGGATGAGAGAGTAAAGATCCAATGTTTCCTTGGGAGTCTACCTCAAATTTTCATAGATAGGATTGAATTTTTTAATCCACCAAGTCTTGATGAAGCCATTAGAATGGCAATGCATTGTTATGAACATAAAAAAGGAAAATCAGAGGTAAACCCAACATGGAAAGGAAATCCAAGAGGGAGATTTGACCAAAAGAAGAGTTTCTTCAAGCCTATATTCAAAATTTAGCTTAGAACCTTTCCATAGGGGCAGCAAGCAAGGAGTGGATTCAAGCCAGCAGTAGCAGCAGAAAAAATATGTAAGGGACCGCTTCAGTGTCATGTCCCCATTTTGACCCCCTTCGCATTAAATCGTAAATGATGTAAATATTGTTATTTAATCATGGTGAGGAGCTCAAGGCCAAGGCCCCACCATTGATTTAGCGTTTTATGTATCGGCAATTAAAAATAGATGCCTATGGTTCTTGTGCTAGATAAGCACAATGTAAATTAAGACATCATGTAAATACGAATTTTAATGGAAAACCCACAACTAGCTATGCAATGCAACAAAGAGATGGGGACATGATTCTACAAGGAATAGGGAGGGAAATTATTCAAACCCTTGAGCCAATGGTGATAAGCCAGATGTCAATGAATAAACCCTCAACTACCCATTCTGACTTATGCACCCAATCATTTAATTCTTCCAGAAATTGGTTGAGGCAGTTAATGCCTTGGGAATGAAGAGGCATGGCATCCAATTTCGTGCATGGGAAGCCATCAACCTGGGAAAATGTACTTTTGCTTCTGGGGCAAGAAAACACCCACGAAATGGTGCCGAAAGCCATTTTGAACCCATAGTCTTTCCTCTCTCACACGGTCTGAGTTAGCTGGGATTTCCCCATCACATTTTTTTACCAATTTCCTACATTTTTCCATAGCTGGGAGCTCATTTTTGCGTTGCACAGTACCTGGGAGAAAGGGAGTCACGTTTTGGGGGTTTATAGAGGTCGTTTTTGCCCCTGAAATGCAAAAAAAACATTTCCTGAAAATGAATTTGCTCTCCCAGGGTTTATTCCCCATCTACCAGTTCGTTTTGGTTTCCCACATTTTTCAGCACTTATGTTTGTTGTAGGGTGCATCCCTGTGTTGGTTTGAAATTGTGAACAAGAATTAGGAGTGGAAGTGGACCAGAATTGGCTTGATAAACCTAGTGAGGAGGTAACCTCTCAAGAGTATCAAAAGGGCTGGTTGCTCTTCTATGCACACCTTGAAGAACACTAGAATGGAAGGTATGGCCTGAGGGACTGTGTATTAGTGAAGGGAATACTTCCTTGTGCCAGGTGTGTAGGTATTGTGGGGACCAAGCTAGATAGATCTTGCAGACGGTGCCCATATCTCTATGGATGATCCCACTAGCTTAGCAATTCTTCCTTCCATTACCTAACAGCCTGATAAACCCAACTATAGCTTGGCTTGGCTAATTTGGTGTATCTTTGGACTATGTGTGAGTCTGTTGTTCCCTGATTCCTTGTAGAGATCATGCCCAACTCGGGGGTGGCAGTGTGTTGAGATATTGATGATCACAACTGGCCTATGGTTGGGTGGAACGTTGCAGTTGCATAGCCAGTTGCTTGGGACTACTTTGTTATAAGATAAGTATTATCTTGTGTTAACTTTGCAATTATTTATTTGATGAATATCTTGAATGTATGATGGATGTGTAATTGAAATTACTTCCATTGTGTTTTCTTATAATTATACATTTCCATATGTCTTTTTATATTATGTGAATGTTTATTTAATAAGTTCATGGAGCTAGATGCCCAGTTTTAGCATCACGATCCTCTCCATCGCATTGGTATGATGGGAGGGGATGTGACATTCAGTGTTTGGGATGTGGAGAAAGTCACATGCTTAAATATTGTCCACATTGGAAGGGGAATCCCTGGAACTTGCACAACTTAAAGGGAGCAACAACAATGGAGGACATGGCAAGGGAAACGACTCAAATTTATGTAACGTTGAATAATCATCAGGAAGATCATCAATCATTAGTGGTGGAAGTTTAAGGTAAGATTGCTAAGCAATCTATTTATGTTTTGATTGATCCAGGATCTACCCATAGTTATGTTTCTCTAGAAGTGGTAGAAGGTTGTTCTCTTAGAAAAGTGAAGCATAATAAATCTCGGCTAGTTCAATTAGCCACAGGGACCAAGAGAAAAGTTAGTGAAGTAGTGTTGGAGTGCCCCATAGAATTGAATGGACTCCACACACATGCAGATTTAAATGTACTATCATTAGGATCTTATGATGCTATAATTGGCATGGATTGGCTGGAAAAGCATAGGGCCAAGTTGGACTGTTATGAAAAAACACTTGAATGCATTGATGACGAGGGAAGACTCAAGTTGGTAAGAGGAATTCCCAAGCAAGTTTCAGTAAGACAGATTTCAACCTTACAATTGAAATTTTTTTATAAGAAAGGTTGTCAATTATATGCAGTCCATATGTCAGATTCATCAGAGGACAAAGGACCAAGGATAGAAGATTTCACTTTGTTGCAAGAGTTCCAAGATGTATTTTCAGATGAAGTGTTGGGACTACCACCAAAGAGAGATATTGATTTTACCATCGATCTTGTCCCAGGGGCAACACCAAACTCCAAAGCTCCTTATAGAATGAGCACACCGGAATTGGTAGAGTTAAAGATGCAGCTACAAGAGTTAATAGACAAGAGGTATATCAGGCCAAGTGTGTCTCCTTGGGGAGCACCAGTATTATTTGTTAAGAAGAAGGATGAGACATTAAGGCTGTGTATTGATTACATGCAGCTCAATAAAGTGACAGTCAAGAATAAGTATCCATTGCCAAGGATTAATGACTTATTTGCTCAAATGAAAGAAGCTAAGGTGTTTTCAAAGATTGACTTAAGGTCCGGTTATCATCAAGTGAGGATTAAAGAATAATACATTCACAAGATGGCTTTCAGAACTAGATGCGGTCATTATGACTTCACTGTGGTGCCATTTGGTCTTCCCAATGCACTTGCTACATTCATGTGTCTCATGAATAGTGTTTTCAACAAATATTTGGATAAGTTTGTGATTGTGATCTTGGATGGAATTATTGTCTATTCAAGGAATGAAGAAGAACATGAAGAACATCTAAGGATGGTGTTGCAAGTCCTTAGAGAACATCAGTTGTATGCCACGTTAAGCAAGTGTGAATTTTACCAAAAGAAGGTGCAATATTTGGGTCATATCATTGCAGTCGATCTAGAGAAGATTAATGCCATCATGGATTGGTCTACTCCTAGAAATGTTTTAGATGTTAGATCTTTCATGGGTCTTGTTGGTTACTACAAAAGGTTTATTGGAGGATTCTCCAAGATAGCTCATCCAATCACTTCATTGCAAATGAAGAATATCAAGTTTGTAGGGTCTGAAAAATGTGAGAAAAGTTTTCAGAAGTTAAAGGAGTTACTCACCAGTGCTCCTATTTTGAAGATAGCAGATCCAAAGAAGGAATTTGTATTGTGCACTAATGCTTGCATTGAAGGGCTAGGTGGAGTGCTCATGCAAGAAGGATTTGTGATTTGCTATGAGTCAAGGAAGTTAAAAGAACATGAAAAGAATTATGCTGCACATGATTTAGAATTAGCAGCCATAGTACATGCTCTCAAGATGTGGAGACATTATTTGATGGGAAGAAGATTCAAACTTAGAACATACCACATGAGCTTGAAGTATTTGTTTGATCAGCCAAAATTGAATGTTGGGAAAGCTAGGTGGATAGAATTTCTTTGTGAATTTGATTTTGAAATTAAGCACGTAAAAGGGAAAGAGAATAAGGTTGCAGATTCTCTTAGTAGAAAATTTCATGTTCCAGCAGTAAGTATGTGCAAGTCAAATTTGAAGACAAGAGTTCTTGAAGCCCAAAATAGTGATGAAACTTGCCTTCAAATTAAAGAGAAGTTGCAGCAGGGTAATGTGGATGAAAAGTGTGTGGGATATCAGCTTGGTGAAGACAATATCCTCATCTACAAAGATAGGTTGTACATTCCAAATAGTGCAGATTTGAAGAAGCTTGTGATTGACGAAATACATCAAATGCCATACTCTAGACACCTAGGATATCAGAAAACTATAACATCAGCAAGAAAACAATACTTCTGGCATGGTATGAAGAAATACATAGCTGAGTACATTGCTAGGTATCAAAAGTACCAACAAGTCAAGGCAGAGCACCAACATCTAGTAGGATTGTTGCAGCCCTTACCCATTCCAGAAAGGAAGTGGGAAGTGATCAGTATGGATTTTATAACAGGTCTGCCCATGACAGTGAATAAGCATGATTCAATCATGGTTATGGTGGACAAGCTATCAAAGGTAGATCACTTTATTCCGGTCAAGTCCACTCACAAGGTTAGTGACATTGCAACTATCTTTATGATAGAGATATTCAGATTGCATGGATTGCCCAAGGCAATAATTTCTGATCGTGATACAAAGTTCACTTCGAATTTTTGGAAGGGATTGTTTCAGGAATTGGGAACTAGATTGAATTTCAGTACAGCATATCATCCTCAAATAGATGGCCAAATGGAGAGGTTGAATCAGGTTCTTGAAGACATGCTGATAATGTATGTGATGGATAAACCATCCAAGTGGGAGGATTACCTACACTTGGTAGAATTTTCATACAATAATGGACATCATGCATCATTGGGGATGAGTCCATTTGAAGCATTGTATGGAAAAGGATGCAGAACTCCAGTGAATTGGGATGGTCTGGTGAATAGGGTAGTGCTTGGACCAGAGATGATCAAGGAAATGGAACAGGAAGTTGCCAAGATCAGGCAGAATTTAAAGGTAGATCAGGACAGGCAGAAGAGTTATGTAGATTTGAAAATAGTGCATAAGGAATTTCATATTGGGGATCATGTTTATTTGAGATTGAAACCAAAAAAAAGTTCTCTCAAGTTGGGGAGTTTTGCCAAGTTGTCAGCCAGATATTGTGGGCCATTTGAATTCCTTGATAAGATAGAGCCAGTTGCATATAGAATTGCATTTCCTGCTAACATAAGAGCTCATAATGTTTTCCATGTATTTTTGCTTAAGAAGTATTTACATGATCCTAATCATTTTGATTGGAATGTGATACAGGTGGAACCTGAGGGAGAGTTCCAAGTAGAGCCTATGCGCATCCTCGACAAGAAGGTCACTTTGCTCTGGAACAGAGCCATCAGGAAGGTAAAGGTCCAATGGGAGCACCTTAGTCCCAATGAGGGTACATGGGAGCTAGAGGATGCCATGAGAGAGGCATTCCCATTTCTGTTTAGCTTTGAGAACATCGAGGACGGTGTTGTTCTAAGGGGGAGGAAAATGTAATACCCCAATTTTGACCCTTATGAAATATTGGCTTTTAACGTAAATATTGTATACATGTGATGTATGTTTCCCCTAGCGTGGAGCTCAAGGCCAAGTCCCCGCTAATGTATATTTAGATTTTATTTAGAATGGACAAGCATTTGATATTTTGTTATCCATCTGCTATTAAGCCATGGAATATTGTAAATGATATAAATATTCGATATTGCAATAAAATACCAAAAATGGTTGTGGAAGCAATGAATGAGAAGGGGCCATGTGTATCCACTAGGGAATGGTGAGGGGGTTTTGGGGATGAACCATATGCTACCAAATGTCATTGTGAGAACCCATTTGACTTTCCTTGATGACATTTATTTAGGTTGTAAGGAAGTAGTTGAAGATTTCAATCCATGGCTTCAATGGAGCATGGGCAGCCCAGAAATTCATATGGCAGAGTATGGGCTCTGTTTTCTTGTACCACAAGTCATTCTACCTCATGGGAAGGGGTTCTTCCTCATTCCCATTCTAGTGTGGAACATCCCAGCATCAATCTTCATTCAAAAAGGAATTCCCAGCAGTGAGAAAAAACAGAAATCGCAACTTTGCAAGAACCCATATTTTGAAGAGCCAAAAACACCCAAAATTGGTATTTGACAGTGAAATCCAATGGGGGATCCATATATATGAACCTTGGGGAAAAATTGAGAGTAATAGATACCCCAAAATCCATTGGAAAACCCAGTTTTTACAGCCCAGAAATGAAGTGACGGGATTGAGTTATTGGATAACAGAACTGTGAGAAATCCAAGTGTGAATGACTGAGAAGATGTTGAGTTTGCTTGATAAACCCAGTGAGGTCTAGAATCTCAAGGAATTAGCAGTTGGACCTTTCTATGCCCACCCTGAAGAGCACTAGAGGGAAGGGACGCCTGAGGGACTGTGCAGCAGAGAAGGGGACCTTCCTTGTGTTTGTTGTGGTAGGTATTGTGGGTGCCATAACTACTGAGTCTAATTGAGATGCATGTAGCTCTATGGATGAGCTCACTAGCTTAGCATTTCCCTCCTCTATCTTCTTGTATACTTGATAAACCCAACTGTGTGTTGGCTTACCATATATGTTGAATGAAACCATGGCTGTGAGTGAGCCCATCTAATTCCTCCTCAGTGGATACATAACCCAACTCGGGGGTGATCTCTGAGCTTAAAGAATATAGACTGGAAAGAGATCTATGGTTGGGTGGAACGTTGCTCTCACATATCCAATTGCTTGGACAACTTCATCTTCAAGATAAGTATTCTTTGTGGTTTAATTTATATGCATTATGTGTTCTGCAATGTGCTACTCCTGAATGTTAATTGTTCATCCTAATGGAATTGATATGAAGTTTGTGCATAGTATGAGAAAGGGATTGAATCTCTGCATATTGAATCACCCTCTGCTTGTGATAGACGTGTGGATGCATTACTGTTTGTGTGTGTGCAAATGTGTTTTAATTCCACTGTGTTTATATTGAGTTTGAATCTGCACACAGAAGTTTTAAATTGTTATGGATTTTTGAAGTAATGTATGGGGCCGAGTTTACCAAATAATCCTAGTATGTCAGTCATGTTTCCTTCCTGGAAATGGATTGATGGAAGGGGACGTGACAGGAAGAGGTGCTTGTTCCCATGATCACCCTCCCGTGGAAGCTTTGTAGCTAATGCGATAGACTCTTCCATCACAAGAAAAGTAAGGTGGCCAACCTCAGTCGTTTTTCCGTTGAATCCATTGGAAAATAGGAGTGAAATCTCATGATCGTGGCCCTGGAGAAGATGGAGGAATGGACCCCAACCTGCTCGAAGAAAAATTTCATGGCATGCTTTGAATTCAGGGATACGGAGCAAATCCTGGTAGATCCCAGGCTCATGGCGGATCAACATTGTTAGATGGAGGTAAATGGATGCAAGGGATACAGGGGATTGCAGGGAATGTAAGGAATGCGACTGGATGGACTCAGAGAGGACGAGAATGAGCAGAATGAAGGTAAAACACGTAGGCATTGGTTTAAATTGTGGTCCATTTGAACGTTTGAGCGATCATGAGATGGAGATTTGGCACGGTTAAACGATCACACCATCATTCAAAAATTTGAATTGTGTGCCCTAATAAAGATGTGTGCATTAATGAATTTGTATGGTTGTGAAATATTAAACCATGTCCAAAGTAAACTTTGGACATGTTGAATGAAATTTTCATCATGGAATTATAATCATATGGTTTATTGAAAAATCATGATGGCCTTGATTAATAACATGACAGTTCGCATGATGACTTTTACATATAACTTAATGAAGAATTAAAACCATATGATAGTCAAAAATTCTGAAAATCACATTGATGCAAGATTAGTTGATTCGGTTGGTGAAGTTGAGATTAGTTGAAGAATGACATCGTGTGCAGAGACGACATTTGATATTTCCTAATATGATTAGATTTATTGTTTATATTCAAAATTCAAAAATCAGATACCTTAGCGTACTTGATCATGTTGTTATAAAGTTATGGTTTCATTCAGATCATCATTTGACATCTCATTCATTTGTTTCATTCGTCACTTCATTCGGATTGTCATTCGACCCTTCATACAGATCCTTTATCTGTACAAGATGTGTTTTGCTGGATTTGGCTACTGTTGATTATGTAGAGAATTTCGGAGGCTACCAACACACAAAAGGACGATGTAAACCTGTTTTTCTGAAACTTCAGTCGTGTTCTTCCCTTATTTAACATGGTTCAGAACAGTCTTTCTTCCGCTACTTGCATTATTCCTGAAACACATATCATTTTATCAGATATAAATGGAATTTTTATAAATAATCAGAAAATAAAGACAATTCTGATCCTCCCCCAAACCAAAAATATTGCATGTCTGCAAGCCATCAAATAAAACTGATTGATATTCACATATTTCCAATTAGTGGTTTAACAAAGAACTCTAGAATGTTGATGCTACTATACAATAAGGAAACATTAACTAACTATAAAAACGATTCATACAGATAGTCATTCAATATATTTCAGTTTGTACAAAAGAAAATATGCCTTTCTTCATCAAATATTTTTCAAATAAAATTACAGTGACCCTTGTATAAAATTAAGAGAATATCAAACTTAATCAAATTTCCTTGTCAACTTTTCTCATAGGAACTCAATCAAATTTCGCAAGAGCCCCAAAATCATAGTACATAGAGTAATCGTATCGAATTTCACATTTAGGTCCCTAGAAATCTTAAGTAGATGGCCCCACCTGGCAAGATAAGAAATATTTAATCTCATGAAGGCAAGGTAACCGGTCTTAAGACAATATTGAAACTATTCTCCCTTGGCCAATTGATGAAGTTCGTTTCCTTAGCTCAACCATACATACTTCTTTCCGTTTAAACTTTCAACAATTTAACATATAAAAGATTTTTTTTAGACATTAATTTTTTTTAAACAAGATGTCTTCCCCAGGCAGATTCCCCTCTATCAGTCGGGCCTGTTCAATACCCCATCGAGTTTACCTAGTCATACCATAAGTTGGTACCCGTTGCCAGCAAGCCTGTTCAATACTCTGGCGGGTTAACCCCTGGAACCATTTTTCCATTAGAGGCTCTTGTCCTAGTGTTTCCACCCTCTATAGATATTTGGCAATGAATTGCCTAAAAGTGAGTTGATGGGGGAGCAGCTCTGGAAACCATGCTACAGAATGGGATGATATATGGGTTGGAAGACAACTGTTCTTATATAAACCAAAATAAAAATTCTTGTCGAATCAAAGATACATATGGTTGATTGTATTAATGTGTAGTGGATGGAGCCAAAAGATAATAGAAAGAATACCTCTCTAGTCCAAGTTTCCTTCTTCAAAAGATTACAACGACGTTTCTCAAATGTAATATCCCCAAGGTTCCCTTCGTATTGTTGTTTAGAAAAGATTGGTCTACTTACTAACTAAACAACAAGGTTAAAATGTGTTGAGAGCCTCTGGGCTTTAGATGGAGAAATTTTTTTAGTTATCAATATCTTTATAAAGATAGGATCACTGACATAAGATATCTGAAAGTCTTATTAGAAGAGCTGCAAGAATCATGTTAAGTAAATGGAAAAAGACGATACAAGATACAGGAACATTCTAATTTTCAATTCTAAAAATAATCAGGAGGCAAGGGGATCAAGATGTGTGATGAATGTTTAGAGCACTTCCCTTTTTCAGATAATATTTTTATGAGTTGATTATAGAGATAAGGTTCTTTTAATCAAACTGCAAAACCACTTGTTAGATGATTCAAATTTACTCGGAACAAAAACATATGTACAAAGAAAAACTATATGCAATTTTATCAAAAGCTATGAAAAGGGAAAGAGTCTTCTCTTCTTAATTGACGAAGTCTTATGAGCTGATCATAAGAGTGAAATATATGTGAAAATACAAACCAGCTGTCAGAAATAACTCTTATTTATTCAAAGAACAAAAATATATTTACATATGTACAAATGAAGGTAACCCAAAAATAAGTCAAGAACTAGGAGAAGGAGAGACTTCCCCTTCAACCAGCTCCATCTCCATTTGCTGTGAGATATTCTACGCAAAGTCTTGTTTAGATATTGGTTGATGACAAATTCTTAGTCTATGTCCATTTATAACAAAGGAAATTTGCGAATCATCGATTGTTTTAATTTCAACAAATCCATTATCAAAAGTTGTAACAATTTCATATGGACCCATCCAACGGGTAGTCAATTTTCCTTTAAAATTTTTACACCTCGAGTCAAACAGTAATGCTTAGTCTCCAGTCTTGAATTCTTTTTGTTTAATATATTTTTCATGCCACTTTTTGCATTGGTTCTGTACTAGGATTGTTTGCTGAATGGCATATTGGCTTATCTCATCTAGTTCATTTATTTGCAAGATTCGTTGTTTATGTGCTTCTTCTAAATCCATTCCTAATTGTACAGCCATACAAAAGGTTCTTACTTGAAATTCAATGGGTAGAAGAACTTCTTTACCATAAACAAGTTCATAAGGTGTGTGGCCAGCAGTATTCCTCCAATTTACTTGATAAGCCCACAAGGCTTCTGGAATCCTATCTGCCCAGTCTTTATGGTGTAACTGGATAGTCATGGTCAAGATGGCTTCTAATACCTTGTTTGTAGACTCTACCTAACCATTGGCTTGCAGGTGATATGGTGAATATTTCAATGTCTAATACCATATTTTTTAGTAAGCTCTTTCATTAACTTGGAGGAAAACTGAGATCCTTGATCAGTTACAATTTCCCTAGGTACACCAAATCGGGTAAATATCTCTTCATATATAAACTCTACCACAGATTTTTCTGTGGCTCAGAATAAAGCTTTAGCTTCCACTCATTTAGTGACATAATCTGTACAAACTAGGATATACTTCTTTTCACAAGACATAGGGGAAATTGGCCCTATGAAATCTACAGCCCATTTTTCAAAAGGCTCAATCATAACCTGGGGCTGTAAGGATATCTCATCGAACAGCGTAGGTCTACCCATTCTTTGGTAAATGTCACATCCCTTGACATACTTGAAAGCATCTTTGAAAATGCTTGGCCAATAATATCCAGAGTGAAACACTTTGTATGTTATTCTCTTATCAGAAAAGCTCCCACCACATGGTCCACCATGACATGCATGGAGGATCTCTGCCATCTCATCCTCTCGTACACATCGTGTAATAATAAGATTAGGACTAGTACAAAAAATATCATTATCAACCCAAGAATAATTAGAACTTTGAACTATGATCCTACGTTTCTCGGGTGGGGAGAGATGGTTTGGTAGCTTTCCAGTTGCTAAATAGTTGGCTATGTCTGCAAACCAAGGGATTCTAACAGACACAGTGAACAAATGTTCATCAGGAAATCTATCATCGACGGGATTGGCACCATTTTCAATTTGAATACAAGAGAGAAAATCTGCTACCACATTCTCTCGACCGGGACGATCAACAACAGTGATGTTAAATTCTTGTAATTAAAAAAGCCACCGAGTCACCCTGCCATTGGTGATTGGTTTGTTCATTAAAAATATAATGGCAGAGTGGTATGTTTGTACAAAAACTTCGTATCCTGTGATATAGTGATGAAACTTGTTAATAGCATAGACTACTGCCATAAACTCTTTTTCAGTAACAATGTATTTTGATTCTGCAGGAATCAAATTCTTGCTAGCAAAGTAGATGGCATATGATGTGTGTCCTTCCTTTTGGCCTAAGACTCCTCCTATAGCCATGTCAGAAGCATCAGTGGATATATGGAATGGAAGGGACCAATTGGGGCCCCTAAGTATTGGTGCCACTGATATATTTGCCTTTAAAGTTTCAAAGACATGTTGACAATGTTCAGTCCATTGAAAATCTGTATCTTTCATGAGTAATTTGAACATAGGTGCAGCTATCTTGGTAAAGCTTTCAATAAAATATCTATAATAGCCTGCATGGCCAAGAAATCTCCTTACTTCCTTTTGAGTTTTTGGAGGAGGAAGATTAACAATTATTTCTATCTTGGTAGGATCCACCTTGATTCCTTGAAGAGAGACATGATGTCCCAAAACTATACCCTCGGTTAGTAACATCTTGCATTTTTCATGACTAATGGCTAAGTTTGTTTCTAAGCACCGAATAAGAACTGTTTCAAGGTTATCAAGGGCTTCTTGGAAGGTATTACCGTATACTGTAAAATCGTCCATGTAAACTTCTACACAGTCATGTATAAGGTCAGAGAAAATTCCTAAGACTGCACACTGGAAAGTGGCAGGTGCATTACATAGGCCAAATGGCAAAACTCTATAGGCATATGTCCCCCGAGAATAAGTAAAGGTGGTCTTGTCTTGATCCTCAGGTTCTATTAATATTTGGTTGTATCCACTATACCCATCGAGGAAAAAAAAGTATTGTTTCCTAGATAAGGTATCTAACACCTGGTCAATGAATGGTAAAGGGGAATAATCCTTAAGATTGGCCTTGTTTAATTCTCGAAAGTCAACACAGATACGCCATTTCTCGAAAGTCAACACAAATACGCCATTTCCCTGTAACTTTCTTTGGAACTACTACCAGAGGAGACACCCACTTACTGTTAGAAATTGGGTAGATGAAACCAACATTGAGGAGTTTTTGTAATTCATCTTTAACTACATCCTTTAGGGTTGGATTCATTCTTCTCTGGGGCTGCTTGACAGGGGGTATGTTTGTATATGTGTAAATGTGGTGAATACAAGTATCTGGGTGTATACCCTTCATGTCGGTGTATTCCCATGCAAATGCTCCCGTTTGACTTTTAAGAACTTTTAGTAATTTTTTTTGCTGACTCTCATCTAAACCTGCATTTATATGTAGAAATTTTTTAGGACTAACCTCACAAGGTATGGTATAGGATCCTATATGTTCTTCAATTGCAAAGACACAAGGTGTACTTGAAAATGTGGAGAGGCTCATGTTCTGCTTGAATTCATCTCCAAATATTTGATCAAGTTGGGAAAAAGACTGGGGAAAGTCTGTACATGTTGTGGAAGAGACAAATTGGTTCAACACATTTTCTGTATTTTGTTCTTGAAGTGCCCAAAAGAAATCACTGACAAGGGAAAGTTCTTTCAAGTTCTCATCCCCAAAAGGACAATCTAACCAAAATAGGTTTTCAGTTACTGGTTGTGCTGGTGGGTATAAAGCGAGTTTCATTGTATATAACCCATTAAAGATGATAATCTCTCCATCCCTGCATCCTCTAAATGCATTAGTAGTGGCTAGCCAAAGTCTTCCCAGAATAATAGGGTGTCCTTTGGAAGGGTCCTTTGATTCTATGACCATAAAGTCCACAGGATATTCCCATGAAGCTACTGATACAATAATATCGTCTAGGATTCCAGCAGGATGCACCATAGTGCGATCTGCTAATTCCAGCAATTTTGGGGTAGGCAGAGAAACTGTCCTAAATGGAGAGTTTCTAAAACTGTGGTAGTCATCAGGTTAATGGAAACCCCTAGATCAATAAGTGTGTTTCCTATAGCAGTGTTATTGATGATAACAGTTACCACAGGATTTCCTGGATTTGTATACTTTGGAATTCTAGGTTGGTTTGCTATGTAATCTAACATTTCACTTATGACATGAATTGTCGGAGGGTCTTTTTGCTTCTTACCTGGTCTTTTAATACAGAGTTCCTTTATCACTTTACTATAAATTGGCATGTCTTTAATGGCTTGTAACAAAGGGATCTTGATACAAATATTTTTCAATTCGTTAATAATATCATACTTTGGAAAACTTGCAGGTTTCTCTATTGCTAGATGCTCTGGATATGGGGGTAATTTTTCTCCTAGAGTTGCTTCTTTCTGAGAGGGGTCATGTGTTGGAAATTTTGGAATAACTACATTTTCGAAAATGGCATCATTCAAGGTTTCATTTGGTATGTATTCTTCTTCATTCTCTTCACAAATAACAACTGTTGATTTGAGTTGATCTTGCAAAACTCTTCCAGACCGCAGTTGAATCCCATGCACTGGTGCGGTCGAAATAGCATATGATGGAAGAGGTGGAAACCCAATGTTGTTAAGATCTTGAGTTGGTTTATTGTTAGGATTTGGTATTGGTTGTGCAGGAAATATTGTGGGTCTTAGGGGATTCATATTCTGGAAATGGTGAGGCTGATGTGTGATAGGGGGTAGTGAAGGAGGTACAAATCCAGGAAAAAGTTGCTGGATATTACATGGGTAAGGATAGTTAGGCATAAGAGTAGGTGGAGATTGAGCATATGCTTGTCCCCTCCACCCTTGTGACCATTGTTGATGCTGAGCATTTTGAGGAGGATACTGAGGTGGCCAGTTCTGAGGTGGCCATTTTTTCCAATTTGAGGTGTTCCATTGTTGGATGGTTGATAAGGGTGATAGTAGGGTGGCAATTGTAATGATGGATCATGATATGATGGTTTGTCTCTAGGTTCTCAAGGCCTCCTAGATGTCTCACCAAAATTTCCACTCTTATATACGGCTTGCAACCCAGGAAACGATGGACAATTATCAGTTGGATGTTCTTCTGTACAAAAGTGACATACTGAAACATTATTCAATGGGCATTCTCGTTGGGGATATTTAGTTCTACACCTAGGCCAAAAAACACTCATTGTTGCATGCTCTTCATCCTATCTCTTTTTAGATTTTAATGCATCTAATTGAGAACCCATGGCTCCTAAAATATATGTTTTGAAATTTTCTAATAGGTTCCCCAATTCTACCCTTGTAACTCCACCAGGACTGGATGTATTTCCTTTTAGGTTCCTAGTATAAGATTCCCGAAAGTGTCTCCCACTTTTCCCTCTGCTCCTAGAGTAATTCCTACACAGCTCACAAATTTGTGAAAAATACATATGTGAAATATCTCTAGCTGCCATGAGGTTAAGATTTTCTAAAAACTCTTCTGAAATTCCCTTAAGGAAGAGTGTTCTTACTGCACTTCTCGAAGATCACTATATTTTGATTTATCTAACACATAGTTAAATATTTCGAGATAGTCTTCTAAGCTCTCATCTTCAAGTTGTTGTATTTTGAAAATGTCATTTCAAGAGTCCTTAGGCTTACAGTAATCCCGATATTTACGTAGAAATGCAGTCTTCATGTCTTCCTAAGTTCTAATCCTAGATTCTCCTAACCCCATAAACCACCTACGAGCGGAATCTTTTAGTGTAGCAGGAAAAAGTTTTAACTTTTGGCCATCTTGTAGGTAGTTATATATCCTACACAGAATGTGAAATTTGAACATAAATGTGTCCGGATCCTCACTACTCTTCCCATAAAAGGTCGGTACTGAGGAGGGAGGGATTTTTTTTCATGGTTACATCTTGTGCAGTGTCTAAGATAGGGAACCCAAAAGTACCTTCAGTTATAACCTTTCCCTCTTCTTCATCTTGTCGGACATGATCTTCATTTTCATTCTCCATGAAAACTTGATTTCCAAAGAGAGTGTACCTAGGTGGTTCCTTTCTTGGTGAATATGGGATGTCCGAAGGTTCTGTTTCAGGGAGAGTATTCCTTCGATGAGAAGAGTTGTCAGCTATGTGAGAGTCAAACTCTATAGGGATTGTAGGTCCTATAGTTGATGCTTCTATTTGTGAAACAATTAGGTTTTCAGAGTTTTCAAAAAGAGCGTCTATCTGTGAGGGAACAACAAAATCTACCAAATTCGGACCCCCTACTAGTGAGAAGGTTGTGTCTTTGGGTTTTGAAACTAATGGATGATTAAGAGGTTCCGATGGTTTATCTTTTCGAACTTATTCCTTCCTAAGTTCATTTTCAATATGAGACTAAGGTTCTCCTAGTGGTGTTTCTTTATGAACAGACTTCTCTGATGTCTCTATGGTTCCCCCTAAATGATTTCTAGAAAGGATTTCCTTAGCTTTCCAAGTAGGACTATCCCCTTTAGTTGTTTTCCGATACCTTTATGTTGAGTTAGTAGTTGGGGTGGCATGCCCCCCGTAAAGGTTAGTAGGAATTTTAGTGTTTTGGGGACTAGTTTTAATGTATCTACCTTTTAAATCTCTAGGTCTATTCATGAAAACAAAGGTAAAACTAAAACAAATTTTAATTGCATTACTACTATTGTTGAGCTTTGGGGATGTCTGTTATAACAGATGCGCAGGTTCTTACCTCTCGTCTTACCGCTCACCAGCCACCAGCCTATCTCTAAATTTTAAAAGGAAAATTCTACCTATCACCAAGGTTTAGAAATAAAATTCAACCTATCTACAACTCCCCGGCAACGGTGCCAAAATGTAGAGTGTATTATTGTCTTAATGAATCACCAAATATTTAATTATCAACCGAGGTTGGTAATATTAGAGCTGTGGAAAAGTATATGCTGAGGTAGAAGGGTACCTAAGACATCGGCTCAGCCGACCTTACAAATGTTTAATAATGAAAAGATCGAAAGATCTTTCAAAATGAAAAACCGAGTCAAACTTCAGAAATACAACTACTAAGCTGATTAGACCTAACCAAACCAATAGATCAGAATAGTATCAATCTATACTACTCTACTCTATGAACAATAATTGAAAAGATAAAAACAATACTATTCTAGGAAACAAGACTTGATCAAAATCAAACTACTCTTATGAAAATGGAAACTACTGATCAATTATTCAGACTCTAATCTAGGAATTAGAAAGACTAGCTACCATGTAATAACTATGAATTCAGGAACCTATCAATGAAATGATTCAGTTTACAACTAACTATATGAAGACAAGAAACTATATTATCTGAAGCAAGGTTACAACTACTTAATAAACCTAAGAAATTCAATAGTTAAACTACTCATGCATTTAACAAATACTCAAAACTAAGCTAAGCTACCTAATTCCATTCTCCTTGAGGATTATGAGGAAATGTGTCAAATGTGATAGGAACTGGAGAAAATGTATCGAAATGACTTTCAAATGTGATAAGGAAACAAAATGGAAGTAAATCTAATTTAACCTCTATAAAGAGATGTAAGCTAAAAAGTGACCAATTACAACTGATTTTAAACATTGTAATCTATTCTTGATCCATTAGCAAATGACACTTAAAAACTAGCTACAGTACTTGAAATGAAATGCTGATTAACAAAAGTACAAATCCTAAGTTATTTAATCTCTAATGACTAATTGGAATTAAAACATTAAATGTTTATCTAACTCATGCACATGCCTATCAACATCAAATGATATCTACCAATACTTCAAACTAGTTTATAAAACATTAACTACAAGAAAAGCAAACTAAACTAAGTACAAGACAAGAATGTAAAATCTCAAGCACAGTTGAATCTAGCTACTGTGGATTCCTCACTGGTGAAAGATTGCACAACATTTGCAAGAATTAGCATAAAAAATTTAAATGAATGAAGAACAATACACATGAATTGGTGAATAATGTCAATATTATTAACTGTCCAACCTTAACAAAGGTTAAGAACACTCATATATACAAATCTGGAAGAATTCGAATCCATCTGGAGTGTTCACACTGATCTAGCTTAGAAAAAGCTCAAACCCCCCTAGGTTGACCAAAATATCCCAAACCATCCCAAACTGGTTCGAATCTGCAGTGTGAATGCTGGGAATGACTGGACAGGCCCATGTGACCTCACACATGTGAAGAAACTGGTTGGGTAGAGGTTTGGAGTCTAAAATTGGTCAAAAATGTGACAAAACAAGGCAAAATTGTCCACAAGAGAGCAAATGCGCCCTAGGTAGAAGAGAAGCATGCTGAGTGCATTAAATGACCTGAGGAGGGCGCTCTAGGCATGCTGAGTGCATTAATTGCCCTGGGGAGCGCTCCACTTAGCTGGTTTGACTCAGCACTTGTTCACATTGCTAACTAGTTCAAGACAGTTTGACCATTTGCCAATCTAATCAACTTAGGGATGTAATCATTAATCACTTGGGCTAATTAATCATCAATTAATACATGATTAATTTACATAGGTGGAAAAATGTTCTAACACCCCCCCTTAAGCTAGACTTAGTGAAATATTAAAAATTAAGGCCTTGGCAACTAGGCTCAAGTCACCTTTTACATCATGAAAATTTATTTGTCCATGTAACCAAGGTAAGGAGGAAAACCACATGGGAAATAAAACCTCCCCTCTAAAATGGACATGTGGCATATATCAAAATACACCAATCATCACCATGCATCACTCACCCCAAGCAAAGATCTAAGGTGAGTGAAGGTCTTCTCGGTAAAACACTTGGTGAAGATATCAGCAGTTTGCTCACTGGATGGGCAATACTGCAATGCTATGATCCGGTCATGCACCAAACCCCGAATGTAATGCATGTGTATCTCTATGTGCTTGGTCCTCTGCCTCTGTACTGGATCGGTAGAAATCTTGATTGTACTTTGATTATCACACCAAAGAATAGTGGGTGAATCAAAGACAATCCCGAACTCTGCAAGAATACCTTGCAACCAAACACATTGTGTGGCTGCATTGACTGCTCCCCTGTACTCGGCCTCAGCTGAAGATAAGGAAATAGTGCTCTGTTTCTTGCTTGACCAACATATAGGTCCATGTGCAAGCATAAAGACATAACCGGAAGTTGACTTCCGATCAATACAATCACCGGCCCAATCAGAATCTGTAAATCCTACTAGTTCAAGATATGAACCAGCAGCATAATGGATACCAAAAGACTTAGTACCCTGAACATAATGAAGTATCCTCTTGGCTGCCTTCCAATGGATCTCATGAGGCTCTTGCATGTGCCTTGCAACAGCCCCAACAGCATACGACAAATCTGGTCGAGAGTGTGTAAGATACAACAAACTCCCAACTAGTTGTCTATACAACGAACTGTCAACTAGTGGTGAAGAACCCCATTCTGTAAGCTTAACTCCTGAAAGAAATGGAAATTTTGCAGACTTACATTCAGCCATCTTAAATTTCTGCAGCAAATCTGAAGCATACCTTGACTGACATACAGAAATTCCATTCACAGATTGATCAATCTCCAAGCCCAGAAATTGTTTTAGCAATCCTAGATCGGTCATGGAGAATGCACTGTGCAATGCTCTCTTAACTGAGTCAAGTTCTTTGGTGCAGCTACCAGTGATCAAAAGATCATCAACATACAGTACAATAATCAATATCAGATCACTAACATGCTGCATATACACATTTGGATCAGACTTACACCTCTCAAACCCCAAAGATAGCAGAAAATTGTCCATTTTTGCATACCATGCTCTAGGAGCTTGCTTGAGCCCATAGAGTGATTTGTTCAACCTGCAAACAAGAGTATGATCAGAAATAAAACCTTCAGGCTGCTGCATATAAATCTCCTCATTCAGATCCCCATGAAGAAAGGCACTCTTTACATCCATGTGATGAATCTCCCATCGCTTGGAAGCCCCAATTGCCAAAACTAGTCTTATGGAGTCCATCTTTGCCACCGGTGCAAATGTCTCTGTATAGTCCACTCCTTGGACCTGAGAGTAACCCTTAGCCACCAACCTGGCCTTATACTTCAGATCAGAGCAATCAGATCCAATTTTGGTTCTATAAATCCACTTGCATTGCACTAGTTTCCTCTTGGGAGGAAGAGGGACCAAATCCCAAGTTTTGTTCTCATGGAGTGAGTTCATCTCCTCTTGCATGGCTGATTGCCACCTTGGGTCTGTACATGCTTCTGAATATGACATTGGATCAGATCCAACCATCAAATAACAGGCCTCACTCAGATCAGAATTATTATATGCAAAGGAATTTTGAAATTGAGATCTAGTTTTCCTAGCATCTTGGGGATCTCCCACTAGCTCTCCGGCACTTTGAATTGTTTTCTCTACCCACTTGGGCCTTGAGGGAGGGATATGTTCAGAATCCATATCAACATCATCTTCAGCAATATCAGAATCAGAAATATCAGAGAATGAATCACTACTTACTTCATCATCAAGACGAGGGAATGAGCATTCCCCATCACCTTGTTCACTAGCTTGCAAAAATTCTTCCTCTTCGAATTTGACACTTCTTTCAATGAAAGTTTTGTGAGTGGATGGATCAAAGAGCTTGTAGCCCTTGGAATCCTCTGCATACCCAACCATGATTGACTCCTTGCTTTGGGGCTGCAATGCCTTTCTCTTCTCCGGTGGAATTCTGGCCCAAGCCCTTGAGCCAAAAATTCTGAAATGTGAGACATTTGGCTTGTGGCCCATCCAAGCTTCAAATGGAGTGATTCCTTGCAATGCTTTGTGTGGTGCCCTGTTCTGAACATATGCTGCACAATTCATAGCTTCAGCCCATAATTTAGGAGACAAATCCCTTGCTTGCAACATGCAAGTTGCCATCTCTTTCAGTGCTCTATTTTTGCGCTCTGCAACACCATTTTGCTGAGGTGTGTAGGGCACTGAGTGTTGCATCTGAATGCCATGCTCTTGACAGAGCTGCTGAAAATTGTTATTGACATACTCTCTGCCATTATCAGTCCTCAAAACCTTCATGGCCTTCCCACTGAAGTTCTCAACCATGCTCTTAAAAATCTTGAAACAATCAAAGACTTCAGATTTTTGCTTAAGGAAAAATAACCAGCAGTACCTTGAGTAGTCATCGATGAAGGTGAGCACATATTTGCTGCAGCCATAGGAGGGTGTGGGGAGTGGTCCTATGAGATCAGAATGTACTATCCCAAGGGTTTGATCAGCCCTCCTAGCCTTCCCTTTGTCATACTTCCTTTCAGGATGTTTCCCAATCATGCAACCCTTGCATGTTCCACTCGAAAATCTGATTTGGGGCAGCCCTTCTACCATATTTTCTTTGCTTAAAACTTGAAGATATCTGTAGTTTAGGTGCCCATACCTTTGATGCCATAGCTTGCTGGTCTCATTCCCATGTGACAGCAGCACACTTGGTGAAGAAAATTCGAGGAAGTGGGAGAACATGTACATCTTCATGTCATGGTCTGCAACACCCTTTGCAACAATTTTCCCGGTGGAAACTTCTGATATCTCCACTTCATCCTGAGTGAAGACCACCTTCTTTGCTGCTCCAGTATGTGTCATTTGGTACACAGAGAGCAAGTTTTCTGCAAGGTTTGGAACATACAGCACATTTGAGAAGAAGCCATTCTCCATAGAGATTTTCCCAATGCCATGAGCAGGGATTTCTGAGTCATCTCCCATTCGAATTGAGAGACCACTGTAGGGAGCAAGTTCAGAAAACGAGTCTCTTGAGGAAGCCATGTGCCTTGAGGCACCTGAATCAATGATGAACAACGGTGAATGAGATGAGCTAGCCACCAAAGCATGGCAGCTCTCCTTGTCTTCAGAAGCGCACTCCTTCTTCTTGGAACTTTCAGGAAGAGGAATGTTATTTTTATGTAGGAGATGTGTCATGGTGTCTATGGTTTTCTTCATGCATGAGCTCTCTGGATGAAAACCTCTTTGACAGTAGCTACACTTTGTCTTCTCAGCCTTCTTTCCCTTGTTCTTGACAGGATTCGAAACCCCCTCAGAGGATTTGGGCTTCTCATCCTTTCTCTTCTTCTCTTGAGGTTTCGAAACCCTGGGTTTTTGCTTGCTTCTTCCACATTTCGAATCTCCAACTGCAAGAACTTGATCTTTTTGTTTGATGGAGCCCATCAAGACCAGCTTGTCTTGCTCTTGAGTTAGCATCTCCATGAATTCAGCCAAGGATGGCATCTTCCAACCTCTGACTGTGAGCCTTGTGGAGTTGAAGGAAGACACAAAAACTGAGTATTCTGAACCCAATTTTGAGAGAATGGACAACACCAACTGTTCTTCTTTCTTCTCTATGCCACATTGTCTGATCTGCAAGACCAAGTTCTTGAACTTGGTGAAGAAGTCCTGGATGGAATCGAAATTCCCTGGGCTCAGTGAGACAAGCTCATTTTCGAGCTGGTGGCCTCTCATCTCATCAGTCTTTCCAAACAGTGTCTCAAGCTTGAGCCACACTTCATTTGGAGTTGCTAGACTTTCTACATGAAACAGGAGGTCTCTCGAAATGCTGAGACAAAGGAGGCCAAATGCCTCATCCATTCTGTTGAAAAACTTGGATTTCTCCACAGCTGAGTTTGGCTCAACCTCAGTGCCCATCGTGATTCTGTAGAGACCCTTGGATCTCAGCAAAATCACCATTTCTGCCTTCCAATCGAAATAGTTGAAGGGTGTGAGCACGTTTGGGTGAGATGGCTCCATTCTCCTCTGCTGCAATTCGCACTTGCTGACAATGCTGAACTCCAATACCTGCAAACAACTCTCAAATCACTCTGGAGGGATCTACACTCACAGATTCGAACCCTGTATGGATAGTGGGTGCATTCGGGAGAGCATCACACCTGAGAGGAGCCACTAGATTTCTCCAGTAAGCTCAAGGCAATGGCCTCAGGAATTATGTGGTTTCTCCACTGTTTCTGGCAATCCACTACAACAGTCTGTTGGTTCGAATTCTAGCTCCAAGAGCTCTGATACCATGTAAAATCTCAAGCACAGTTGAATCTAGCTACTGTGGATTCCTCACTGGTGAAAGATTGCACAACATTTGCAAGAATTAGCATAAAAAATTTAAATGAATGAAGAACAATACACATGAATTGGTGAATAATGTCAATATTATTAACTGTCCAACCTTAACAAAGGTTAAGAACACTCATATATACAAATCTGGAAGAATTCGAATCCATCTGGAGTGTTCACACTGATCTAGCTTAGAAAAAGCTCAAACCCCCCTAGGTTGACCAAAATATCCCAAACCATCCCAAACTGGTTCGAATCTGCAGTGTGAATGCTGGGAATGACTGGACAGGCCCATGTGACCTCACACATGTGAAGAAACTGGTTGGGTAGAGGTTTGGAGTCTAAAATTGGTCAAAAATGTGACAAAACAAGGCAAAATTGTCCACAAGAGAGCAAATGCGCCCTAGGTAGAAGAGAAGCATGCTGAGTGCATTAAATGACCTGAGGAGGGCGCTCTAGGCATGCTGAGTGCATTAATTGCCCTGGGGAGCGCTCCACTTAGCTGGTTTGACTCAGCACTTGTTCACATTGCTAACTAGTTCAAGACAGTTTGACCATTTGCCAATCTAATCAACTTAGGGATGTAATCATTAATCACTTGGGCTAATTAATCATCAATTAATACATGATTAATTTACATAGGTGGAAAAATGTTCTAACAAAGAACTTAAATGACTGAAATCAATATTAACTTATAATCAAAACCTACAGCAGAAAAACAAGATGTTCTTACACTACCTCTACTGCAAATCAAACTATCTTCTAAGACAACAATGAAAGTGCAATGAAGCTGATCTATAACTTGAGAAGCAAACCTATATTAAACTAAGTTATGAAAACTCTTAGATATTGAAAACTAATGCATCTATATTAAACAAACATGAACTTATTAACCTTGGATTGAGACTAGTTCCTAATCTATTCTATCTGCAGAAATGAAAGAACTTGAAACAATGAAATTAAACCAAATCTGAACACTATGTAAATAAAAGTGAAAGACTAATTAGGAACTTGAATGCAAACTGGAAATGAAATACTGAACTATTTCAAAAATAAGACAAACTGAGATTTAACAAAGTCTATGATAACATTGTAAACAAGTTTAAGCTAATTTAGGTCCTAGGCATGAAAGTAAGTAAAATTAACTCATAAAACTACCTAAATCATAAGAAAAAGACATTTATACTGCTTCTACTTAAACCAAAACTATGTCTCATTTGAACAGTAAAAAATATGTTGAATGTAAATGAATTTCATCATTAATAAAGCTGAAATGGTTAACCTATGTGCAAATGTAAAATGAGGTATGAAATGTTAAGGGTGGATTCGAATCCCAAACTAGCTACAGAATGTGATGAAGTACTGGAGAATCAACCTATATCCTAGCTAACTATCTCTGCATTAAAATGAAATACTAGCAATTCTGTAAATGACTGCAAATTCTAGAAAATTCTGTCTAAATGCGAATGAAAGGCTGAAAAAGGTCTAAAAGGAAGTCTGAACGGATGGTGCGAATGGCCGGTCGAATGGATTCTGAAGGCATAAATTGCATAAAAATGCGGGAAATTATATGTTATAAACAACAAAGTGTCACCTACAGTAAAGTGAACTACTTTCTTGCAGAAACGAAATGACTTACGGGAAAACGTAATAGATATATGCAAAAACAAAATGACTTAGCTGCAAATGTAAAAAGAAACTGTTGAATATACACAAATGGAACCTCTGATTGTTGAGGGGCCCTTCTTAGCAACAGGGGTTTATCTCCTAAGCTACTCAGTCACCAACCATTAACAGAAAATGAGAATGATCATCAACAGCTGAAACAGAGTCTTTCTATTAAACTGAAACAAAGTTACACAGTGTTTTTCTCTCTATCTCTGTGCATGCGTTTTTCAACCTGAGACGTCTTTATATAGTTTTTACAATGGGAGAGCAGGTCGACCCTTTCAGTGGTCAACCTCTCTAAAAATAGGAGGCCTTAACAACTACAAGAACAGTCCATTAAATCGTATAGACCGTTTTCCTTCTTTCGTGGGCATTGATTCTCTTTGATGTGGGAAGCTGATGTGTTGTCAGAATGGGCAAGTAGGAACACGAATCTTCTAGAACGAGGGCTCACAAACCATGAGGGACACGTTGCCAACAAAACCCACGTCATGCTTTTTGCCTTTAGTGCCCCAGAATATTCTAACCAACGAATTTGAGGGTGCGAACAAAGGGCTGAACGATGGTACGAATGTGGCAGGGCATCTTGGACATGAACGCGCGTCTAAATGAGAGTCCGTTTGAAAACCATAACCTGTTGAATGAATTCTATTTGCCAAACAAGTCGAGAAATGCTAAATTAATGTTAATAAACCACAAAATGATGATAATCAATCAAGATTCATGCAATATTTAAAATGTATTCATACCTGAGTTCAAATGGTGGTCTGAATGGAAAGAAGTATGACTTATCGTATCAAAAAAGGTAAAAATAATGCGAACGGAGCACGTTTAATGTTCAAAAGTGATGAAAAAATTGGGCATCAAAAGACAATTATACATCTAGGGCCACAAATGACTCTATCTATCCTAGGTATCCCCCAACCGAAGGGGTTCTCCCTTGGGTAAGATACCTAATAAGAATGGTATCTAGGCTACCTCATTCACAAACAAATCAAAATGAGTGTTCCACATCTTCAATCTGAAGACAACGATCTAGATGATCTTTAGTACTAAGTGGGGACATTGCACCACCCATCCATCTAGTTCTAGTAATTTTGTTTACCCTCCTAATGGGGGGGCTCACCACACAAATCGTCTTTTAATAACGTCTGTTAGTACTAGAGGATTTTGGATCCCTAATTCGACAACCACTATGTCTCAAGTGAATAGTGACCAAGGGGATTTATTTGGATTCTTGTCCTCAAGATCCTAAGTTAACAACAATTTTATTTTTATCCTCAAGTGAGGTTAATGTGTGTTTAAGTTAGGGTTGATTTTAAGGCTCCAATTGGAATCATGAACCAAGCAATAGTTTTAATTAAGGATTGGTGTCATGTGCACATGAGGTGTGTACAGCTAAGAGCTAAGAATATAAGATTGCTTGAAAGATAAAAGTGTGATTTCAATACTAAGTTCTTATAAAACGTTTCTCAAAATGTATTATCTAAACAGAAAAGAGGATTATGATCAAGAAAAACTATTCAAAGGACATTTGACAATTAAACATTTCTATTTGCAAAGGTTAAAGAAAGAGGCTCTAATCTAGCTATGATTTAAAGAAATGAATTGATTAATTGTTTAAAATATCATTTTATCAAGTCCTTGTTGAAATTGTATGGTCGCCAAAAACGGTAGCATGTGTTTTTACACACGCTTGTGCCGAAAGGAACATGCCAAAGGATTGTTTAGCTTCGACATAGTTTCAAGGAAATAAGTGAATAAAAAACTAAGCTAGGAACAAAAACTAAATAAAAGTGTCGGCATAAAAGCAAATGAATATTTTTTTGTATTCTTTTCATTCAATCAATATGTATGCAAGACAATATCTGAAAGAGTAAGGACTAATTTGCATTAATGTCAAATATTACATGAAATAGAATTACCTAAACAATAGCAGTGGAAGAGGCCCTTGCAGTTGTTCGAGGGAGGTTATGTTGGTTCTCTTGGCGATCTTTCAATTCTCCAGCCATGCGTCACAAGAGGGGGATATCCAAGAGGTTAGAAAGAAGTTGAAAGACCCCAACTTCGAACTCATTGAAAATCCAATATAGTAACGGCTTGAGAAAATGGAATGTTAATGTGTCTAGAATTAGGGATCTTGACGTCTCTTTTATAGTTGATGATGAGAGTATAGGGCTAAGTTTTGTGCTCTAGATTTTTCATCTGATTGAAGCCACGTAGATACTTGTGTCAATTTCAGTCTTTTTGTCATCCATGAAGCAGAGACAACCAAAAGACAAGCTGGAGGTTGGATCGCATTTTTTTGTGCTTTTGTGTGACTTGGGTTACTCAAATCGAGGAATTATAAGCAACTTGGGTTGCTCTTATCGAAGGATTATGAGAAACCTCACTTGAAAATACTTTTTGGAGGTTTGTCTTTCATTTTTTGGGATTTTGATTGATTTCCAAGGTTAAATGGACGTGGATAAGGTGGAATGATGATATATGAAGGTGATGGTGCTGATGATATGTCAGCTAAGAAAATTTAGGTTATCAACACTTATATAGATAATGTTGAATGCAAGATAAATCACTTGGATTCAAGGCAATTAATTCATTTTCAAGTTTGTGATCTCGAATCTCATTATGTTTACCAAACACAGTCTCCAATTTATCCCAAGCCAGATCCGCTTCACCAATTCCTTAAAGGTGGAAATGTAAATTGTTAGAAATTGACATCTTGATACCATAGACTTCATCACATTTATTAGCCCATTTTATTTTCTTATCATCATCAGTGGGTTCATTTTTTGTTCCCATGGTAATTCGGTAAAGTACCCTACTTCATAGAACATCTTCCATATAGGTTTTCCATGAGTAGTTGGTACTGGTAAGCAAGATATCGCATGGAGAGGCAATATTGAAATATACAGGTAAAATGGATTTAAAAGAAAAAATCGATGGTCTGGATGCAAGGATCTTGAAAAACTAGGTAGTTTATAAAAAAACAACATTGAAAATAGACTTCGGATGCCAAAGTTATGCCCTTTTGAAGAAAGGCATAAAAAAATTCGATGAGCCATGTGGAAGGCAAAGGTTGATCAAAATGGTGATGAGAGAAAAAAAAATGTAGTAAAGAATAGCCCCCCCCCCTCCCTCTACTAACTTTTCCTATAAGCTCACTTTTGCAAATAAGTTGCTTCAAAATAAGTGACCCACTTTTATAAAACAAGTGGGAAGGACTTTTATAACTTAAAGTTACATTAACATTTTAAAAAAGTAACAAAAAAGACTTGAACCCAAGACCTCTTACTTTTTAAAGTAACATTCAACCAAGTAAGCTAAGATAAATATTCAGTAATAATATGGAGGAAAATGGGGTGGTGGTGGTGGTGGTGGTGGTGGTGGATGCCTACTCAAAAAACATTGCTTATTGGTTTGGAAGAAACTTGACACAACCACAAAAAAACTAAAAACTAAGTTCTAAAACTAAAAAGTCTTAGATTTGGGATTAGCCTCAAGTTAGATTTCCTGGAAAATATAAGTTTTCTCACTATTTCTGGTTTACTAAGTTCACACAAAGCTCACGGAAAAGACCATACACAATAAAGAAAACCATTTCCATTCTATTTCTTATTTTTTAAGTTCACATAGAGCACATCGAAAAGAGAATACATAGATTGAAAATGTAAGAAACTAGAACTAAAAAGAAAAGACAAGTTAAAATCTAAAAGAATATGAGAAAAAAAATTAAAAATGCATAGTTGTAAACAATATACCTCTAGATATGGTAAAATGGTTGTATATTGGGAAAACATAAACCTTTTTTAGTGAAATGAAAAGAGTTTACAACTAAAAGAAGTGCTCCAAATGCAATGAAACAACTCTCTCATCCCATAAATGTACAAAAATATCATAACTATAAATCCTTTAACACGCTCAGCAATACTGGTTCAAGATCTCAATCATCAATGGAAGCAAAACTTCATAAGATATTTTATACCATGTTCGAATAACACATTATATTTCCAAAAGATCGAACACCTTGAGTAGCCGCTCACACAAACATATCATAGATCAACACACTCGGTTTTTGTTGGTTTTGAAGCCTAATCTTCTTAATTCATAGATGTTGTTGTTTCAGCCATGTTTGTACCCCAGTTTTATATGATATGAAAATGGACTGTACACTCATCCCAGCAGAGGGGTGTGGAGGGGAATCACCCCCCTGGTGAGGGTTCAGGAATGAAGCCCCTGAAATAAATTTTATGGGTTATTTTGTTGGCCAACAGTTTATGGGCCCATGGTATTGAGTAGCCCGTAGTATTTTCCCATGGTAATTACCTTTAAAAGGAAAACATTGTAATACGGTTGTGTAATGTATTGTAGCATTGTAAAGATCTATGTGATTGTGTAAGAGAGACTAAGAGAGATTGAAGAGGGAATTTTCAGGGGATGTGATGCAGATTGTATCCCTTCATTTGTTGAATGGTATAATAATAAAAAGGACTGGCAATTTCTCCGTGGATGCAGCCTAGATTGGGTGAAACACGTTATATTGGTGTCTCTCTTGTATTATGTTTATGTGATTTATATTTGCATCTTGTTTATTGTTATTGCTTTGCGATCCCATTTTTCTAACAATTGTTATCAAATCCAAAGGTCTATTTGGCATATAAAATCGCAGGAAAGAAGGGTTCCTGGTTCGAGTGGGAGCAATGGCGGAAGAAGGAAAGTTTAAGGTCGAGAAATTTAATGGCCAAAACTACCAGTTATGGAAGATGCAAATGGAGGACTATTTGTACCAGAAGGATCTATTCCTATCATTGGGAGGAAAAGAAAAACAGTCGGTGACTATGAAGGATGAAGAATGGGAGGTTCTTGACATAAAGGAACTGGGAACAATATGGTTGTTCCTAGCTTCGTTGGTGGCTTTCAATATTTAAAAATAAAAGACAATGGAGGGTCTGATGAGCGCATTGGGTAAGTTGTATGAAAAAACCTCGACCTCCAACAAGGTATTTATAATGAAGCTTTTATTTAATATGAAGATGTTAGAAGGTGGATCTGTTGTTGATCATTTAAATGAATTTAATACGATTACAAATCAGCTAAGTTCTGTAAAAGTGAACTTTTATGATGAGGTTAGGGCTCTTCTAGTCTTGCGTTCATTTCCAAAAAGCTGGAATGGATTGGCCATGGATGTAAGTAACTCTATCTCTGGTTCAAACAATTTGAAATTTGATGATGTTGTTGGTGTTATTCTTAGTGAGGAAATGTGAAGGAAAATCACAGATGAGACATTAGATAATGCATTGACCATGGAGAGAAGGAGAAGACAAAGGGAGAGAGTAAAGATCCCAGGTAATCACAGTAAGTCCAGGAAGGGCAGATCCAATTCCAGACTGGGAAAGATAGAGTGTTGGAATTGTGGAAAGACAAGACAACGGAAGATAGACTGTAAATCTCCAAAGAAGAAAGGAAATGGATAGCATGAGACTACTCAGGAAGTAAATGTAGCGGGTGATGTTTTACAAGATGCCTTGATTCTTGAATTAGATAATACTAGTGATTACTGGGTAGTATATTCAGGGGCTTCATGTCGTGCTACACCCCATAGGAAATGTTTTCATGATTATTTTGCAGGCGATTTTGGACATGTTCTATTGGGTGATGATGAGCCATGTAAAATTGTTGGAATGGGTAAGGTACGGATAAAATTAAAGAATGGAACTAAATGGATGTTGAAATATGAAAGGCATATTCCTTCTATGAAAAGAAATTTGATCTCAACAGGTAGTTGGGAGATGGTGTTTGTTTATATACGTTTGGAGAAATGTGGTGGAAGATCACTAAAGGATCGGTGGTGATAGAAAAAGGAGAAAAGATAGGTACGTTGTATTTATGTCCTCATAATATTGATTGTTCTATCTCTTTAGCTTCCACATGAATAGATACAACATTGTGGCATCATAGGATTGGCCACATGAATGAGAAGGGAATGCAGATTCTACACTCTAGGAAGTTGTTTCCAGATCTTAAGCAGGTAAGTTTGGAATTCTGTGAGAACTGTGTTTATGGAAAAAAGAAGAGAGTCATATTTCTCAGGGTTGGGAAACAGAAGAAGAGTGAAAAGTTAGAGCTTGTGCATATAGATGTATGGGGAGCGGATCAGGTACAATCTCTTGGTGTCTCTCATTATTATGTTACATTTATTAATGATGCAACTAGAAAAACTTGGGTTTATTGCATTAGATAGAAATATGATGTGTTTACTACTTTTAAGAAATGGAAAGCTTTGATTGAGAATGAGACAGGAAAAAGGTTGAAGTGTCTCAGATCGAATAATGGAGGTGAGTATTGTGGCAAGGAGTTTGATATTTATTGTGCATACCATGGGATTCGTAGAGATAAGACAGTCCCAAGAATACCACAAGAAAATTGTGTGTTAGAAAGAATGAATAGGATGATCATGGAGCGTGCAAGGTGTATGAAATTGCATGCAAGGTTTCCCTTACATTTTTGGGCAGATGTTGTAGATACTATTGTTTATTTAATAAATAGAGGGCCTCCAAGCGCTTTTGGTGGTGGGATTCCATAGGAGGCATGGACAGGTAAAAGGGTAAACTACTCATTTCTTAGAACTTTTGGTTGTGAATCATTTGTCCATATTGATAAAGAAAATAGAACAAAGCTTGATGCTAAATCCAAGAAATGTACCTTTGTTGGATACAGGGTTGATGACTTTGGTTATCGCTTATGGGATTATGAAATTAACAAAATCATTAGGAGTAGAGATGTGGTATTCAATGAAAAGGTCATGTATAAATATCAGTTGCATGGAAAGAAACAGGAAAAGGAAAACACAGAGTCCACAGTGTTTGATGAAATAAAAGAAAATGAAGTTCCAAAGGTGTCAGAAAATCAAAAACAGCAGTAGGTACCTCAAACTCCTGCAAGTTTTAGAAGATATATCAGGTTAAGTAGACCCCCTGAACGATACTCTCCTTCAATGTATTATTTATTGATGATTGATTCTAGTGAACCAGGATGTTAAGAAGTAATGTAGGTGGAAACTAGAAAGAAGTGGGAGCAAAGCATGAATGAAGAGATGGACTCATTGGTAAGAAAATAGACATGGGATTTGGTTCAATTATCTGCAGGTAAAAGAGCATTGCAGAACAAATGGGTTTATAGTTTGAAGGAAGAAAATGGAGGCAAGAAGCGGTACAAGGCTAGACTTGTTGTAAAGGGGTTTGCACAGAAGAAAGGTATATATTTTGATGAAATATTTTCTCCTGTTGTTAAAGTGACTTCAATTAGGACTATTCTAAGTCTAGTGGCAGTAGAAGATTTGCATCTTGAACAGTTAGATGTAAAAACATCCTTTCTCCATGGGGATTTGGAGGAAGAGATTTAAATGCAGAAGCCACAAGGGTATGAGATCAAAGGGAAGGATAATTTAGTATGCAGGTTAAAGAAGAGATTGTATGGCTTGAAGCAAGCTCCAAGGCAGTGGTATTTGAAATTTGACAGGTTTATGACAGAACAAGGTTATGGTAGATGTCGTTCTGACCACTTTGTTTATTTCAAGAGGCTAGATAATGGAAGATATATTATCTTGTTATTGTATGTGGATGACATGCTTGTTGCACGGTCTAACATGCAGGATATAAATGTTCTCAAGAGGAAGTTAGCTAATTCATTTGCGATGAAGGATTTGGGTGCTACAAAGTGTTAAATTTTTAGAATTTACTTCAATCTGAACTAGGATCTTAACTAAGAGAGCAACATGTACAGCAAACCTACAACATATCAACCATGGACACAATAATGCAAGCACACAAGAGACACAGAGTTTACTTGGGGAAAACTATAAAGGTGAAAAACCCCAATAACTTCCTCAGAGATAGATAGAGCAATGATACAACCAGAATACAAGAGATCGTCTTCTCCTAGCAGCAGAGCCTCCTCCTCCACAAGTGTGCCACTCTCCCAAGTGTGAGTGAGAGAATAGAATGTGTAAAATGAGAGAGACACACTCTCTATTTATACACTAACTTGACTTGACCTTTACTCAACTAGGTCGGCCTCAACTTAACCACTAATGCTGACTGGGCCGACCCCCACTAAGGTGGTCTAATAACCCTTTGACCCACATGACTTATACAGGGTCGACCCCAACAAGGTGGTCTAATAACCCATCAAGTATAAGTTACGACACTTACAATATAAATGACGACACTTCCGTATAGAGGAATAATAACATTTCTATAGGAATACAACCACTTCCGTATAGAGGAATAATAACATCTCTATAGGAATACAATATACATATATGTGAAATACATTCCGAAGTTACATATACATCAAAACTTTCTCTTAACTAGGAAGGTATTTCTCGACACAGGTCTTCTAGCACAAGTCATCTTCATCGTCACTGCTGCTGCTATCTCAATCAATCTCTGAATCTACTCGTCATAGGAAGTTCTACAGAACCATTCCTTTTTCATATTGGATGTAGGCCCACGACCTGCAGGTCTTCATCATCTATGGGAACGGTCTGATAGAGGTGGCCTCTCAGAACTAATTTTATGTGCGAATGCAATACCAAAAAGAGTATCCCGGGAACATTTATGTGCCTAAGCACGACCGGCAAGATCTCCCAGGACTAATTACATGCATCTCCTCCACAATACCTTTAAAGAGCATCCCAGAAACATTTATGTGCCGCAGCACGACCGGAAAGATCTCTAAAGAGCATCCCAGGACTTATTACGAGCACACAGCTCAACCTCTCGGATCTCCAGGACTGATTACATGTGGATAGACAAAACCTTTAAAGAGCATCCCAAGAACATTTATGTGCCGCAGCATGACCGGCAAGATCTCTAAAGAGCATCCCAGGACTAATTACAAGCACACATCTCAACCTCTCGGATCTCTAGGACTAATTACATGTCTCTATAGTAATACCTCATCCCAGGACTGATTACGAGCACACAGCTCAACCTATTGGATATCTGAGGACTGATTACATACTACATAGAAATACCGGAAAGAGTATCCCAGGAACATTTATGTGCCGCAGCACGACCGACAAGATCTCCTAGGACTGATTACATGCTATTTGCACAACCTGCCACATATCATCTCTGACCTCCAAGTATCAACCTGATACTCATGATCCAACGGATCATCATCGCACAAAGCATCATCCTGATGCTGATGATCACACTGATCATCATCACTGTACCATCCTGATACATATCATCTAGAGAAACACCCTAAAGTTGTCATCATGATCATCCTAACCATATAATTCATCCACCTGATGCATACCAAGTATCTACCTGATACATATCATCATATATGATCCACCTGATCATATAGTGTATCCACCTGACACAAATACAAATACATGATCCACCTGATCATATCTGATACATATCAACATACATGATCTACCTGATCATACAATGTATCCACCTGATACATATACAGATACATGGTCGAAGCATCCAACATGATGCATATACAAAATACATACAAATGATCCAACTGATCATATCCAGCATCCAACATGATGCGTACATACATATACATATAAATGATCCAAGTGATCATATCCAGCGTCATCCTGATGCCTATACAAAGTAGTAACTGGAGCATCGTCCTGATGTTCATCATTCATGATCCTCCTGATCATCATAGCATTGTCCTCTTCAAATCATCTAATCGTCCACGAAGCACAGCCCAGATGCACATCATCCAACACTTACACCACCGACATGGGAGAACACATCTACCACCATTCGAGGAAGGCTCCATCCCTTACTTTTTCACCATGGGAGAACACATCTACCACCATGTGAAAAATGGCTTCATCCCTTACATCTACACCATGGGAGAACACATCTATCACCATGAGAGAATGGCTCAGCAATTACATCACGACCATGGGAGAACACATCAACCATGTCAGAAAAGCTCATGTGCATCTGCATCTTCCGGACTCATCACTTCCCTTTGGAAGGAACCTCGATCTGAAGTGCACCAAGCCTCTCTCTGAAGTACTCAAAATGCACTCTGGCCAATGGCTTGGTCAATACATCTGCAACCTACTCATCCATCGCAACATACTCTGCTTCGGCTGTACTCAGTGCTACCAAGAGATCACACCTGATCTCATACTGAAGCAACACCCATAAGTGCTCTTCCTATCTGCAGCACTACCTACCCAATCTGAATCAACATAACCCTGCAGGTTAAACTTTTGATTCTCATCATACTTGATCCCATAATCAACCGTACCCTTCAGGTACCTCAGAATATGCTTTACAGCAACTAGGTGAACATCTCTCGGATCCGTCAGGAACTGGCTCAATGTGTTCACCGCAAATCAAATATCTGGTCTCATGTTCGTCAGGTACATAGAGGACCCAATCATCTAATGATACATCGTGACATCAACCGGATTAGATGAAGCATCACACAGAAGCTTTAGGTTCGATGCCATAGCCTCGTAGTCCATCATCCCAAACCTCTTCAAGATCTCTACTGCATACTTCCCTTGTCCAAGGAAGATTCCATCTGCACTCTGACACACCTCCATACCAAGAAAGTAGTGCATCATACCCAAGTTCTTCATATCTAACTCGGTAGCAAGCTTCCGCTACGTGTCAGCAATCAATCTATCCTCACCTGTAACAAATAGGTCATCCACATACAAAAGCAGTATCACTGGATTGCCTTCCTCAACCTTGTAGTAAAGGTTGGAATCCGCTTTACTCTTGGTAAAGCCCAAACTGGATAGAAAGCTGCCTATCTTACCATACCAAGTTCTACACATATATGATTTCCTGTCATGTGTCTCAGAACCAAGTGGCTGCTCCACATACACTTCTTCTTCAACTACACCATTCAAGAAAGTTGTCTTGAAATCCATCTGGTGTATCTTCTATTTCATCACTTTTATATTTCTCTATGATGCCATCTGCAGCATGCTTGATCTTGATAGATCCATATGGAAGTCATAACAAACTTCCCTTCAGGTCTTGGGACTACATCCCAAACATCATTCTTCATGATCGACGGATCATGGCGTTCTTCCCATATCCTGGGAACTTCAATATCTTCAATAGATAATTTTGTTGCTGAACAAATGTTGTAGTTCTTCTTTTGTAGGTGATGGCATATGATCTTTCCTACACAACAAGTTAAATTGCATGATTAGAAAACATCTCATAGTTTTCAGAACAAATTCTTGCACATAAATAAATATGTCATACAGTCATGCAATTATCTTAGCCAATGTTTCAATACAACATTTATCCATATCCCGTAACTTTCTAGATGCCTTCCAATCTCTACTAAAACATTGTTAAGAGTGTGCACAACCCCCAACATGTCAGCAAAGAGGTTTCATTCTAGGTAAGTAGCAATGGAATGTTGTACAGTGCCATAAGCCACTTACCCATGCATATTAGTAGTATACTGTTCATCAATGCAACTATTCTAATATGCATAATACACAACCTAATTCTAGGAACATTAGTATATACAATGTTGAACAGTATTATTTAAACAATAAAATATGCAAGTAATGACAATTCAAATACTTATCTTTGTTTGTTTGTTGGGTTGACTCCCTCTCAGTCTTTGCTTCTTTTTTGCAACTCCATTCTTATGTGGATTGTGAGAAGTGGTCAACTCCCTCTGAATATCTGCATCCTTGCAGAAACTACTGAAGTGTGCTCCTTTGCTTTCTTGTAGGAACAACTAGAGTGTGCTCCCTCTTGATCTTTGCTTCTTGGATTACCTGTCCTTGAACTTACTTCCATACTTAATCACTATGCATGCTTATTAGTATCATCATTGTGTTATCCTTGAGGTCTCATACATAATCACACATTTATTAGTATAATCTCAATACTATCAAAACACAATAATATTAAACATGTATATTCATGATCATTCACAAATAATAAACATTAGTATTCAAGGTTTCAGGGAAGTCTTCTTTTACTCATACATATTCTTATTTGATCATAGGACTCTTTTGGTTAGTTGAATCATCAATCAAGATAAGAGATATAATATGCATAAAACCCGTGATTATTCAAACCTATACCTTCATGATTCTTCTGGTTAGTCATATCATCAATTATGGTAAGAAACATAATATGCATACAACCATGATTATTCAAACCTATGACTTCATGAATAATCATTATCAACAACACAACAGTATAAGATCCTAACACAAGGTAGGATTCTAGCTTGATATAGGAAAAACATACCTGGATTAGCATGCTAGCTAGTTATGTCTAACATACCTGCATAATGTCTTCTGGTTCTCTTCAATGACTTGCTCTAGTAACCTGTATGTATCATAGGTTAACCATTGTAGAACCAAGTTATACATACCTCGAAAGTAGATCTTCTATGTGATCCATGACAATGGATGAATCTTTGTCTTCATGTCACCATGATCCTATGTTCTTGAAGTAGAATAGGATTTGTCTTTCTTGGTGTACCTTTTATGTTAGCAGACAACATAAACCTCATACAACACCATAATGCATTAGTACAATCATAAGTGTCAACACCCTAACCAATGAATATCTTCTATCATGCATTCATAATTTTGTTAAGGTGATACGACAAATCTAAAATCAAGATTGTACTAACCGTAATAACATGAAGACAAACATATCATAAACTTAATCATGAACAAATATCGAAACATACCTCGATGAGTCATACCTGTCGAGATCGCTTGTAATATTCTTATGTAAGGCCTTAGCCTCATCTCCCTCTCAAATAGGAACTTCTTCACTTATGTAGGTGACCAATCCATCTTCTTCTAGGATTAACCCAATCCACTTGATTTGCAAGAACTAGACCTGGAGCTGGATTAGGGTTTGTCAAAGAGACCTCAAAAATTCAAACTTTGAATTTCAAACTTTCGAAACGATAGAAATATGTGCCTTGATGAGCTGATCAAGCTGGTATATTCAGAATTTGAAAACTGCAAAGTTTCACCCCTCGAAATTGCCTTTTAGATTTCCGGATTCATTGGAGAGGACCCTGAATTAGGTTTTGAGTTTCCCGGAGCTTCACCCAACCAAAAGATTTGATTCAAAAATCTAAGCTTCGATTTTTATAAGGAGCTTCCAGCCGTGGTCACAGATTTCCAAAATTCCAATTTTTATAGAAGCCCTAATTTTCCATCCTTCCGATCAAAGTCCCGAACTGGGGTTTGATCAAGCTCGGCCTTCTACCCAACCAAAAATCTGATCTTGGTCTCTAAATTTATATTTTGATGAGTAGCATCTAATTGTGGTCTCTGATTACAAAAATTCCAACTTTCTCCGAAGCCCTAAATTCTAGAAGCCATGAATGAAGGTACTCAAAAATAATTTTGTTTTGACAGAAATATGTACCTAATTGTTTCTGGTGTAACTTTGAAATTTTTTATCCATAGGGTCTAAAAAAATTTCCTAAGATATCCCAATCTGTTATATTTCCATATCAATAGGTCTGACCTCAATTGGATTCTCTGAGAGAGAGTTATTCCAATTGTCGCAATGTGACCTGTTTATGGGATAATACAGGAGAGTGAACTTGTACGACGTGCCACGTGTCACTAGTTCAACTTCGGCCTCTGAAATATTTTCTCGAGATAGTACGGTCTGTGTGCTACCTGTCACATTTTACGAAATTTCATTTGGAGCTTCCTAGCCCGAGTTATGACCTTTTTCCCAAGGTCACCTGATTTTGACTCAGATCTGGAAGAGGCAAAAACCCTATATTGTATAGATCATAAATCACAAAGTAAAACGAATTAGAGTTTGTCCTTTGGACACAAAGTACATGTGGAACTTATCTTCGACCTGTAAAAGTTTCAGATCCGAAAAATATGCCAAAATTGATTTATAGTGAAAGTGCTACGATGACTGGTTTTTTCTATATCAAACCCGAGCATCGTAAGTGCAACAAGTGTCATACATGCCATATCATGCCTTCTTTCAGGCTAGCTCTAATACCATGTTAAATTTTCAGAATTTACTTCAATCTGAACTAGGATCTTAACTAAGAGAACAACATGTACAGTAAACCTACAGCATAGCAACCATGGACACAATAATGCAAGCACACAAGAGACACAGAGTTTACTTGGGGAAAACCATAAAGGTGAAAAACCCCAATAACTTCCTCAGAGATAGATAGAGCAAGGATACAACCAGAATACAAGAGATAGTCTTCTCTTAGCAGCATAACCTCCTCCTCCACAAGTGTGCCACTCTCCCAAGTGTGAGTGAGAGAATAGAATGTGTAAAATGAGAGAGACACACTCTCTATTTATACACTAACTTGACTTGACCTTTACTCGACTAAGTCGGCCTCAACTTAACCACTTAACATAATGATGACTGGGCCGACCCCCACTAGGGTGGTCTAATAACACTTTGACCCACATGGCCGACCCCCAATAGGGTGGTCTAATAACCCTTTGACCCACATGACTTATACAGGGCCGACCCCAACAAGGTGGTCTAATAACCCATCAAGTATAAGTTACGACACTTACAATATAAATGACGACACTTCCGTATAGAGGAATAATAACATCTCTATAGGAATACAACCACTTCCGTATAGAGGAATAATAACATCTCTATAGGAATACAATATACATATATATGAAATACATTCCGAAGTTACATATACATCAACACAAAGCAAATCCTTGGTATGAGAATAACAAGAGATGGAAAAATTCACAAATTGACATTGTCTTAGGGTGAGTACATACAAAATGTGTTGGAGAGGTTTAGAGTGCAGAATGCAAAACCAATTAGTACACCTTTGTCCATCCATTTCAAACTAAGTAAGGAGATGTGTCCCAAGACAAAGAAAGAGATAGATTACATGTTGAGGGTTCCCTATTCATCAGCAGTTAGCAACTTGATGTATGCCATGGTGTGCACAAGACCAGATATTGCACATGCAGTGGGAGTTTTGAGAATGTCTATGAACAATCTAGGTAAAGAACATTGGAAGGCAATGCAATGGATTCTCAGGTATTTGAGAGGTACGACCACTCATGCATTATTTTTTGTAGTTTTAGACATTCTTCTATAGGGATATGTCGATGCAGATATGGAAGGTTATAAAGATAGCAGGAGGAGCACCATAAGGTATGTGTTTATTGTAGGTGGAACAATAGTGAGTTCGATTTCAAAGCTACAAAAGGTTGTTGCACTTTCAACAACAGAAGCAGAGTATGTTGTTGCTACATAGGCTAGTAAAGAGATGATTTGGTTGCATAGGTTCATGGAGGAATTGGGTAAGAAGAAGGAGGATAGAAGGTTGTTTTGTTGGCCAACAATTTACGGGACCATGGTATTGAGTATCCCGTAGTATTTTCCCATGGTAATTACCTTTAAAAGGAAAACATTTTAATACGATTGTGTAATGTATTGTAGCATTGTAAATATATATGTAATTGTGTAAGAGAGACTAAGAGAGATTGAAGAGGAAGTTGCAGCAGATGCGTTGCTGGTTGTATCGCTTCATTTGTTGGATGGTATAATAATAAAAGGGACTGGAAATTTCTCCGCGGACATAGCCCAGATTGGGTGAACCATGTTATATTGGTGTCTCTCTTGTATTGTGTTTATGTGATTTAAATTTGCATCTTGTTTATTGTTATTTCTCTGTGATCTTATTTTTCTAACAATTTTTATGTGGTTAAAACCATCGAAGAGAGAAATAGTCCATGGCCCCAATGAAATAGATACTCGAGGAAATATTATTATGCAAAAGAAAAAGAATGTTACAATGAATTTATCACAATCGATCATCGAGAAAAATGACCCTCCATGCTCTTTAAATAGAGATCATGGACCAATCAAGTGTTAAGCATGGATCAATGGTCATTAATATTGAGGTGAGAATGAACCATCAAATCACTCTATGTCTAGTACATATCATGACCATCGGATTACATATGTACAAATGCATACTAATGCATACTAAAGAAACACTCTTTCCATAAAGTTACATTATATTAAGTTGTTCTTAACTAAATACTAAGTGTCTTGATATACTAACAAAGGTTTCCCAATCAGACCTCCAGTCTTGTTCTTGGCATGTAAAACCATTAAAGGATGGGCCTACTAGTAGATTAGTCCCAACCATGTCCATTACAAAAGGATTTTGGTTCCCTAAAAAAACAACCTCTATGTCTTAGATGTAAAATCACTAAAGGGAGTTATTTGGATTCCTAACTTGACTATAATATTTTTTTGGTCCTCAAGTAAGGAATTTTACTGAGTTAGATTAGGGTCTTCTTTTAGTCTCCACTTGGGATAATGAATTAGGCAATGTTTGAATTAAAGGTGTAAAGGTGTGTGCACAAATGGTGTGTACAATATAAAGTGGGAATGCTGAAAACTATAAATGCTTGAAAATAAAGACATTGAAATAAATCTAGATGATAGTCAACATTAGAAAAAAATGATATTGTTTATTTAACTAAGGTCTATAACTTCCTTTTAGAAGTAATGGACCGCTATTAAACTTTCAAGAAATAAAAATCTCAAGCAAAGACAAGCAATGCACATTCATGAAGTATAGGCAACCAATACTAGGGACAAAAAGAGGGTGCTTTGATCAATCACGTTTTCTTAAGCAATAAAGGAAAAAGAGGCTAATTACCAACCAAATATTAATTCATAAAAATATTTGTTGCAATAGAAATAAAGGATGAAAAGAAATTGTAATGTCCCCATTTTGACCCTTGGTATATATTGGATTTTATGTAAACATTGTATGTATGTGATGTATGATTCCTATCATGGAGCTCAAGGCCAAGGCCCCGCTAGTGAATCCTCATCCTTGGAGGGAAATTATTTTTATATTGTTCTACCCATGTGCTAGTGATCCATGGGGAAATTGTAAAATGATGTAAATATCATGTAATAAAAATACAAAGGGGCTGGCTATGGATGCAACTAAATGAGGGGGCTATGTGTATCCACTAGGGAGAGGTGAGGGGGTTGTGGTATTGATCCATAGACTACCAAATATAATATTTAGAACCCCTTTGACCTTCCTTGATGACATTTAATTCTTTGTAAGGAAGTAGTGCAGAGAAACTGTTCATGAGGTCGATGGAGTGTGGGTAGAGTGACTTGTGGGTCATGGAAAAAAGAGTCCCATACCGAAATTCCAGATGGCAGGGTATGGGAATCTTTTTTCCATGACCCACAAGTCACTCTACCCCTGTGAATTCATATTCCCTGATACCCATTTCATTAGGGAATAACAACCGGAGTTTGGAGGAAAAATAAAGAGTTGAGCGGTGAAGAAAAGAAGGAAATCATGATTCTGTGAAAACTTTGATTTAGAGTGTCAAATCCACCCAGAGATTAGTGTGGGAAGTTCAATCCAGCAGGGGATCTATTGGCCTGAACCCTAGGGAAAATATAAAGAGTGTTAGATGCTCAGGAACCCATAGAGAAACCCATATCTGTAGCCCAAAATCGTAAACGCGGGATGGAGCCTTTCGGTTGTAATCCTAAGGAGATCCAAGCATGGAAGACAATGCGAAAGATAGAGCAGAGGTTGGAACCGCTTGATAAACTCGATGAAGGCTATTTGATTGAGTTGGAGATGTTTATAGCTCTGTTTTTTAGCTCACTGTCTTAGCTTCCTCCTCCCTTGCCTCTTGCAATTCTTGATAAACCTAACTGTGTGCTGACTTAGCATGACTGTTGGTGTGAAACCAAGGCTGTGAGTAAACCTGGGTAGTTCCTCCTTAGTGGATACATAGCCCCATCTTAGGGGTGGTCTCTGAGTGCTGAAATAATACAGGTTGGGAAGAGACCTATGGTTGGGTTGGAACATTGAAGTCCATAGCCAGTTGCTTGGTGGTTTCAATTAAAAGATAAGTGTTTCATGTTGCCTCCGATTTGTCCATTTCTATATACATGAATGATTGTTTATTATGTCAGAATGCATGGACTTATCTAGCTGGGTGATGGAGCTAAATACTTGTATTTATGTTGTTATTTTTCCTATGATGAAAGCTCGTAAATGTATTCTGAGTGTGTGTTAATGTGGTTTATTTATATGAACATTTTTTCACTGATGAATAGGGATAAGTTTGGTTGAGGTCCTGAATGTGCAGAAGGTTCAGTTAGAGCTTTGGGAAGGAAATAGACACCCCCTGTGGTGTTCATGCTTTCCCTGTGGATCGGATGAAGGGAAGGGCTATGATTGAGGAGTATAAGAGCCCCTTACAGAGTGGTGAAGAGGTCTTGATGAAGTTTGCGGACATCTTTTAGGTTGGAAGAAGCACATGATCAGATTCATCAGATGTAGAAGAGGATAATGCAGTTACATAGGGCTCGCCGAGAGCTTTCCAATGATATGAAATTTTCCCAAAATGGACTTAGGATGAAGGAGATATTGGCCTGAGAAATTGGTTGTAACAGGGGCATTTCGTCGACTTCCAACCTTCCAAACCCTCAGTGCAAATTATAGATTGCGGAAGCCAGAGTCGTGAATTCTTGGTGTGGTGCTTTGGAATTTTGACTTCCGACTCCTGCAAGCTGAAATGTGGAGTGCGAAATTCAGAGGAGTATTTACTCTGGAGTTGTGAATTGGGAATTTCAACTTCTGACTCCCACAAGCAGAATTGCGGAGTGCAGAAGTGGGAGGAGAAATTTTCTCTAGAGTTGTGATTTTGGAATTCCAACTTTTGACTCCCGCAAGCTCGATTTCTGAGTGCGAAAGTCGGAGCGGTGTTTCTTTGATGGCGTGTGATTTGTGTTCAAACTTTCCGAGTCCCCTATCATGGAATGCAGACTGCAAAAGTTGGAGAAGTGTTTCTTCGACATCGTGTATTTAGCGATCTGACTTTCCGAGTCCCACATCGTGGAATGCGAACTGTGGAATTCGGAGAGGTGTGTTGGGTCCCGGAATTGTCCCCTTTTGACCACACCTATTACCTCTTTTTGCTATGTTTTTCCTTATTCCCATAAACCAGATATACATCTTTCCTCAAGATTGAGCATGAATCCTGACAGGTATGATTTATTATTGCCTACTTTATTAATGCCTAAGATTGTTATGGTTATGAATTCTATCCTTTGATTTTTCCTAACTTGTGTTGATTTTCTTAAGATAATCTCAAAGCATTAAGATACACAGGTGTAGCAACCCGTTAAGCACATGGAAGGAAGGTACGATTGGTTCCAAGCTGTTACTCCATGATTCCGATTCCACACATTAATAGAAACAGTGTGATCATCTCTCCACGTGAAGTTGTAATGAGACTTCACTGCAACAGATAGAGCACTTCCCGGCCAGTTAGTCCATTGATCCATTGATAGCCAAAGTAACAACACCCTTCACCTCTAACGGATTCATTCAAGTCCATTCATGGTTGTAACATTTTTGTTGTGACTCAGCAGCCTGAAGATCAAATATCTTCATGGCTGCACAAATTTAGTGCATCAAGATTGTATTATGCTTGTATAAATATGGGAAGGCTTTCAGAGTCTGGGGTTGGTTGTTTATCAATTGTATGAGCTATAACAGAGTACTGTAAATTACCATTTTTAATACAAGGAGCAGAGTTCTTCATATCTTTGTGTTTTAACCTTCAGTAGTTCACGGCATCTTTGTTAGAAGGTCAGGGCCCGCCTTCTCACAGAGATTGCCAAGTTAAGTAGGTGTTTTAGTTTATTTCTATTGTGATGTTTGGATTTACAGTAGATGTGTTTTACAAAGAAGCTGCAACAGTAGTAATTTATAATTGCATTTTCCTTTGGTAGTTAATTGTTGTATTATGAATAGTTGTAACTACGTGGTGTGACAATCGGCTGTGTAGGTTAGTTCCTTTTATGCAAGTGTGCTAGTTAGTTGTTACAGTCAAGCTCAACTCTAGTTTATTTATGTTATTCATCTTTCTTGAAGTTTATTGAATTAGTCAAAGTATGATTGAACCTAGGTTTGATTTCTTACTGTCATTTATGATTTGTAGATTAGATAATTTTAGATAGGTTATGGTTAATGCATTGTAGTCTGATATCTTTAGGATTTAACGTCTTGCAAAAGTAAGTCTAGCTTAATTCTTCTTAGATCAGTGGTTGTTGGAGTGATGATTGTAGGAAGCTAAATGTACTTTGAATTCTTAGATGGATAAATTAGATTAGTTTTATCCATGATATGAGTTTGACTGAGCAGATAGGTAGGAGAATTTATCTCCATTTATTCAATCAGCTACTTGAATTTTTATGCATAGATTGTGCTAATTACTTTTGAAATAAAAATACCTACCTAGGTTGACAATTTATATCGAGCATCCTGTGTGTTAGTTGTAATTGATTAGAATATAGGGTGACCAGCATTTTGGCGTCGTTGTTGGGGATGGTAATTGATAGACATAGATAGTAGTTGATTTCTTGATTTCATTTTAGTTTTGATTATTTGAATCATGCATGAATACAAGAAGAACAAATCGGGAACCCACTCAAAATACTAACATTGCAGGTAGAAGAGGTTGTGGCTGTAGCCAAGGTCTAGGAGGACAGACATTCATTGATGATATAATTGCTAAAGCTGATTCTTCTACCAGATTACCGCGGACATCTTTAGGAAGAGGAAACTCCATTCCTCCTAATCTTGAAACATCTACATCAACTGTGGAGAACGCAACAGGACCTTCAACTCCCGTTCCAGAGAAGAAACCTCCTGAAGACAAGGGAAGTGTTGTGGGTGCACCGAATAGAGAGAAGATCTATCATATTAATGGGAGTAGAGTCACTAAAGAAGAGTGGTTGGAACATCGCCGAGAAGAATAAGGAGAAAGAAGGCGAGAAGAAGAAATGAGGAGAGCATAAGAAGCAAAGGTAGAGGAAGAAAGAGCAAAAGAAGCATTAAAATTTTGGACCGACATGGAAAACGAAGAACGTGAAGTAAATAATGAACGCCATGAGGAGGAGGTGGAATATAATCAGCAAGGTGACACTATTGTCACACTCAAATTCCCTATCCTCCAGACACCAGGGGTGGCCCCCATGAAAAATATTTCACCCTCAATTCTTCCAAACTTCCATGGTAAGTCCTCTGAAGACCCAGATGAATTTCTTTTTGAGTTCGACATCCTCTGTCGCAGTTATGACTATACCTCCAGTGCACTGAAACTGAAATTATTCCCAGCCACCCTGAAAGGAAATGCTATGCACTGGTTCATGAGTTTGGGTCGTGAGACCATTACTACTTGGGATCAGATGAAACAAACCTTCCTTTCCAAATATCAAGAATATTGTAGAACCAGATATAGGAAGGAGGAGTTCTTTAAAATGGTTCAGAAGGAAGAGGAGAGCTTGGAAGATTTTGTTGAAAGATTTTTGTATAATTTACAGAGGTCTTGTCATACCGAGATTGGGAAAGATGTAATCAAGATCATCTTACTGTGTTTGTTTAGAGAAGATTTCCTAGACATGATGAATTTGTTAGGGAAGGGGGATATCTCAAAGGAACCCTTTGAGAATATTGTCGACTTATGTCGGATATATTCAAGAAGATCCTTTAGAACTAGCAATCAAGACAAGGAATGATATCGAGATGTCTTTAACAGGACACAGAAGTCAGCTCGTGGAGGAGCCACTCGAGCAGTAATAGGAAACTTTCTGGAGAATTTTAAAACAGATATGATGAGCTCCATTTCCTCTAAGTTGGATGTCTTGAGAGAAAAACAGAGACGAGTAGTAGAAGATCTGGCACTTGTTGTATTATGTTCCAAATGCAGAAAGAAGCACCCACTGAAAGAATGTCCACTTAACAAGGTGGAAGTATGTCGAATATGTGAATTGGATCATGATACCAAGGAATGCCCTTCATTACCCAAAGTCAAAGCAGTCCTATAGGCATCTACTTCAGATGTGGAACAAGCTTATTTTATTTCTCAGAAGAAACCTTGGTAGCCTCGAAATCAAGGTATGAACTCAAATCCATCACCCTTTTGGAATAATATGAATGGTATGAATAATATGAATACACACTTCCCTTCACATTATTCTAACAACCAATGGCATCCATCTCAAACTTCAATTCAAAATCCTAACCCCTGGGCCCATGGGCACAACAATCAAACTAGCAATCTCCCTGGGCTCCCAATTGGAGAAATTCCTACCCAGGAAATAATTTTCCTCATCACCAAACTCTGTATCAACAGTATCCTCCTCAACAGTACCCTCACCAACAGTATCAGCAGCCACAGCTGCAACTCCAAAATAATGCCGACCTATGAATGCACCACTGTGACCACAACTGCTTGCACAACCTAACCCCAACCCAAATAATAAAGCAGTTCATTAATTTGAGACTGCCAACATGCCTGCGTATTCCATTTCCCAAATTACCTGCAATGACATACACTTACAATCAGGGAGGGTAGTGGAACCCGTCATCACTGAGGATGTTCCATCCTCAGTGACTGAAGCTAAAATGAATCAGCAATTTGAGAATACAGTCAGCTCAACAATCCCCATCATTGAGGACGCTGACACCCCTGCTGAAACACTAGATGAAACTCGGGGAGAAACACACAATGAAACGTAGCCTACACAACTGATAAGAGAACCGCCATATCCTGAACGATTGGCCCTCCAAAAGACAGTGGAACAACCTCGATTCAATCTCTTAGGAGAATTGAATAATTTATATGTCAAAATTCCACTGTTACAAGCCCTCCATGACGTGCCCATTTATGCCAAGACTGTTAGAGAACTGTGTGTAAAAAATCCAAGCCAAAAACCTAGGGATCCTCCCACTGTCCATGTAATGGGAAAACTCTCTGAATTAATAATGGGGAAGACTCCTTTGGCTAAGTATGATGACCCTGGAAACCCTACTGTTACAGTACACATAGGACACACTCAGATACCTAACGTTTTGGTAGATTTAGGTGCAGCTATCAATGTTATGACCATCGAAACTGTGAAAAAACTCAGATTCACTAATCTTCAGCCAACCCCTACCATATTAGAACTTGCTGACAGATCAACAATCAAACATGGGGGAATCCTGGAAGACCTCGTAGTCTCTATCGATTTGTGGGAATACCCTGCGGACTTCTTGGTTTTACAACCGAAGTCGCAGCTGGGGGGACACCCGCTGATCCTGGGAAGACCTTGGTTAGCCACCGCAGATGCTTGCATCAACTGTCAGTAGGGGTCCATGACTATCTCAGACAGGACTGACATTAAAAGCCTGACTTTATACCCTCTAGCCCGACCAAGCCTAGAAGTTGAAACTCCACTTTGGGTGGATCTGGAGGAAGAAGAAGACGTTCAGCCATTATTAACGATAGGGAGAGACTTAACCTTTAAGGATGAAACAGAGGATGACACTATCAATAGTTTCATTGTTGGGCCCTGGAATTGTCCATTTTTCCATCATTTATTGACATACCTTTCATCCATTTTCTTACCATTATTTTTCATTTATCATTCCATTTTTCATCCATTTGTTGTAGCTGTGCGTTGAACAGCCTACTACTTCCATTGGTGTTTTAAGTGGTTAATAGTGATTATTTTCCTTTATCTTTGATGAATTAAATACTATTATGCATAATTTTACTAATGATGGTTTGTGGAGTGAATTTTCACGTACAGGACGCTCATAGCCAGTTGTTACGGTCTTAACCAAAAACGCATGTCACATAAGAACACCTTGATTCGCGTCTTGATTTGTGGGCAGATGGAAATGAATCTCAAAAATCCGAGACATGGGTTTTGTGCGTAACATCCTCATTTACCTGACTCGCGAGGAAATCTCCAAACAAAGCTACATCTTGCGATATGAAGGTGGTTCTTTGAGAGGGTATTTTCCAGATTTGGTGTTGCGGCCAGTTCCAAAATTGCCAGCAGTTACGGCCGTGTTTTAGCTGTTGCAGATCACAAGTTGGGGGTTCAGTTCTTCATTTCCAAGAGATAATTTTATGTATAAATATGTAATCCATCTCATTGAGAGGGGGGATAGATTGATAGGGGAAGCATGATAGATTAGGCAGGATAGGAGATGGATGATAGGAGATGTAAGATAGGAGAGAACACAATGTTATGATGTAGGATTTGATCCAGATCTATTGTAATTCTTCCATTATGATAATATATGCTGGCAGTTTCTTAATTCTGGAGTTGTAGACTTTAATTGTGGAGATCTAGATCTGCTCAATGGAGGAAGGGCCCTCTTCCCTGAGCAGATGCTAGTAGTGTTAATTGTAAGTGTTTTATTTTGTAGATCTATTAATTGTTAACTCATGCTTTCATTCGTTAGATTTATCATAGTTGTTTTATTATTCAGTTCATGTTTTATTCATTTGATTTATCATAGTGTTCTTCTGTTAATTCATTTTGATAGATCGTTGGCCAACTTAGCATTGCTTTCAGGTTTATGTAATTAAATCTTATTTTATGATAATTTATTTTGTTAAAGTGTGATTAGATTTACAGTATGATTTTATGAATAGGCTGAGGATTGATTTACTTTCAAGCATGTGTGATCTAGTCTACAAATAATCACGATTGCATACCAATAGATAACAATGTCAGGTAGAAATTGTACTCGCATATATTTTGCACGATAGCTTTGAAATAAAAGACTTCCTCGGGTTGATAATTTATGTTTAGCACTCTGCATGTTAAAGTTTTAATTAACTGGCATATAGTGGGCACGACATTTTGGCACCGCTGCCGGGGAAGTTATCAATTGTGCAATAGTATATCTGACATTGTTTTGCAGATGCATTGTTAAAATAGGGCATGTAGGTTGCATGATTACATTTCAGTTTATTTTATTTTGAGTGTGAATTTTCTGTTTTTACATTTAGTTTTATTTCAGCTCCAATCTTTGCAGCATAAATCTTATCATTTCCCTTAGTGGTGTTGTAAGCACCACTCATTCTACTAACAAGTCAACAGGAACATTCGAAGGAGGAGCCTCAAGATAGTACACGAAGAATCTAATGAAGAGATGGCAGATGCAGAAGTTGTTACCTTCGAATTTCTCATCAGAGATTCGAGAGGAGTGGCACCAACAAAAAGAATTCCCCCACATGTTCTACCAAATTTTCATGGTTTGGAAAATGAAGACCCTGATGTATTTTTATTTCAATTTGAACTACTTTGTAGAGGATATGGTTATTGTGCTAATGATCAAAAGTTGGATGTATTTCCCCTTACTCTAAAATGAACAGCCCTCCGATGGTTCATGATCCTCGGTGGGAATTGTATACAAACTTGGGAAGACATGAAACATGTGTTCTTGAAAAGGTACCAAGATTATTGCAGGGTCAATGAAGACATCTTCGAAATGACACAAGGAGAAGAAGAGAGTCTGGAGGAATACATAGAACGATTTCAATATAACCTCCAAAGATCCAAACAGAGGAAACTAGGGAAGGAAATCTTAAAAACACTTCTACTCAAGGGAATCCAAGCTGAATGTTTAGAAATATTGAATCTGATCGGAACAGGTAATGTATTTCAGTTAGCATATGATGATATTTGTGAGTTATGTAGAAGGTATTCAAGAGGAAACTTCAACACTGGTAAGAATTCTAAGGAACTTTTATCTCTATTTTTGAAATCTGCTACAAAAACAAGAGTTTTACGAACTGAAATCAGCAATTTATTTGACATTTCTAAAGCTAATTTACAATTGGGTGTTTTGCAGGATAAAGAAAAACAGGAGGAAATAAGAGAAGCAAGGGATTTCCCTTTGGATAGTCTTGAAAGTTGTGGTATATGTGACTTGAATCATTCCACAGATCATTGCCCCTCCTTACCAAGGATGAAAGAAACATATCAAAGAGATCTAGGAGTTGCAGCCAACTCGTTGCAACAGTCATGTCAACCATGGCCTACATCTATGGTTCAAAATTCTATCCCTCCATTTCCTTACTTTCATACTCAGTCATTGAATACTCTTCCACCATGGCAGCTGTTGTAGCATCAATTTAACTCTTACCTACCTTACCCACAAGGTTGGAATGGCCTATTTTATGATCATATGGCCACTCTCCCTCATGCTGCAACACAAGTTGGTCCTTCAATATCAACCTCACAACTCAATCATCTACATCAGCCACATCTATCTTCTCATCAAACTCCTTGGTATCCAACACAATTTCCTGTCCAATCCACCCTCCACCCTAACCATAATAAAGCAGTACAGTATGCTTACAGTGCTGAACTGCAAAATGTTCCTACACTTCCCTCTTATTCTACCTCATCTACACCGCTGCAAAAACGCTGTGCATTGTTGCAGCAAATCCATACGAGGCCTGAACATGTTTTATTTCCAATTTTTGCAGATGGAGTTTCTTCTAGTCCTCATAAGCAAGTAGACAAGATCAACAATACACACGTAATATTTGATGGAGAACAGCCATTGGAACCAAAAGCATCATTCAGATCATTAGATCCAGAAATCTTATGCATTGAGGAAGATCAATTTAATAAGGAGCTTCACGGTGTCACATCCATGAGAAAAAAAGGGAACAAAGACTATATTGAAGCTCGGTTTCAATCTGTCATCGGTCTGCAGCATCATTTCATACTTCACCAATTCTTGGCACCATCATTTCAAGGAAAGTTGATCTCTCATATGCTAGAATTCATAAAGCTATATTTTTCTATTGGGAGTATGAGCATACTTGAGTCACTTTTTCGAAAATGGCTCCATTGGAAATATGCATACACTTGAAATTTTTTTTTTTAGTTCCAAGTAGAATAGGGTAGGATAGAGTAACAGAATAAAACCATGCTTTTGTTTGTTTAAGTTTTTTTTATTTTTCAATAAGTATGCTCTCTTCCTGTGCCTTGTTGCGATCTGGAAGATCAGAAAGTAGAAAGATAAGGAATGGGTATGAGATGTTTTCATGAATGCTTTGGAATTGTTGACTATTTGAACAAAAATGCTTAAGTCCTTTTTGTCATCAATTTTCCAATTTCAATTTGTCTCTATTTGTTACAAATAAAAATAAAAATATCATGAAAACAAAATTGCAGTAATTCGAGAAAATGAATGAAGGATCCACAGGAAAATGAGCCCATGATTATGGAACCCTTCAAGCTTGAAATTTGACATAAAGTTGTTAGCTGCAACACCCAGCTATGAGTGATTACTCTCAGCTGTGATTACTCGCAGCTACAACAGTGAGCTGCAACACTAGCTGTGACAGGGAGCTGCAACACCCAGCTGTGGCTATGTTACAGGTAAAAATTTATGAGATTGAGATATGTGTGTGTTGCACATCATGATATTTTTTTTAGTTTTTATTTTCCATAAAAATGCACATTGCTTTACTTCAACATTATGTCATTTTTTGAAGAGTTGCAGCTGTGGCTGCAACAAACTGTGTAAGACAATCTAGGTGCTCAATGTTTGAAATTTTTGATATGGATGTGTGTTATATTTAGATTTACATCATTAAAATCACTTACACCTATTTCGATCACTTTTTGTGGGTCAAATTTAATTTATTAAATTTTTGGTGACATTTTGGCTTGAAAATCTTACTGGAACACAGTCGGGACAGTCCATTTTTGGGAGACCAAATGAACTTATTTTTAAAACCTGTTTACATCCCAAGTAGCCCTTTGAATCTAGTTTCCAAAACAATTTAAATTTTTATGATTGGGTGTCAAACGAAAATTTTATGGCCAAAATACTAACATGGTGTCAAGCTGGCAGCTTAAGAACAGAGCTAGGATAGTCAATTTTTGGATGCCTTATTGGACATATTTTGCAAACCTGTTTCATTGGTATATTCCCCTATGAATCTAGTTTGCAATTCAATTTGAATCACTCCATTCCAATGTCGTACGCAAATTTTATGACCAAAATACCAACTGCCTGTCCCAAATCTGCATTCCTAAAACTCTATTTTCTAGACTGTTCATTGGATTATTTGACCCATCAATTCTTGTTGGATTCAAAACTTGTTTCTAATGGAGATACCTACATGAATCTACTTTCATATCCAATTGGAATCACATCAATCCATTATCAAATGAAAAAGTTAATCCTAAAGCCGTGACTGTTGGTCTAGTCCAGAATTCGAAAAAACACCTTGTTATGTAGGCTGTTACTGAGTGATTTGGAACATCATTACATAGAATTTTAAAAATCTGTTTCTAATGGAAATAGAACTATGAATTTACTTTCATTTGTCTTTGGAATCACTCAAATTGGACAAGGAATGAAGAAGCTATGATCAGAATACCGTTGGTGAGTCTAGATGGACATTGCTCTGCCGCAAGTATAAAATGGATTTTGCTTTGTTCATTTTTTTTGGATTTGTTTTATGAGTAATTGCTTGTTGTTTTTGTTTCATAAGTGTTGGGTGAAGAGAGACCAATCATCTCTCTTCTTCCATCATCTCATGTTTTATTGCAGGCAAATGCTAGGTTTTGCAGGTCCTTGGAAAAAGAAGGTCAATGCATGCACGAGTGACTCTTGAAGACTTTTTATCAATTTGCAATTGGATTGAGCACATAAAAAAAAAAAAATGGAGAGATTGATGTGCAAACCATACAGAGTCCAATGTTTCCGAAGTCAAGTCCCATTGCTACATGCCAGAAATCATTTTTAGACACCTGTCATCCCACTTGTTGCTGAAAAAAAACCCTCAAGAAGCCAATTTCCCTATGGTAGATTCATTCAGCCTCCTCATTTCAAAACCCTAAAAATCCATTCATGTCAAAGTCCCCTTTTCCACTGCTTATGTAGTTGCCATAACCGTTTTATTTCCCATCACTACTACATCATGACTTCACATATACTTTCTGCTTCTGAGTTTCATGTTGGTCCTATTTTTCACTATGATTCTTCACAATCATTTATTTTGTACTCGTATTGGATGATGTGGAATGCATTAAGGTCCACCTTCCAATGGTCTTGTCCCATCGACTCTGACACATCATCTAGGATCAAGATTAGAGTTTTTATAGTGCCCTGGTATCTGCATGAATCAATGGCAGATTTCCTTGTTGTTAATCATGGGGATTCATCAATGCCTCTTGATTGACAAATCTTGCAGGTGACTCGACTCTAGTACATCCATTCGTACATGTCAAGATGCACTAAGGTAATTTAGAGCTCATTGTCATCAAAGGTGAGTTTCTTCACATTGGTTAACGGCATACATTAATGGCCGGTAATCCAATGATTTCTTTCCATGCTCGACTTCAGCACATTCATTTGCATGGTAAGAATTGTACCTCAGGTTTGTAGCAGTTGAAGATTATGTGATCTAATGGTTTCAACAATGATTTGGAGCATCATTTGTTCAGTAGTTTTGCAATTCCTTTCCATTTTCAGTTCAGCAGTTGATTTTCAGAATAAGAGAAAGGACTTTCTGCTTCTATGGTAGAATTTCTGCTCATCAATTGTCTCAGCAGTTAGTCTCACATGCAACCAACACAACATCATGGATCAAATTCAATTTCATCCAGTTTCAGCTCTCATATACATGTGTCTCAGCATCAGATCAGCCTACATAGCTCCAGCATACACCAGTCCATTCATGTCAACCAAGGATTCCATGGAGGTAAAACTTGAGGTAAAATAGCATGAGTTTTTGATTTATTAAAGATTTGGGGAAATGTCATGAAGAACCACTAAGCATTAGCCATTTCCATTTTCTAAATAGCATTTTAGGTCCATCCATTCCCATCATTTCCCATTCAGTTTTAACACTTCATCATTCATGCACATCCACTTCAAATTCCAATCCAACCTCTCACCAACCCAACTGACCAAGCATGAAAAAAAAGGATACCTTATTGTTGTCACACAAGAACCAACAATAAGAAGTATTGATGCTGTCACACAAGAACCAGCAGTAAGAAAAGAATCATTACTACTGCCACATAAAAACCAATAATGAGGAGAAATGAAGCAGCTGATACACAGCTTGAAAGACAAGGATAGGTTGGACACAAGAACCTACAACATGAAAAATTGATGTAGAAGCCATTCTTTCTCAAGAGTATGCTATCACACAAGCACGATAGAAAACAAAGGCATGATTTCTTTGATTTGTTTGCTTTGTTCAGTGGTGCACATAATGGTTCACATCTTCATAAGTTAAAATTATTGAGGACCACATTTTATATGGTATATGGATTTTCCACCATCTTATACATATGGTATCTTTACCATCCACTAATGCATACATTGGTTTTAGCCGTCATGAGCATGATACATGCACAATGGAAATCCTGTAGCAGCCTTTTCAAGGTCTGATGTGAAGTATATCTCAGTAGCATGAAGGTAATGATTACTCTCAGCATTGGTCATTTGTCAAGTTCGACAGAATTTCTGAAATGAGTTTGATTGTTGTGGAATGTGCAAAAGAATGTTTGGCATTATTTGAAGTGTTACAAAGCACTCCATGATAAGGGCATAACCAACAAAAATTCTAGCAGCCTTCATTCAACCATGAGAATGGATGAAATCTATTGTGGTTTATTGTAAAAGAATTTGCCATGAATTTGATGAGAAAATGGTTATAAAACTTTTTTATTTCCCATGAATGATAATTCCTGTAGTGAGTTTGGCTTGTGAAGATCATTGGTATTTTTTGGCACCTGTGACATATGGAGGGTCTACAAATTCTGTGATTGTCATATGATATTTAAGCAGCTTGGGTCATCACAAAAGGAAATTTGCAAATCTGATCTCTTGCTGGTATGAATATTTCCTGTGCATTGTCATTTTATTTTATTTTTGCAATACATTATGAGCAATTAACCACAACCATGGGGAATCAAAAATTGAGCTCACACAGTGAATTTCAAATAGCATACAGTCATTTTTCAGGCAGCCTACAGTCATTTTTGTAAGTCAAGGATGTGTTTCCAGCTAGCACATATACAAAAATTGGATGTTGACAGTGATAGTGCAGATACAAGAAAACAAAAGTCCCAAAGTTCACTTGATTTCATGAATGGAAAGTAAAATACTCAATTTGGGGGAAATGGTTGTTCACAACTAAGACGAAAACTCCTCTTTTGCATGAGGACATGCAAATTATTCAGTTTGGGGGAGGAGCTACTATGCTTGCTGCTTGTTCATTCACATTCATAATTCTGATGCATATTGTTCTTCATATAAAATGCCGAATTTGAATTGAGCATATCTCACAAACTATGAATTGGATCCTCATGAAATTTGGATAGGGAATGCATAACAACATGATGAACAACCGTGGCAAGTTTTAGCTCAATCCAGTGCACGGTTTTCGAGAAAATGGCCATCATCACCTACAGCCAATTCGCATTTCTCTTGAAATCCGTGATGTGGGTTTGTCTAATTTTTGGCGTGGAGATGCATTAGAGTGGTAGCTACCTGCCTGCAAAATTTCAGCCCAACCCAGTTCGTCGTTTGGGAGAAAATGGCTTCAGAAGTTTCTCGTTCAAAAAGGCTAAAACGCCGTAAAATATTATCGTTTCTCGTTTTCCGGCAGCCGTTTTCCGGTAGTTGCCCATTTTCCGACAGCTGGGACATATTTTCCGACGGCTGCAACATATTTTTCGTCGACCGTTTTCCGGTAGCTGCCCGTTTTCCGGCAGCTGTGACATATTTTCCGGCGGCTGCGACATATTTTCCAGCGACCGTTTTCTGGCAACTGCGACATATTTTCCAGCGGCTGTGACATAGTTTCCGGCGGCCGTTTTCCAGTAGCTACCCATTTTTCGGCAACTGCGACATCTTTTCCGGCAGCTGCAACATATTTTCCTGCGACCGCTCTCCAGCAGCTGTGACATCTTTTCCGGCGGCTGCAATATCTTTTCTAGCAGCTGCAACATATTTTTCGGCGACCGCTTTCCGGCAACTGCGACATCTTTTCCGGCAGTTGTGAGTCCGCCAAATACGCCGCTAAATTTAGCGTTGTTCTGCCAAATTTGCCGCTAAAACCTTCGCCAACTTCTCTGCTAAAATAAGTTGACTTCGCCAAATTTGCCGCTAAATTTAGTGTTGTTCCACCAACTTCACCGCTAAAACCTTCGCCAACTTCTCTACTAAAATAAGCTGACTCCGCCAAATTTGTCGCTAAATTTAGCGTTGTTCCGCCAAATTCACCGCTAAAACCTTCACCAACTTCTCTGCTAAAATAAGCTAACTCCGCCAAATTTGCCGCTATGTTTAGCGTTGTTCCGCCAAAATCTTCGCTAAAACCTTCGCCAAATTCTCTGCTAAAATAAGCTGTGACTTTGCCAAATTTCTACTAAAGAGCTGTGAATCCGCCAAATTTTCTACTAAATCCTCTGCTAAGTGACTGTCAATTTGTGTTAAACTCTCTATGTCTTCTAGCTGCAGTTGTGCAAATGGTAAAATGAAGGAACAAGTGAATGAGTTTTTTTCAAGTTGGATGTTACACAGGTATTGGGTTGCATGAGGACATGCAACAAGTTCAGTTTGGGGGAGATGTTGGGCCCTAGAATTGTCCATTTTTCCATCATTTATTGACATACCTTTCATCCATTTTCTTACCATTATTTCTCATTTATCATTCCATTTTTCATCCATTTGTTGTAGCTGTGCGTTGAACAGCGTGCTACTTCCATTGGTGTTTTAAGTGGTTAATATTGATTATTTTCCTTTATCTTTGATGAATTAAAGACTATTATGCATAATTTTACTAAGGATGGTTTGTGGAGTGAGTTTTCACGTACAGGACGCTCATAGCCAGCTGTTACAACCTTAACCAAAAACGCATGCCACATAAGAAAACCTTGATTCGCGTCTTGATTTGCGGGAAGATGGAAACGAATCTCAAAAATCCGAGACATGGGTTTTGTGCATAACATCCTCATTTACCTGATTCGCGAGGAAATCACCAAACAAAGCTACGGTTTGCGATATGCAGGTGGTTCTTTGAGAGGGTATTTTCCAGATTTGGTGTTGCGGCCAGTTCCAAAATTGCCAGCAGTTACGGCCGTGTTTCAGCGATTGAAGATATCTATCTCTTGGGTTTGATCATTGTGATCCTTGTATTGGTGCTTATTCTATCTCTGAGGAAGTTGCGGGGTTTTTCATCTGCTTGGTTTTCCCCAGTGAAATGTTTTGTGTCTCTTGTCTCTTGTCTCTTATGCTTGATATGTTGTACATGTTGTTCATTCAGTTAAGATCCTAGATCTATTGAATTAAATGATGAAAAATTAACATGGTATCAGAGCTAGCCTGAAGGAAGGCATGGTATGGCATTTATCAAACTTTTTGCACTTGCGACAAATTGGAAGCTAGGGCTTGATATAGCAAAAACCAGTCATCGTGGAACTTTCACTATAAATCCATTTTGGCGAAGGTTCAGGTTCTGAAACTTCTACAGGTCGTAGATAACATCTGTTAAGATTTAATATGCTAAGATAGAAAATATCATCATTGCATTTCATTTCACAACAATAGCATATACATGATCATTGAAAGAACAACAAGCACAACATAAACACAAGAGACACAGATTTATCCTGGGAAACCCTCATGGGGTAGAAAACCCAACAAAGCTTCCTCAATATAGATGACCAGCAAATACAAAGATGTAAACCCTAGACATGAGCTCCTTCTCCTCCATAGCATATCTCTCCCTCACCTATGCGCTATTCACAAGTGAGTGTAATGTGTGTTGAATGAGAAACACACCTCCTCTATTTATACACAACTCCGACTTGTCTTTTACACAAGCTAGGTCGGCCCCAACTTAACCACTTTACATAATGTGATAGGGCCAACCCCACTAGGGTGGTCTAATAACCCTTTGACCCACATAACACATACAGGGCTGACCCCAATAGGGAAGTCTAATAACCCAAGTTACCACGGAGGAATAAACATCTCCGGATACATGACAAATTCTCATCGGAGGAATGAAACATCTCCGGAATAAAGTACAAATATAATATTCTTAGAAGTTACAATATTTCAACACTCCCCCTTAATGAGAAGGATATGATAACAACATTTGTAAGAGCAAGGAGTCACCAACATCATACATGATACATATATAAATCATTGTAAGCTTTCTTTATACATCATCAGTAACTCAAGCAGTTACTGGAACATCTTCAATACTGGAAGATCAACATCTTCAGTACTAAATATTCATCTTCTACCGCACTCAAACAGCTACAGTAACATCATCATCCGGATCCTCTCGATCAGCAGCATTTTCATCACACGATCATCAGCATCGTCATCACACAATCATCAACATCGTCATCACAAGATCATTAGCATCATCATCACACGATAATCAACATTGTCATCACACGATCATCAGCATCGTCATCTAGATCATCACGATCAACATCTAGATCCTCTCGATCTACAGCATCTGGATCATCTCGATATACAACATATGGATCATCTCCATCTACAACATCTATATCATCTCGATCTACAACATCTAGATCATCTGCAATACACACGATCCAATTCTAGGATGATCAATCCTACTCACTTTAAGACATCTCTCATGTCTATGGACGATACAATCCAGATCTTACTTACAGGATGATCAATCCTTATCACTTTAGGACATGAGTCCAAATATGATGTAATCCTATCACATACATTTTGAACCAAATGTCCAGGAACTATGTAGTCCTATCATCAATTCTCGGAGATAGATGTCTACGGATCAATTCTAGGACCGAAGTCCGGGGATGATACAATCCCCACATTCTCGGAGACATCTATATATAGATCAATTTTGGGACCGTCGTCCTGGGATGATACAATCCCCACATTCTTGGAGACATCTATCTATGGATCAATTCTGGGACCGAATTCCGGGGAAGATACAATCCCCACATTCTCGAAGACATCTGTCTACGGATCAATTCTGGGACCGAAGTCCGGGGATGATACAATCCCCACATTCTCGGAGACATCTGTCTACGGATCAATTCTAGGACCGAAGTCCGGAGATGATACAATCCCCACATTCTTGGAGACATCTGTCTATGGATCAATTCTGGGACCGAAGTCCGGGGAAGATACAATCCCCACATTCTCAGAGACATCTGTCTACGGATCAATTCTGGGACCGAAGTCCAGGGATGATACAATCCCCACATTCTCGGAGACATCTGTCTATGGATCAATTTTGGGACCACAGTCTGGGGATGATACAATCCCCACATTCTCAGAGACATCTGTCTATGGATCTCTTTTAGAACATGTGTTCAAGGATGATACAATCCCTCTTCTTTCTCGGAGACATATGTCTACGGATCTCTTTTAGAACATGTGTTCAAGGATGATACAATCCCCTTCTCAACTTAGACCCTATCTAAGGACCATTAACCAACCTCACTGTAGGTATAACCAATATAGGTATCCTCACTGTCGATGCAGGAAATCTTATCATCGATACAGGTATCCACATCATTGAAACAAGTATCCACATCACTCCCCCTTTCGAGGAGGGACCTTCTGAATGACATCAAGCTTGTCTCAAAATTTACTCGAGACAGAGGTTTGGTCAATACATCAGCAACTTGTTCGTCAGTGTTCACATACTCGAGCTTGATAGCTCCTTTCTGCACCATATCCCGTATATAAAAATATTGGATCTCTATGTGCTTTGACTTATCATGGAACACTGGATTCTCTGCCATCTTGATACAACTCTGGTTGTCACACAGGATCATAGCGGGGTCCATCTCTAAGTCAAACAATCCTGATAACAACTTCTGAGGCCATATCGTTTCACAACTAGTAGGGCAAGAAGCTATATATACCGCTTCAGTTGTGCTAGACTGCTTCCTGCTAAACCACAAGATCATGGCAGATCCCAGACAATAACATCCGCCTGATGTGCTCTTCCTATCTGATACACTTCCTTCCTGGTCAACATCTGTGTAGCCATACAATCTGAAATCATGATCTCCAAGATAACATAGACCAAAGTCTATCGTACCCTTTAGGTACCTCATCACATGCTTTGCAACTATCAGGTGAACATGCCTAGGTTCCACTAGATACTGTCTCAAGTTGTTTCAGAGCAAAGCATATATCCGGCCTTGTATTCATCAGATACATCAATGACCCAATAATCTGTTTGTACAGAGTCACATCCATTAACTCTGATGAGTCATCCGCTTAACAGCTTCAAGTTGGAATCCATGGGAGTGGCCATGGTTGTACATTCCAACATATCAAATATTTTCAGGATTTCCACAACATACTTTCCCTGGTTGAGAAAGATTCCTTCTGAGCCATGCCATACTTCTAGACTTAGGAAGTAATGCATCAATCCGAGATCTTTCATCTCAAATTCTGTAGCTTCTTCTTTCTTTCCATGATCTATTTCTCATTCCCTGTTAGAAAGAGATCATCCACATACAATAATAGTATCATCCATAACCTTAAGGTAAAGGTTAGGATCAGCTTTACTTTTGGTAAAGCCCAAGCTTTTCAAGAAGCTCTCAGCTCTCCTTCTGTGACTGAACATCATCTACACTCTACAGTCAGTGTTCTTCTGCATATCTATCTGTCCCATCTCCCGTCAGATGGGTCTACTGATATGAGCCTCAATATCATTCGAACTCTATGGTGAGTTCCTTCTTGAATGTCATATGTGTATAGATACCATCTTCAACCTTGTAGCAAAGGTTGAAATCTGCATCACCCATGGTGATTATTGAGCTCATCAAATGACTATCAATCCTGGGTATCCATGCAAGGATTTCTTCAATTACACCATTAAGAGAATGGTCTTATCTAGCCACTTGGAGCAAACATCTCGTCATGATCCTCTTCCTCTGTCTAAGAGAATCTTCTAGTCACGAGCCTTCTATAGTATGTTTGATTTGTAAGTCTTCTTGTTGAACATCCATCACTTATTCGGTGTTCATCATTCTTCATGATCTTACCTACAAATCAAATTTAATTACATGATTAGAAATACTTCATAATCATCAAATCATGTTGACATGATAACCTTATTATGCATACAAATATGCTTCACATGGTTATGCAACTATCTTGACCAATACTTTGGCACAACAATTTTCCATATCCTGTATGTATACAGTGGTTATCTAGATGCCTTCCATCTCTACCAGAACATACTATCGAGAGTGTGCACAGCTCTCAGCATGTCAGCAAAGAGGTTTCATTCTAGACAAGCAACAATGGAATGTTTGTCCAACTTACCAATCATATGCATATTAGTAGTATATTGTTCAATGTTGTATGAATACTTAGCATGATATATTCTAGGAATACAAGTATGCATACAACTATTACGAGCAATATCATAGACTATTTAGTAATTCAAATACTTATATTTTTATGTCTTGTGAGGTTGCTTCCTTCTTGGTCTCTACTTCCTTTCCATGTCATGAGCTTCTATCCATCCTTGACCACTATGCAATCTTAAGTGTGCACTAGTGTCATCATCATGATCTCATACATAATCATACATTCATTAGTATAAGCTCAATATTATCAAAACATTATGATTCTGAGTAATCTTGAATATGTATGGTCATGATCATTCAATACATGGGTATACTAAGATCCTAGCACAAAGTAGGATTCTAACTTGACATAGGAAAACATACCTGGATTAGTATACATGCTTAGTTATGTCTAACATACCTAAACAATATCTTCTTTGTTCTCTTCAATGATTTAGAGACCTTCTGCTAGAACCTACATATCTCATAATTTAAGCATAGTAGAACAAAGCCATGCATACCTCGTAACTAGATCTTCTATGTGGTCAAAGACTATGGATGAGTCTTTGTCCTTATGCCATCATGGTTATAGAATTTGATTTGTCTTTCTTGATGTACCTATATCTTGTTAGCAGACAACATAATCCTCATACAACACCACAAGTGCATTAGTGCAATCATAAGTGTCATAACCTTAATCAATGAATGCCTTCTATCATTCACATACATTCATTATCAAACAATCATAATTGTACTAACCTCAATAACATGAAGACAATCATATCATAAACTTAATCATGAACAGATTTCAAAACCTACCTGTATTTCCTCAAGTCATACCTGTCAGGATTGCGTTTAACCCAATCCACTTTGATTTGCTGAAACTAGACCTGGAACTGGATTAGGGTTTGTCAAAGAAACCCTAAAAATTCAAACTTTGAATTTCAAACTTCTGAATGGATGGAAAGATGTGGCTTTCTGAGTTGATCAAGCTGGTATAATTCAATTTTGAAAACTACAAAATTTGACCCCTCAAAATTGCCTTTGAAACTTCTGGATTCACTAGACAGGACCCTGAACTAGGGTTTGATAAAGCCCACCCTTCTACCCAATCAAAATGTTCAATCCAAATCTCTAAACTTCAATTTTTCTGAGGAGCTTCCATCTGTGGTGACAGACTTCAAAAATTCCAACTTTTGCAGAAGCCCTAATTTTCCACCTTTCCAATCAAAGTCCCAAACTAGGGTTTGATCAAGCCCACCCTTCTGACCAACCAAAAAATTTGATCTTGGTCTCTAAATTTCAATTTTTCTGAGTATCATTCAGCCGTGGACTCCGATTCCAAAAATTCCAACTTTCTCCGAAACCCTAATTTCCCACAGCAGTGACGATTCAAGAATGAAGATGCTCAAAATCCAAATCTATTTTGACAGAAATATGCACCTGATTGTTTCTAGTGTAAATCCTAAATTACGAATCCACGGAGTTTGAATCTTCTATCTATGGTATCCTGGCTTGTCTTCTTTCCAAACCCACAGGTCTAACCTCAATTGGATTCTCTGAGAGAGAGTTATGCAAAGTGTCGCAACGTGACCTGTTTATGGGATAAAACAGGAGAACGAACTTGTACGGCATGCCACGTGTCACTGGTTTAACTTCGGCCTCTGAAAAAAGTTACCTAAAAAACTAAAGTCCATGCTCTGCCTATCACGTTTTATGAAATTTCATTTGGAGCTTCCTAGCCCAAGTTGTGACCCTTTTTCCTAGGTCACATGTTTATGACTGAGATCTGGAAGAGGCAGAAACCCTAACTTGTACTGATCATAAATCACAAAGTACAATGAATCTGAGGTTTTCCTTTGGACACAAGTTACATATGGATGTTATATATGACCTGTAAAGGTTTCAGATCCTGAACCTTTGCCAAAATGGATTTATAGAAAAAGTTCCACGATGACAGTTTTTTGCTATATAAATCCCTAACCTTCAAATTGTCGCAAGTGAAGCAAGTGTCGTAAGTGCCATGCATTGCCTTCCTTCAGGTTAGCTCTGATACCATGTTAAGATTTAATATTCTAATATATAAAATATCAGCATTTCATTTCATTTCACAACAATAGCATATACAGGATCACTGAAAGAACAACAAGCACGGCATAAACACAAGAGACACAGATTTATCCTAGGAAACCCTCATGGGGTAGAAAACCCAGCAAAGCTTCCTCAATATAGATGACCAGAAAATACAAAGATGTAAAACCTATACATGAGCTCCTTCTCCTCCATAGAAGATCTCTCCCTCACCTATGCGCTATTCACAAGTGAGTGTAATGTGTGTTAAATGAGGAACACAACTCCTCTATTTATACAGAACTCCGACTTGTCTTTTACACAAGCTAGGTCAACCCCAACTTAACCACTTTACATAATGTGACAGGGCCGACCCACTAGGTTGGTCCAATAACCCTTTGACCCACATAACACATACAGGGCCGACCCCACTAGGGAAGTCTAATAACCCAAGTTACCACGGAGGAATAAACATCTCCGGATACATGACAAAGTCTCATCGGAGGAATGAAACATCTCCGAAATAAAGTACAAATATAATATTCTTAGAAGTTACAATATTTCAACAACATCCCCATGTACCTTGTGTCCAAAGCAAAGCATCTGATTCATTGTACTTTGTGTTTTATGATCAGTACAATCTAGGGTTTATGCCTCTTCCAGATCTCAGTCATAAACAGGTGACGTAGGAAAAAAGGTCACAACATGGGATAGGAAGCTCCAAATGAAATTTAGTAATAAGTGACAGGTAGGGCATGGACTGTAATTTCACAGGTCTACTTTTCAGAGGCCGAAGTTGAACCAGTGACACGTGGTACGTCGTACAAGTTTGCTCTCCTATTTTATCCCATAAACAAGTCACGTTGTGACACTTGGAATAACTCTCTATGAGCATCCACTTGAGGTTAGACCTATGGGCTTGGAAAGATAATAGGTCAGGATACCACAAGCCGAAGTTTCAGACCCTGTGGATTTGTAATTTCAGAGTTTCACCAGAAACAATCAGGTGCATATTTTTGTCAAAAAAGAATTGGATTCTGAGCACCTTCATTCTTGGCTTGTCACTGCTGTGGGAATTTAGGGCTTCATAGAAAGTTGGAATGTTTGGAATTGGAGTCCATGGTTGAATGCTCCTCATCAAAATCAAAATTTAGAGACCAAGATCAAATTTTTTGGTTGAGCAGAAGGTTGGGCTTGATCAAACCCTAGTTCGGGATTTTGATTGGAAAGGTGGAAAATTAGGGCTTCTACAAAAGTTGGAATTTTTTAAATTTATGACCATAGCTGGAAGCTCCTCAGAAAAATCAAAGTTTAGAACACAAGATCGAAATTTTCGGATGGCAGAAGACCGGGCTTTATCAAACCCTAGTTCAGGATCCTATCCAGAAGATCCAGAAGTTTCAAAGGCAATTTTGAGGGGTCAAATTTTGCAGTTTTCAAAATTGAAGTATACCAACTTGATCAGCTCAGCAAGGCACATATTTCCATCCATTCAGAAGTTTGAAATTCAAAGTTTGAATTTTTAGGGTTTCTCTGACAAACCCTTATCCAGCTCCAGATCCAGTTTCAGCAAATCAAAGTGGATTGGGTTAATCCTAGAAGAGAATGAATTGGACACCTGCATAAGTGAAGAAGTTCCAGTTCCAGAGGGAGATGAGACTGAGGCTTTACATGAGAAGGCTACAAGCAATTCCGACAGGTATGACTTGAAGAAATACACGTATGTTTTGAAATCTGTTCATGATTAAGTTTATGATATGTTTGTCTTCATATTATTAAGGTTAGTACAATCTTGATTAATTTTAGACTTGTCTTATCACCCTAGTAAAAGTATGAATGCATGTGAATGATAGAAGACATTCATTGATTAGGGTTATGACACTTATGATTGTACCAATGCACTGTGGTATTGTATGAGGATGATGTTGTCCACTTACGTGAAAGGTACAAATCAAGTTCTAGATCAAGAACATATGACCATGGTGACATGAAGACAAAGACTCATGGATCACATATAAGCTCTACTTACGAGGTATGTATAATTCGTCTCTACAATGGTTAACTTATGAGTTATGCAAGTTACTAAGCACAAGTCATTGAAGGGAACAAGAAGACATTGTTTGGGTATGTTAGACATAACTAGAAAACATGATAACCATGTATGTTTTTCCTATATCAAGTTAGAATCCTACCTTGTGTTAGGATCTTATACCTTTGTATGATTGATGATTGTTCATGAAGTTATAAGTTTGAGTAATCATGGGATTATGTATATTGTGTTTCTTACTTTGATTAATGATATGACTAACCAGAAGAGTCCTATGGTCAAATAAGAATATGCATGAGTAATAGAAGTTCTCCCTGAAACCTTGAATACTAATGCTTGTGATAAATTACCTATGTGTGAAACAATCATGACCATACATGTTAAGTTTATTTAGGATCATAATGTTTTGATAGTATTGAGATTATACTAATGAATGTATGATTATGTGTGAGATCTTGAGGATGACACAATCATGACACTAGTGCACACTTAAGCATGCATAGTGGTCCAAGATGAATATAAGTTCAAGGACAGGTAATCCAGGAAGCAAAGATCAAGAGGGAGCACACTCCAGTTGTTCCTGCAAGGAAGCAAAGCTTGAGAGGGAGTCCACCCAACAACTAAACAAAGATAAGTATTTGAATTGTCGTTACTTAAATGATGTTGTTCAGTTATGTACATACTTATGTTCCTAGATTTAGAATGTGTATTATGCATATTAGGATATTTGCATTAATGAATAGTATACTACTAATATGCATGTGATGGCTAAGTGGCCTATGGCACTATACAACATTCCATTTCTACTTATCTAGTATGAAACCTTTTTGCTGACATGTTGGGAGTTGTGCACACTCTTAACAATGTTTTGGTAGAGATGCAAGGCATCTAGAAAGTTACGGGATATGGATAAATGTTGTATTGAAGCATTGGCTAATATAATTGCATGATTGTATGACATATGTCTTTATGCATAAGAATTTGTTTTTGAAAAACTATGAGAAGTTTCTAATCATGCAATTGAATTTGACTTGTAGGAAAGATCATGTACAATCACCTACAAAAGAAGGAAAACAACATTTGTTCCAGCAACGAAGTTCAAGGAAATTATCTATTGAAGATATTAAAGAATGATGTCTGGGATGTGGTCCTGAGACCATAAGGGAAGTTTGTTGTGACTTCCAAATGGATCTATAAGATCAAGCATGCTGCAAATGGTAGCATAGAGAAATATAAAGCAAGGTTTGTAGCTCGTGGATTATCCCAGAAAGAAGGGATAGATTATGAAGAGACTTTTGCACCTGTAGCCAGATACACTTCCATCAGAACAGTACTTGCTTTGGCTACAATGATGAAGTGGAAGATACACCAGATGGATATCAAGACAGCTTTCTTGAATGGTGTAGTCGAAGAGGAAGTGTATGTGGAGCAGCCACTCAGTTTTGAGACACATGACAGGGAGTCATATGTGTGCAGGTTGAAGAAAGCCTTGTATGGCTTGAAGCAAGCTCCTGGTACTTGGTATGGTAGGATAGACAGCTTTCTATCCAGTTTGGACTTTACCAAGAGTAAGGCAGATTCCAACCTTTACTACAAGGTTGAGGAAGGCAATCCAGTGATACTACTATTGTATGTGGATGACCTATTTGTTACAGGTGAGGATAGGTTGATTGTCGATACGAAGAGGAAGCTTGCTGCCGAGTTCAAGATGAAGGACTTGGGGATGATGCACTACTTTCTAGGCATGGAGGTGTGGCAGAGTGTAGATGGAATCTTCCTTGGACAAGGAAGTATGCAGTAGAGATCCTAAAGCTGTTCGGGATGATGGACTGCAAGGCCATGGCCACACCTATTGCATCGAACCTGAAGCTTTTGTGTGATGCTTCATCTGATCCGGTTGATGTCACAGTGTATCGTCAGATGATTGGGTCCTTGATGTACCTGACGAACACGAGACCAAATATTTGCTTTGTGGTGAACACATTGAGCCAGTTCCTGACAGATCCCAGAGGTGTTCACCTGGTTGCTGTAAAGCATATTCTAAGGTACCTGAAGGGTAAAATTGATTATGGGCTCAAGTATGATGTGAATCAAAAATTTAACCTGGAGGGTTATGTTGATTCAGATTGGGCAGGCAGTGCTGCAGATAGGAAGAGCACTTCGGGGTGCTGCTTCAATATGGGATCAGGTGTGATCTCTTGGTTTAGCAAGAAGCAGTCCTGCATAGCACTGAGTACAGCCGAAGCAGAGTATGTCACAGCTTGTTCGGCTAGTTGTGAGGCAGTATGGCTGAGGAAGCTACCGTCTGAGTTATTTGATCTCCCGTTGGATGCTTCCTGTATCTATTGTGACAACCAGAGTTGTGTGAATTTGTAAGAGAAACTAGTGTTCCATGATAGGTTGAAGCACATCGAGATTAAATATCACTATATTAGGGATATGGTGCATAGAGGAGCAATGAAACTCCTGTATGTTGCGACGGGTGAGAAGGTTGCAGATGTGTTGACAAAACCACTAGCCAAAGTGAAGTTTGAGTACTTCAGAGAGAGGCTTGGTGTTCTTTACATTGAGGATACTTCGAGGAAGAAGTGATGGGACACATTTGCAGTAGCCATTCCAAGCATGGTGATAGGAGGATCCTTACCATGGTTGTGGATGTAAGCGTTGTGTGATGAGCATCAGGACGATGCTCCAGTTACTATTGTTGATATGCATCAGTTGGATGTTTTGTATGATCAGTTGGATCATGTATGTTGATATGCATCAGTTGGAAGCTTTGTATGATCAGTTGGATCATGTATGTTGATATGCATCAGTTGGACGCTTTGTATGATCAGTTGGATCATGTATGATGTTATGCATTAGGATGATGCAATGACAATGATCAGGATGATCATGCGATGATGATATGCAACAGGACGATGCAGTGACGATGATCAGGATGATCATGCGATGATGACATGCATTAGGACGATGCAATGACGATGATCAGGTTGATCATGTGATGATGTACATTAGGATGATGTATGGTGAGTATCAGGTTGATACTCCGTGGCCGTGGACAGGTTGTGCAAGATAAGCATATAATAGTGCCCTGGGAGATTTACAGATACTCTTTTGAGGTTTTTCCTATGGCATATAATAGCACCCTGGGATATCTGGAAAATGCTCTTTCGAGGTTTTTCTTGGGAGGACATATAATAGTGCCCTGGGAGATTTGTAGATACTCTTTCGAGGTTTTTCCTATGGCATATAATAGCGCCCTGGGATATCTGGAAGATGCTCTTTCAAGGTTTTGTCCAATGGCATATAATAGCGTCCTAGGAGATCTGATAGTTTGAGCAGTACGCTCGTAATCAGTCTTGGGATGCTCTTTCGAGGTTTTTCCATGACCACATGTGATATCACCCTGGGAGATCCGATAGGTTGAGTAGTATGCTCGTAATCAGTCCTGGAATGCTCTTTCAAGGTTTTGTGGTGACAACATGTAATAGCACCCTGGGAGATCCGATAGGTTGAGCAGTATGCTCATAATCAGTCCTGGGATACTCTTTCGATTTTTTGTGGTGGGGTCACATGTAATACGTCCTGGAGATCCTAACAGGTTGTGCTAGTCACGTAAAAGGCCTAGGATGCTCTTTAGAGATCTTGCTAGGAAAGACACTCTTTTAAGGTTTTGTGACAGTCACATGTAAGTGGACCTGGGAGATCTTTTCGTTTGTTCTTCGGTACATAAAGGATCCTGGGATACTCTTTCGAGGCATTGTGACGCACGTAATAAGTCCCGAGGATTCCACAATATGGCTAGTGTTGATGAAGACTTGCAGGAGGTGGGCCTACATCCAGCATGAAAAAGGGCTAGCTCTGTACAACTTCCTATGACGAGGAGAATTTAGAGATAGCCCAGTGATCGAGATAACGGGTACAGCAGCAATGATGATGATGATGCTCCATGATCCAGTCACGATGATCCAACTCCAGAATTGAAGACTTGTGCCTATATGTATTGATGACTTGTGTCAAGAGAATACCTTCCTATTTAAGAGGGAGTGTTGATGTATTTGTAACTTCGGAAGATATTCACTTGTATATTGTATTTGTACTTTATTATATCCCCAACGGAGATGTATTATTCCTCTGATTGGAAGTGTCGTCAGTTGTACTTGCATGTGTCGCAAGTTATATTGTAAGTGTCGTAACTTATACTTGATGGGTTATTATACCACCTTGATGGGGTCAGCCCTGTATGAGTCTTGTGGGTTAAAGGGTTATTAGACCACCCTAGTGGGATCGGCCTAGTTAGTATTATGCTAAGTGGTTAAGTTGGGGTCGACCTAGTTAGAGTTAAAAGGCAAGTCAAGTTAGTGTATAAATAGAGAGTGTGTCTGTCTCATTTTACACATTCTATTATTCACACACTTCGCTTTAGTGGGAGAGAGGAGGAGTGCGCACAAGTCAAGGAGGAGTATGCTGTTGAAGATATCTATCTCTTGGGTTTGACCATTGTGATCCTTGTATTGGTGCTTATTATATCTCCAAGGAAGTTGCGGGGTTTTTCACCTTCTTGGTTTTCCCCGGTGAAATGTTTTGTGTCTCTTGTCTCTTGTCTCTTATGCTTGATATGTTGTACATGTCGTTTGTTCAGTTAAGATCCTAGATCTATTGAATTAAATGATGAAAAATTAACATGCAATTTATTACATCAATAAGAACCTAGCGCCTGCTGTTACAGAGAAATATTTCCTTTCCATTGTTTATTCCATCAATAAATTTAGATACTACATTACTGGATATTCCACTTTTGTGCACACTGATCATTCAACCATTAAGTACTTAATGAATAAACCGATCACTAATGCTAGAGTAACTAGATGGTTGTTACTGTTACAAGAATTTGACATCACAATTATTGACAGACCAGGGAAGGAAAATGTTGTTGCTGACTTTTTATCTCGACTTACTAATAGTGATGACAGTTTACCATTCGAAGATTCCTTCCCTAATGAACATTTGTTTGCAGTTTCAGCTCATTGCCCATGGTACGCAGATGTTGCTAATTATTTGGCTGCAGGAAAGCTTCTAGCACACCTATCTAAGAGAGAAAAAAGAAAGATTATATAGCAAAGTGCTAGATACTGTTAGATAGATGGGAATCTTTTCTACACAGGTCTCGATTTGGAAATCAGAAGATGTGTAAGAGAGGATGAAATCTGCAGTATCTTGAAAGCTTGCCACGATGAGCCCTGTGGGGGACATTTTGCTGACAAAAGGACGGGTCATAAGGCACTAAGGATGGGTTATTTTTTTCCAACATTGCTTAAGGATGCAAAAAAATATGTTCAGGATTGTGATAGCTACCAGAGGATGGGTTAGCCGAATAGATTAGATGAAATGCCTCTTCAGCCACAGCTTGTGGTTGAAACTTTCGATAAATGGGCTCTGGATTTTGTAGGGCCTATCAACCCTCCCTCGAAGAAGAAATTTTATATCCTGGTTTGCACAGATTACATGACCAAATGGGTGGAAGTTGTAGATTTGGTCAAAGCTAATGATCAAGCTATCATGTATTTCTTATATGAAGAGATATTCACCTGTTTTGGAGTACCCAAGGAGATCTTTACAGATGGAGGACCACAATTTGTGTCTCATAAATTGGAATCCCTATTGCAAAAATATCACATTCAGCATAAGATAACCTTGCCATATCATCCATAGGCCAATGGTCAAGTGGAAAGCACTAATAAGGTAATTGAGGCTATTCTAACAAAAATGGTGAAGAGTCACCGTAAGGATTGGGATGAAAGACTTCTAGAGGCATTATGGGTATACCGTACCACATGGCGCAACATTACAGGTTTCTCCCCATATGAATTGGTGTACCGTAAGAACGTTTTCTTTCCTATTGAATTTGAAATTAAAACTCTAAAGACGGCCATAGAAACAAACCTGGATTTGAGAGAAGCACAGAGGAATCAACTGAATCAATTACATGAACTTGACAAAAAACGCACAGCTGTTGTGCATCAGACAACGTTAATTCAACAGCAGCGTTCTAAATGGCACGACAGGTTCATAAAGAAGAAAGTCTTCTGTGAAGGAGACTGGCTTTACTGTATGATTCACGGTTTAAGAGGTATTTCAAAGGCAAATTGTGTACAAGATGGCTAGGACCCTACCAAATCGACATGGTGTTTGACAATGGAACGGTCCGCTTGACCACAATTGATGAGAACCAGACACCATTATTCGCTAACGGTCATCGGCTGCGACTGTATCATAAGCTGATTTCGATGAATGCATTCATTTCGCATGTTGTAACCAATCGAGATTATCAGTTAATGCAAGGGAGGGAATCTTTTTCGGACCCTGTGAATTTTTAAACTGCAATTTCCACACATAAATTTGTACATAAACAAGTTGTTGTTGTTTTATTTTTCTTTTATGATTTGATCGGTTTTTTTTTTTTGAAGAATTGTGTACAGGAATCAACTTGAGGAGCAGCGGTCATGACTGGTCCAGACGATTGCAGGAACCTTAGCTTATTTTCCTACTATGAATAACTCCTTGCAGAAAATGAAGAATTCAGCGGTATTCATCAGTCAACCGAAGATTTGCCTCTTTTTCCATTTTTCGTAGCTGCGACTCTGCCATATTTTTCCTATTTGCACAGCTCTGACTCTGCCATATTTTTCCTATCTTCCCTATTTGCGCAGCTGTGACTCCGACATATTTTTCCTATCTTCCCTATTTGCGCAGCTGCGAATCCGTCATATTTTTCCTATCTTCCCTATTTGCGCAGCTGCGACTCTGCCATATTCTTCCCATTTTCTCTATTTGTGCAGTTTTGACTCCGACATATCTTACTCATTCTCCCTATTTTGCGCAGCTATTACTCCACCAGAATTATCCTATATCTGGATACGACTCTGCTATACTTGGTTGATTCTCCCTATTTTGCGCAGTTGTTACTCCGCCAGAATTATCCTATATTCGACTGTGACTCCGCTAGACTTGGCCTATTCTCCCTATTTTGCGCAGCTGTTACTCCACCAGAATTGTCCTATCTCCGGCTGCGACTCCGCTAGACTTGACCTATTTTTCCTATCTTTGCAGCTGTTACTCCTCTATATTCGTCCTATACCCAGCTGCGACTCCACTGGACCTGGATTTTTTTTCAATTTCCCAGCCATAATTCCGTCAGATTCCTCTTATTTATCTGCTGCAACTCCACAAGATTGTCCATTTCTTGAACAATATTGCCACTAATGACTGAATTGGGCTCCAATTTAACACTAATTTCGCAACTCCAACCACAGTCCACCAAGAATGAAAAATTATTGGACTGCCATGGGTGTTTATCAACATGGATGTACTTTCCAGCGGTGGCCAACTCATCACAGCACATGCACAATTATGTTTTTATTAATGGATGTGATGACGAAGTTGAATCATTGTGGAAAGTTAATGTTTGGCTCATATTTTCAAAGGTATGAATTCTGACCATATACATGATTAGGCATAAAATTAGTGTGGCAATGATGATTATGCTTTGTCTTTAGTCCTTGTCAGCATCCCGTACCCATTTAAACGCCAAGGAACGTGTCAGAATTAACACTTGGATCTATTACATGACCATCACCTTTACCCAATCCGTACCAAAATTTTCCAATTATTCCATTTTCCATAACTGTATCATCTGTGGGTTGATAACTGTGCCAACTTTCCTAAAATACCCAATTCCAACTTCGGTTGTTCGATGAATGGTCATATGCTACAACTTCCACGTCCGAATTGGTAATCTTTGTATTTTCCATCAGAATTATGAAGGAAAGGTGACATGGGTAATCCAGTCTGGCATGAACCTGAGAACACAGAGGCCCTGCATGCAAACATGGAGGTTTTCACCATCTTTGAAGCAGCTGGATGGACTGTGTATTTTCAATGCTTAAATGGTTTTCACACAAAGAAAGCATTACAGTTTTCTCTTAACCTGACTAATACTCATTCTAAGGTCAGGGGATTACACAAAGATGTCACAGAAGCAATTGTGGCGGAAGTTACTGGTTTGCCTCAAGTTGGGAGGAGATGTTTTGGACGAAAGGCGCAGAATGCGACTGCCGTGAGGGATTTTCTGGCAGTCGGTGAGAATGTTCGTCCAAGAGGCCATGGAATAGCGTTGGAATCATTACCCCATCCCTGGGATCAAGTTGCAATCTTCCTAAAGAAATACATCTTTTGCGAAGGCAGGTACAAAATTGTCTATCTCTCCAAATTTCCCTTATTATCCCATTTACACCATGGTAATCTAGTGAACATGCCATTTTATCTTTTAAAATCCATACATCACATGGTTGGTTATGTGAGAACATCTCGGCATCCTGTTTCTTCTATCACCAATCATGGCTTAGTTAAACTATTAATCTCAAGGTCACTAGCACATCAAAACCATACTTGGGCATAATTTCTTGTTGGGGTTGGGATAATTCGAGAACCTGCATTAGAGCTAGGAGGTGTTGAAGTAGAGGAAGAGGACTGGAGTTCCTCAAATTCAGTTGGGGGGGAGGATAGAGTATCAGAAGATCAATTGGAGGATGAAGAGGAGGTAGATATGGGGGAATATGCAAAAGCAGCAAACCCTGTTGTAGAAGGAGACATGATGGAAGCTGTGGAAAATGAGGATGTGGTATTAGAAGCTACAACAACAACAGACCCTACAGAAGAAGCAACAGACTCGATAGAAATAGAAGTTGGGGTGGCAGCTGAAGTAGTATAGATGGCGTCATTAGCAGTTGCAGTGGAGGAAGTTGAAACTGGAGCAGATGTAAAAGTTGCGACAGTGGAAGCTGTAGCTGCGAAAGTTGCAATGGAAGAGGAAGAACATCAAATAGAGGTAGTGGTAGGAGGAGACATGGAGGTTCTGGATGTTGAATCCTCCCCCAAAATAAGGGGAACTACAATTCAAGAGGAGGAATTCATCCCTGTTGCTGAAAATATAGAGACCCCTGTGTCACAGAAAAGAAGGAAAATGTCAGAGAATAAGGGCCAGACATACACTTCAGCAAAAAGGAGAAGAACCAGAGTTGTTACTGCAGCAAAAGCAGTACGCAGTGAAGGGAAGCTATCTGGGGTTCTAAAGAAAAGAAGAACTAGATCTGTTACAATAGCAGAAGCGACATGTGCAATCGGGGAAGACATTGAAATTCCCATTTTAAACCGAAAGTCACCCGCTGTTACACAAGAACCTGCTGCAAAAGAACCCCAAATTGAAAATGTTCTTCTTGAGAATGAGCTGCTAAAAGAGGAGGTGCAAATGTTTCAGAATGAACTGGAGAAATGGAAAGAATCATGTAGGAAACAGGCAGAGAAGAATTTGAACATGTTGGTGGAGGTTCCGGACCATATGGAGAATTCACCTCATGTTTTGAGGAATGAAGGACATGAAGAATTGGTATGCCCAGAATGTGGAGATATATTCAAATTAGCAGGGCATAAAGTTATAGTGCTGGACTTAGCGGCACAAAAATATTCAAAATCAAGTCAAGTAATGGAGGAAGTCCTTACAGTGGACCCAATGGAAGGAAATGAGCCTAGAATAGACATAATCCCTGACCTGGAGCTAGGAGAAGATGAAGAGATGCAATCTATGCAACCTAAAAGCACTGAATCCATCGCAGAATAGGAGGCTGCTACATAAGAACCAGCACTCCAAGAGCTTGTTACTAAGGCAGCAACTCAAACAATAGGCACCCCAAACAATTCTCAGAATTTGGATGTTGTCACGCAAGAACCAACATCTTCAAAATTATTTGTCGAGGTTGCAACTCAAATAGAGGAGAATGAGATTAGAACACAGGAAGAAGGTGTTGTTACACAAGAACCAACACCCCTCGAATTGGTTATGGAAGCTGCAACACAAAATGAGGTAATTGAAACATGGGATGTTGTTACACAAGAACCAACATTTCCAATTTGGTTTGTTGATGCAGCCACACAAGTGGAAGTTGTTGTGACTGACAAGGAAGAAGTTTCCAATCTGTTGAATCAAGACAAGCTTGCTGAGACACAGGATTAGATGGTCCCAAGTCAAGTTTTGATAATGGTTCCTGAAACATAGGAGGTGGAAGCTCAAGAGATCATTGAGATTGACTCTGATGATGAGAAAGATGCAGAGGATAGAAGGATTCAACGTTTGGAAAAGAAGATTTCTTTGTTAAATCTTGAGTTAGCTAAATAGAAAAAATATATTGATCGGTGTAAAGAAGGGATGGTCCCTCTCTATGAATATAGAAATACTATCAGGGAATTGAGAGAGAAATGGATTGAGGAATTGGTTTTCCAGAAATCCCAGTGGGATAGTGTTCAAAAAGAATTGGAAGAGTTGAAGAAATTCAAGTCCATGCAACAAGAAAAAGATCATATGTATATTATTTCCCAGGAATTGTTGAGTTGCAGGGCTCCATCCCCTTCTTACCCTGTATTTATTTATGAGCAGACAACTTTATTTAAGTTGAAAGCATTGAAATAAGGAAGACCACACCAGCTGGAAATTGCCCCCCAGTTTTTGGATGCTTTTGTGGAAAGTGATTTTGGGGACCAAAATTTCTTGTGTGAATTGTATTTGCACGATAAAGCATGCTATACTGACTCCCATTCTAATCGTGTGCCCTATTTGGGGGATGTTCAACTGAGAGCATTCACTTATTTTGTCACAAATCACGTGCAATGGTGGTATGCCTCTTAGACTATCAATAGGAACGAGGATAATTCTACTCTTTGGATAAGAAATGAAACTCGACTTCCAAGAAGTCTCACTGCAAAGCATGCAAGGTCTCTCAAATCTCCTATGAAGACTCGGCACTTGATGAATCTGCAAAGGATAGTCATCACTACTTGTGTCCAGACAATATCCAACCAGAAACAATATGCCATGGAAGGTAGTGAATGCAGGTGGCGGGCTTCTTCCTCAGCTTTAAAAGAAAAGGATCCATATTGTTTTGAGAATTTTAAACAGGCTCTTCTTAGAGTGCCTGAGTCTGTTAAATGCATGAAAACATGTGGACCATTGTGGTTGGGATTGAGATTCAGGTTTCCTATCATATGGCTGCCTATGAGCCCATACAGAAACATTTATGTTTTGACTAAGGAGAAGGAGGAGCAGTGTTGGGAGAAGTGGGTTTCTTGTAATGGATTTGTGCAACCAAGGGAAGCACCTGAACTTGCCTTCAACCTCACCAATCTCCACAAATACAGTATGGATTCAGATTCAGACTAGTGGAAGCTGTTGCATGAGGACATGCATGAGGACATTTGGGGGGAGATGTTGGGTCTTGGAATTGTCCCTTTTTTACCACACCTATTACGTCTTTTTGCTCTGTTTTTCCTTATTCCCATAAACCAAATATATGTCTTTCCTCAAGATTGAGCATGAATCCTGACAGGTATGATTTATTATTGCCTACTTTATTAATGCCTAAGATTGTTATGGTTATGAATTATATCATTTGATTTATGCTAACTTGTGTTGAATTTATTAAGATAAGATCAAAGCATTGAGAGACACAGGTGTAGCAGCCTGTTGAGCACATGGAAGGAAGGTACGATTGGTGCCAAGCTGTTACTCCATGATTCTGATTCCACACATTAATAGAAACAGCATGATCATCTCTCCATGTGGCAGTTGTAACAAGACTTTGCTACAACAGACAGAGCACTTCCCGGCCAGTTAGTCCGTTGATCCATTGACAACCAAAGTAACAACACCCTTCACATCTAACGGCTTCATTCAAGTCCATTCACGACTGTAATAGTTTTGTTGTGACTCAGCAGCCTGAAGATCATAGATCTTCATGTCTGCATGAATTTAGTGGATCAAGATTGTATTATGCATGTATAAATATGGGAAGGATTTTAGGGCCTGGGATTGGTTGATTATCAATTGTATGAGCTGTAACAGAGTACTGTGAATTACCATTTTTAATACAAGGAGCAGAGTTCTTCATATCTTTGTGTTTTAACTTGCAGTAGTTCACAATATCTCTGTTAGAAGGTCAGGGCTCGCCTTCTCACAGAGATTGCCGATTTAAGTAGGTGTTTTAATTTATTTTTGTTGTGTGGTGTGGATTTACAGTATATGTGTTTTACAGAGAAGCTGCAACAATAGTAATTGACAATTGAATTTTCCTTTGGTAGTTAATTGTTGCATTCTGAATAGATGTAACTGCGTGGTGTGACAGTCGACTATGTAGGTTAGTTCCTTTTATGCAAGTGTGATAGTTAGCTGTTACAGTCAATCTCAACTCTAGTTTACTTTTGTTATTCATCTTTCTTGAATTTTATTGAATTAGTCAGATTATGATTGCACTTGGGTTTGATTTCTTACTGTCACTTATGATTGCAGATTAGATTATTTTAGATAGGTTATGGTTAATGCATTGTAGTCTGATATCTTTAGGATTTAACTTCTTGCAAAAGTAAGTCTAGCTTAATTCTTCTTAGATCAGTGATTGATGGAGTGATGATCGTAGGAAGCTAAATGTACTTTGAATTCTTAGATGGATAAATTAGATTAGTTTTATCCATGAGATGAGTTTGATTGAGCAGATAAGTAGGATAATTTATCTCAATTTATTCAATCAGCTACTTGAATGTTTATGCATAGATTGTGCTAATTACTTTTGAAATAAAAAGACCTACCTGGGTTGAAAATTTATATTGAGCATCCTATGTGTTAGTTGTAATTGATTAGCATATAGGGTGACCAACAAGGTGTTTCTTCGACATTGTGTAATTGGCGTTCCGAATTTCTGAGTCCCGCATCGAAAAATGTGGACCGCGGAAGTCAAAGAGGTGTTTGTTCGACATCGTGTGATTGGCGTTCCAACTATCCGAGTCTGGCATCTTGGAATGTGGACAGCGAAAGTCGGATAGGTGTTTCTTCGACACCGTGTAATTAGCGTTCCGACTTTTCGAGTCTCACATTGTGGAATGCGGAAGTCGGAGAGGTGTTTCTTCGACGTCTTTTAATTGGCGTTCTGAATTTCCGAGTCCCAGATTGCGAAATGTGGACTGTGGAATTCAGAGAGGTGTTTCTTCGACATCATTTAATTGGAATTCTGACCTTCCAAGTCCCGTAAAGAGAAATGCGGACTGCGGAATTCGGAGAGGTGTTTCTTCAACGATGTGTGATTGGTGTTCCAACTTTTCGAGTTCCACATTGCGGATTGCGGAAGTCGAAGAGGACTTTCGCTAACACTATATTTTGGTACTCTGACTTCCGATTTTTGACTTGCGGCTTGCGGATTGCGGACTGAGATTAATGCGTTTGAGTAAAAATGCATAGTTTGGATTCTTTGAGGGAAAAAAAAACTAGCAAGTTGTTCCCCCATCACCTCTAAAGGGAACCGAGGGGACTGGGAACATGACAAAATGGTATCATAGCCCAAGGTTGCAGCACTAGGGCTGCTTGGGCCAAAGTATGAGTTATAGAGAAGCCATGAAAGTGGGTCAGCTATGATGTGGAAGAGGAATTCCATGCTATGATGAGGAATCATAGAGGTAGAATTCCTCAACTCTTCTCTTGTTATATTTACATTTTCTGAGTTATATATATATGAAATTATGGTATAAGAATGTTGAAAATGCAATAGATTAGATAGATGAAATGTGTATGCATAGTAGGCATATTAAGAAGATAATGCATACTGCATGTAAACTTATGTGTGCTTGCACATGGTATTGCATATTGATAAAAGTTGTTAATGCGCACATTGCATTTCAATTTGAATGCACACCTAACAAGGATGCACATCCACTAAAGGGATTGCGGGAAAATCCTATGCTACAAGCATGTGATTCTTGCAATGTTTCATAAATATATGAAGAAAATATTTGTGAGATGCCTTGCTTACACTTTGCTTTGAGAATTGACGAAAGTGTTGTTTCTGGTGGTTCTTCATTTTACCAAGATGATATCTTGGATACCATGCTCAACATAATATATCCAAGTTTGTTGGAAACCACATCAAAAGACTAAGATAATAGAAGCATGGTTGAAGATGTTGATGATGATATGGCATGTGACCAGCAAACTTATGAAGAAAGGTTGGAGCAAAAATCCATGATCAAGAGGATGGTGGAAGGACTATGTATCCCTTGGTAAGAGGCCAACTGATCAAGTAACATCAGATATGTTGATGGCATCCATGCAGGTAAAGTTTTATTATACTAATTGCATAAATGTTGAGAAAGGATGGGTAAGAATCCCTATAACCATGCTTTAATCATCATAAAATGGTATGCATGCAATAGTGAATGCATTTATGTGAATTCCATACCGCCAGGGTATGGTGAGGAGTGTGGTAGTAAAGGAAATGAGCATTATACCATGTGACTATTTAAAATTTTGAATGCATCCATAAGAAATAAGAGCATGCCATGTGTGAAACCACGAGGATGTTGGGTTGTGAAGCCTACAGGGCTCAACAAGTATCCCATGAACTCCCTATTGGTGTTAAATTGGGATGAAATCTCTTTTCCAACAACCAAGTTGTGAGAGGACTCTTGATGTGTTGTTTGAGTGGAGAAGTAAAAAACCCAATTAGTTAACCAAGTGATTGGGGATATGGATGGGTATTGTGTTGAAGCATTGGTTAGGGTGTCTAACTTACCATGGTAAGAAACCTGTTTAGGCACAAAAATGTTTAGAGCACTATTGTAGTGCATTGGGTACACTAACTAAATGTACACTAACATATTATGTAAATTTTGTGAATGTGCATGCATATGTGTGGGTGCACATTTTGGAATGCATGGTTGTGATATTTATATTTCATTACAATTAGATAATAGATGAAATGGTAGAATTATTGAAAATTCTAAGATCCTTTCATGAGATGCTATGGGGAAGAATTGCATGAAGAAGGTAGTTTTGTTTGATGGCCTACCAGAGTGCTCTATTGGGAGGATAGAGTTGCATGAATGGATATGATTGTGTAATCATAAGCATTGGAAATTTTGTGGAATTGCATAGACCATGTGACTATATCTCGGAATCTAATTGTGAATAAAGTGCATATAAATTAATTGTTTCATTGCATTTGAGATACTAATAACTGATAGTGTTTGAATTATGGTTTGATTATAATTCTGACATCACCTCAGTGGTTGTTATGAATGCTGCATTGGAACCATTATATGCATGAATGCTCACCAAGTGCGTGGTTGTTTCAAGTTTCAGATTACAGGTAGAAATGTTTTAGGTATGGAAATGTGGGTAAGTCCATGATAAAGACTGAAATCTACCAGGTACAAGAGCCAAACAATACGAGGATGGCCTCATGGTTAATTAAACCAAAATTCTGTAGTGAACATAATTGTAAATTCATATTTGAGTTTGATCATTAATGTCATTGATTGGTGGACTGTTTGAGGAGTGTGTCAGGAGGACACATTGCAGGAAGAGAAAATACATCTGCAAATCGATAAGTTTTGTGTAAACCTAGCTGAGAATATGCATGTCTAATTATTAGAATTAATATATAGAGCATGTTTTTATTTTTATTTTTTTTACTGCTTGAATGTGATTAGGGCCTACATGAATCACATTGGAAAGGGGTGCACACCTTTCGGGTGGTGTGTTGTGTTATGGTTGTCAACATTGACTACACCCTAAGGGAATGGACACATTCCTGGTGTTTCAATATTAGAGAGTGAATTTGTATGAAGTATGTTACAATGTTATATCAGCAATACTGACGAGCTTACTTACCCACCTTGTGTTGTCAAGTATTACACATGCAATTGGTGATGCATACTAAGAATCAAAGTGAATTAGGTGCCGAGACTGGCTAGAACACATGGAGATGCCTATGGCTCCATAGTAGAGCCCTTGATTTGGAAATGGTTATGGTGTAGTTTCCTTCCATTGGCCTGTTGACCTAGACTGAAGTGTTGGATTTCCAATGGAGAGGGAAAACTAGGTATGGGATTGGATTGGCACCATAAATTCTTGGTAAATCCATTCGATGCACTGGTTGAGCATTGAATGTTGTGCAGCATCTTGCGTGTTGTCCAAACATTCCTCAAACGCTTGGTAAATCCATTCGGTGCACTAGTTGGGCATTGAATGTTGTGGAGCATCCTGTGTGTTGGCCAAACATTCATTATTGTATCCATAGGTGATGCAAGGCTTGTAAATAAAAGAAGGAACCTGTGGAATAATGTGAAGACTTCCAATACATATAAGTATTTGGTTATCTTAAAGCTTCTTGCTTATTTAGAAATAAATCCTATGAAATGAACTTGACATGTGAAATGACTCAAAGTTTGAGTGTAGGTATTGCTGGAAGCAAGAACCTTGAAGGCATCCTAAGGATGCATTTGGACATGTGACTGTCCTAGAAAGCTCAGTATGAGTAGCAATGGAAAGTGGTGCTAGTGGACTGGTGTGGGTCCTAGCAGCCAAATGGTTCTATAGACAACAATGGGGAAGGGTGCCTTGGTTCAGAAGCCTTAGACAAACCTTAGACACCAAGTGTCATCGCCAAAACAAGGAAAAGGTGAGTCAAGCATTCACATTTGAAGTGAAAGAGACCAAGGAGCATGGAACCATAGTTGTGGTGGGACTCCAGATTGGAACAAAATTAAGAGGGGGAAACTCTTACTCTTCTCTTTCCCTTTTGGTTTATGCATCCTAGAAACAGAAAATTGTTGAATGCATGTTATGGCTGAAAGTTGATTATGTTATCTTGCTTGAAATACATTGTGAATGTTGAATTAGTTAATTTCCTGTGAAAGGATGAACATGAATGAGTTCATTTGTATGTTGAACAAGCATGAAACGTGTGGAAGTATCGTGGATAAAGCATGAACTTCCGTGTTAATTGGGCAAGTAACTGACTGATCTTAATGTTCATGTTATGCCTGGCCTAACAAGAATTGCAATGATGAATTTCACAGGTGAAAAGTAAATCAATTGGTTGCAGTTGTTACAAGACAAGTGTTGCTAGTAAGCAAAGTGTGTACAGTTTTGCACATTGATCATGGCAGCAGACCAAAAGCTACTAGATTTGGCTGGAAATATTCTTCAAACAATTGCCAAGACCCAAGAAAATCTTGGGGAAATGCTCAAGCTACAAAAGCAGCAGAATGAGATGAACCACACGGTTTTGCAGGACTCTATTTGTCTACAAAATGAGGTAAAGGGCATTCTGGAATCTATCAGCAGTGGAAGGGATAACATGTCAATGAAGAGGCAGTCACCCAATCATCCCATTAAGAAATGCTCAAGGCTAGAAGACTCAAGAGAAATGGAGCAGGTAAAGAAAAAGAAGACACTGAAATGTTGGGAATGTGGAGGGAATCATTGCCTCTGTAACTTCCCAACAATGGACAGCAAGAAGAATTGTATCCATAAAGTTTCCAGACTTTTGGATCAGCTGGAAGGTAAAGAAAAGGAAGGGATTGTTGTAGAGTTGGAGGTCAAGGCCAGCCGAAGCAGCCTATGGAAACCGAAGGACTTGGTTCTAGAAGCTCAAAGTAAAAGTTGTAATGTAGGACAGACCTGTCACATTTTTGTGAATTTTGGACATGTGTAAATTGTGTATGTATCCCTAAGTATTGGAACACTGAGGATGGTGTTATTCTAAGCGGGGGGAATTTTAATGTCCCCATTTTTACCCTTAGGATATATTGGCTTTTATGTAAAAAAATGACTTTTTATGGAAATTTGGCTGAAGTTTGTACAAAAATGGAACTGAACATATATTGTACCGCTATTAGAAGGCCTGTTTGAACTGAGATGAAGATGACTCCCAGTAAAGCTCCCATACATGCAAATAAATCCACCTTATCAACTCTCCATATGAAATAGGCTACAGGGACATCGATGAGACCTAGAACTGCTGCTACTATTATTGATGATAACACCACTACAGGCGTGTAGTAGAAAAGTGGAGCTAAAAGAAGAAGAGAGACCATGACTGTTAAAGCCATCACTATGTTTGATACTGCACTCTTGCATCCTGCATTGTAATTCACAACTGACCTAGAGAAAGAACCTACATATGAATATATATACTTGTAAGGCTATCATGTGTGTGTAATGTTTGTATTAGTTAAGCTTGCAAATCATTGTCCATTTGTGTCGGTGGTATATGATTTGGCATTTAAAGGCAGTGCCGCACAGCCCCTGAAGGGACCTCTACCATTGCTTTTAAAGTTGTAGAATTGATTGGCTTTTTGTCTTTAAATATAAAATGGAAGGGACATCTACCATTGCTTTTAAAGTTGTAGAATCGATTGGCTTTTTGTTTTCAAGTATAATCTGGAAGTAAGATGTAAAGTTGTAGAATCGGTTGGCTTTTTGTTTTGAAGTATAATCTGGAAGTAAGATGTATATACGTACCTGTTGTAACATAGCAGGACATACTAGAGCCTGCCATGTTCATTAACCCAATGGACATCATCTCTTTGTTTCCATCCACCTGGTAGCCCTTTATTGAAGAAAATGTTCTTCCCACTGCAATTCCCTCCTGTAACAGCATATAAATATTCAGCATGTGAATGATCTATTGATATTTTTTTTTAAATTGCAAATCTCAGATCTACGATCGATATTTTCCATATTTTTTGAAAAATTAATTCATAGATATTAAATGCTTTGTACTAATCCATTTTCGTGAGTGCAATTAGTCCTGTGACAAGACCAGTTTTCAATGCCATTGGTAAGTAAGGACCATGAAAATATAGCATGTTTATTGAAGGAGGGTTCAGTCCTTTCTGCAAGTGCCCAATCTAAGGAAATTCGACAACAATTTATATAAATGCTTCAAAGAACATGGGATTCAATAGATTTATAAGAGACCACAAGCTAGAACCAAGCCCAGTTACAGAGGAATTTAATAACATATAAGAGAACCACAAAGTTGGTGAAGATCTCTCACAATGCTAATGCCATGGTTTTCATGCCTTGTAAAGAAGCTGAATATAGTAGCTAGAATAACTGATGTCAGAGGAGCAGCTTCCGAAATTCAGAACAGTTTGGTTTTTTTTCCGGCTCTGCAAAATATATGTAACTAATATATGTTTGAACATATATAGAATTCGATCTTATTTGTCTATTAACATAGATTCATCCTAATAAAAATAAGAAAATAACAAAACTTGATAAAGAGCCTGAGGATAAGCTAACAAATCTACAAAACTTGATAAAGAGCTTGAGAATAAGCTAACATATCTACAGAACTTGATAAAGAGCCTGAGGATAAGCTAACAGATTTATGTTTGCTCCATCCTCATAGTTTCACCCACTTGCAAATTAATTCTCAACATTAATTCCTAGAATGTGGTAAAAACAAATTCAACTTTGACTGGAAAGTTTTCCTACCAAACTGTGGCAGTTTTTGGTGTTTCACATTCTGCAGTAATGACTAGGGTTCTGATAAATATGGGTTTTTGAAAGGCAAATATCAAGGAAAAAAAATATTCTTACTCAAGTATTTTAATCATTTAGTTTGGGAATTTAGTGCCAAACAATCACAGGAAGCGTCTAATAATTAGAACAAAGACACAATGTTCCTAATGACTTTTGATCTCTTCTTTGCACTATGTCTCCTTGATCTCATGGACTTGTACTTATGATACTTGGCTTGTAGTTTCCCCAAACTTGAGTTGAAAACAAAAATATCAAATCAAGGAAAACCTAGAGGTGGTAGAAACAGTTTAAAAGTTAAGGTAGAAGTTGCTCAAAGACAGGTATATCAACACCTAGAGGTGGTATGAAAACAAGGATCATTGATGGACTAGTAAGCATCGCAAGAGCACTAGTACGAAGGAATTGGTTCAGTTGTAGCTCTTGACCCCTCTGGTTGCAGACAAGCTAGTCAGAGACACTGGTTGCACAAAACTCTTCTAAAATAAGTCTAAAACCATCCTAGAAGCTAGACAACATCTTGAAGATGATAACTATCACGTGAAAGTCCTCTAATAGCTGATGGTTTCCTCAAGTTGGATGATTGTTGTTTCCAAACGTTGCTACAATGATGATTTCCAAGGCTTTTATGGTTTTTGCTCACATCTAGATCAGAGAATAGGGTTGTTGTATGATGGTTTAAATGCACCCATAATTGAAGTTTAGGTTTTTTTACTGTTGTTTCACCCACGGGGGGGTCAGTTGATAGGCAATATCATATCACGTCCATTCATATTGGGGAATAAACTATGATACAAAAATGAGAAAATATATTCCCTCGTATTAAGGGGCCAAGGGGGCTTAATTATGTTATATGGCAATACAAATATTTAGGGTATATTTTATTACATTTCATGTAGAAGTGTTGGAGGGGACGTAGAGACAAAATCTTGTAAATATAATATTTAGGATGATATCATAAGTATTAATTTAGTCACTAGTATAAAAATGGGTAATTAGTGACTACACAACCAATACATTAGTCATGATGGGTAATTAGTGACTAAGCAACCAAAAAAGTTAGTCACGGCAGTGTTTTTAAGTGACACATCTAAAAATGACTAGCATAAACTACTAATTTAGTCTAGGGATAAAAAATACAACTAAATAACAACTACATGAATACGAATTAGTAGTATTTCTTACTCTAGATATATCAATGAATTATACTTATATTCTTGTAAATCATGTCTCTCATTCATATTATGGTATATCTCCAAGATGAACCACCTTGTCTACACCTTAAGGCTATGTTGTCACCATCCTTTTATGAATCCATAGATTATGAAAGTGAAATTCTCTCTCTTCCTTCGACCTCCCAATCCATTTTTGCATTCAAAAACACGTTTTGAATGCTTCAAAAACCCGATTTCACCAAATATCTTTCATTGGATTCCCCAAATACCACCAGAAATATCAAAACATTTAATAGTTAGACCGGTCTCGCTTCCATGAAAAAATGCCATCTAATCTAGATAAATTATTCACATAACATCAATCACATCTATACAAATACTAAATATCCTAATTTATTTTATTTCACATTCTATAACTAATTATTTCTAGTTCATGATCTTTATGCATTTTTTTAAGCAAGAGAAAGGAAATATGTGTTGGTATAATTTATCTCAATGACGTTTCAAACCCTAAAATCGGGTCCATCATCAAGACAGTTTAAGCTCACACGATTCTCCTCTTCTGGTTGAGCTCTGAGAGGAGGTAGGGTTAAGTTTGATTAGATTTTGATGGCATGGGAAAAAGAAGCTTGGAATCCTGTTGTCCACACCATCAAAATTAACCCTACCTCCTCTCAGATTTGATATCATTGAGTAAGGTCGACCTTAATCATTGTCAAAACATTCGATGGATTGCACATATATATGTTTAATTAGAGTTACACATGTAATATTTTTCTTCATATTTATGCTAACATTTTATTATATATCATATTGCAAACCCAAAAAGGTGGAGCTAGATGTGGTGCAACCTTGAATTCTTATGAGTACTAGGAAGGGTTGCTAAGCAGTGTGAAAAGAGCCCACAATTAAGTCTCTAATCCCTTCTACTCAATGAAAAACATCTCAACATGGGACCATCTTAGATGTGTTGGTAAGTTGGATGAGTTAAAGAAGTTGATCAATGCAATGCCCTTTATGCCTAGTCTTAGCTATTATAGAATCCATAACCATATAGAGTTAAGAATATCGGCAACCAAATTTCCTATTAACTTAAAACCACATAATTGTACTACATATGTGTCATGTGTCATTGTCTAACATCTATGCTCCATTAATAATATATTTCAATTGTGTTGCTTTACTAAATCAACTTGGAAGAGATCGAAAAATTCAATCCCCAACTCCTTCTTGATTCCCTTCCATAGAGAGTATGCCGCATTGAATTACCAAGTTTTATGCTTCTTCAAAACAATATTGGAATTGAAATTTTCTTTTCAATCTAAGAAAAAATATTGCAAGTTTGTTTAATTAGAATTATGTCATGGTTTAGGGCCAAAAATAGGGCCTTATGCAATACAATTTTTCTCTTAGATTCATGGGTCGTGCATAGCGATTGCAAGTTTGTTTAATTGGAATTATGCCATGGTTTAGGGCCAAAATATAGGGTCTTATGCAATACAATTTTTCTTTTAGATTCATAGGCCATAAATAGGACCTTGATCCATCACGCATGCCCTATGTGCCTTGATCCATCACACATGCCCTATGTATGGAATCTTCCATATGTAAGCACGGTATGGAAATGGCAATATAGATATTTGAAGTATAAAAAATGGATTTTAAGATGTAGGACATGAAAAACAATAGTTAGGGTCCAAGTCTATACCAACTAGGGCCTTGTATAACCAATATATGAATGCACCCAAGATTTTGATATTAAACTCATGCTTGTTAGATTTCGATTGCTTCTATTTAAGCATAAGCATTTGTTACTTTCTCCACGATGATAACATCTTGTTCTTTCTATTAATTTTGATATTGCACTCTTGCTTGTTAGATTTTGGTTGCTTCTATTTAAACATAAGCATAATTTAACTTGGAATTTATTATATATGTTTCCTAGTGCACTAGTGAGGAGTAAGATTATAATTCCTTACCATGCATTAAATCTACGTGGTAATAAATGAAAAAGTGTATATCCACCGGGAAATATGCCAACACTTGTTATTCTGGATAATCAAGGTATGGCCAGAATTACAATCATTACATAGGGGCTCAACAAGAACATCGCGTATCTTACAAGAATTGAAGCCGGGTGGGGAGGGTAACAATCATTCCTCCTTGCAATGTTTTCTATTATCAATTATATTAATTTTTTGGCCATATTTAATGATGGAAATTATCATAATTCCATCCTTGATTCTCCTTCCAACAACGATTTTTTTTTATAATGGTAAGCTTCCACCATTGTCTTCCAAAACCATCATTACATTAGTGACAATGATTTGATAAGCAAATGTGAGTATAGAAAAATATAATATGTTATACCAAATGCATTGTTTTAATTGTGGTCTTTGATAGGAGCTTGTTCATTACACCTGCAATACCAAAGGCATTAGTGTCAAAGCATATGTTAATAAATAAATACAAATAAGAGGCCTATTCTTACACATATTATACAAACCGTGGTTGCAACATACGAGAGAATAATTAAAACTTTGTTTTGTTTACTCCATTCATAATACAAACATGGCAGTGGTAACTATAGGGAGCTACCCATCAAGCACTCTCATCCCTTGGATCCACAGCAATGGTGGAGATCGATTAGGGAATGAATTTAGGTCTTACACAAAAAATAAAACGATTTGGAATTTTCATTGTGAGAAAGAGGAAAGGATAGGGTTATGCCCAGTTCTCCAACTGCAACCCTGTAGCCGCACCCATATTTTTTATTTGGCACACTCGATGGCATACACCTCTGTTTAATAATCCATACAATTCAATTCTGGAAGAATCCAAGGTCGTGGGTGTGCCCAACACTCCAACATACCTGTAGCCATACCCATCTGCGTTCTCTTTGCATGCTCGGGCGGCCAAACAAATTGCATTTTTCTTGTATATTGATACAGCAGTGATATATACATTTCTATGGGTTCACCAAATTGATTTATGGAAGGAAGAGAGGCACCATTACTAATTTGGGCTCGGCCTTCATTGTTCTCTTTTGGGTTCGAGAGGGATGCAATCAAACACATTTATTTGGTAGGAGCGTTGCAATGCCATGGCCAAGGAAAAAAGCTCCACAATTCAATGCAGCAGTGAAGAGGTAATTCTTCATCTTGTGAACAATTTTTAAGTGATATAAGTGCATGCTTGTGTGGTTGTGGTGGTGGCTCCATACCCATCTGCATTTTAACTTGGTATTTTCTTTTAATGCTATCAGTAGATCCCAAAATCCCTCACTGCCTTATCCATTTCAACCTCATATTTTGTCTTTTGGAGCTTTTTACAAACCAGTATTATCCTTGGGTAGTGGTTTTTTACCCCTAAAAGAGGTGAGGTACAGAATTGGTGTGTACCACCTTAAATATAGAACTTGAAACCCTCTATCAAAATGCATGTGCCTATGCTTATTTAATTGGGGATGAATTGAACCTACATGTAATGCTGACCATTCCCAAGATCAAACCCTAGATAGTAAGGAAAGGAATGAAGAGCAGGCTTTTATAAACAAACGGTGATGCAATCGGATCGAACCTAGGTACACTTAACAACCCTTAGAGCCTTTTCCTTTTTAGAGCCTCACTTTACCTCATATACCTGCTCATTTATTGCAGGTTATTAACCTTAGCTTACCTACTGCATACCTTACCTTCTTATTTACCCTTAGCCCCTTACCTTTAGTCCCTTATACTCCTTTCTGGAAGCAAGGAAATAAATACTTAATGCAAATGCATCTAGCAGGAAATTTTTGACACCAAGATGATAAAAATGGAACCATCATAATACAAAAGATTCCATTTGCTTTTATATATGTAATGTCTCCATCTGTGTCTTTGTATTAGGATTTTAACCTATCTGTTACAAAAGAACCATATATTGCATAACTATTGCATAGCTAGCTGTCGATACTTGTGCAGTCAATAAGACATGGATTAAATTGACTTTTCCAGGGGAACCATTTATATTTGGGTCTCTGAGTCAGGGTCCAAACCAATTTATGTAACCTCCTGAATATCATCAAATTGAACAACATCTTGCATGGTCATCTGGTGATACTTCACTATTTCACGTATAGATTTATTTTCATGAGCATAACTGGCATTCTCTTTGGAAATACGTTATTTTTCTGCTAGTAATGTCTCCAACTGAAGCCTTATCCGCAAAGTAAATAGTGAAACCAATAACTGGATATGGATGGAAATATGTGGAAGTAATGGCTTCTTAAACAAATAGTCTTCAAGACTGCAATTAATTGTAATTAAACTATAGCTTAAAAGGTACTCTATAAGGATATTATTTAGAATTATGTTTGATGCAATGCTTATTTTCTCAAAACATTGAGTCAAGGCTATGCCTATTGGCAATTTCCCATGTCCATTTTGCTTGCCAAAATCAATTTTTCGTAGGTTAGAAAGAGGCCATTCTAGGCTACATTTTGAAGTCATTCAATGATGTGAGTTTTGAATCCCTGACTCGGAAATTTATAGGGTCAATCCTTGGTCAAATCCTTCCTTTTTTTTAACTTGGTTATATGTGAGTTCTTTGAATCCTCAACCTGTGGGCATCCCTAGCTTAAATTGTGACCTACACTAGTAATTGTTTTTACACACATACAAGGCCACACCATTTTGATGGACCTAAAGGAGTTTTCATTGGAGATCCAAATAAGGAAGCGGATAAAATTAATTCATGCAGTTTTGGCATTGATTACATAGCTTCACACCCAATGGCTAAGTAAATGGCCGCCATCTATTTTCCTCTAGGGATCATTTAGCCATACACAAGGCCCCATTGCACCACATTATTCATATGTATTTGAATTAAATTTTCTATAAATATATATTTTTATTAGTGCATTTTTTGGTGCAATTTTGATTGTATGTTTTTGTCTGTGTATGTCAACAAAATATTCATATGTAAAAAATTTGTTGATTCTATTCCTTACCATTAATTTTCTAGTTATCTGTAATTATTTATGAGTCAATAACATCTAGTGTATCAGATCATCAATAATTCGTTTCATGTAGCATGTTGAAGAATCATCATATGGCCAAAACATTTTTGTAATGTGTTTGATTGAACACCTCTACACAATGTCTATATATAGAGAAACTGTATAAAACTTTTCACTCTTATTGTTTTTTCAATTATATTTCCAGCACACTACACATGGCTTAATTTGGCATTTCTTAAACCTATAATTAAAAGAATGACTTTTATAGTTCAAAGAAATGTTTACGGACTTGAGAGGCATTACGCATGAGGATAATATTTTTATTAGTTGAAGGCATTTGTTTTCCATTAAATGCTAGAATATATTCGCAAGTATCTTTCATATATAAAATTTTATTTTAATTATTGATAATAATTCTATTAAGTGTCTTATTTTATATATAGTTTGGTTATTCCCACATAACTATGATAAAGTACATGTTTAATGTATGATAAATTATGTTAATGTCATGGTTAGTGTATATTTTCTATGGCATGCAAGGTTCACTTATAACATTGTTTAATTTAATTTATTATATATATATATACAATAAAAATATTATATTATTAATATATATCTAATTAGATGGAATGTAAAACTAGTTCAATTTATAATTGATAAATTTTTTGCTAACTTATAAAAGGATTAATTGGTTTCCAAAAAGTAGATAAAAATAAGTATCCAAAAATGCTCTTTACCTATATGTCAACTAATCCAAATTATTGTTGTGTTTGGTTTTGACAATTGTCACAATTTTGTTCTTATTGGTTAGACCATCTTCATAGGGATTTCAACATAAGGAGTTTAAGGTTGAATAAAATATAACACAATTTTATTTGAAAGCCACAATTACTAATTTGGGATTTTGGGATCGAAATTATCTCTCCCTTTTTACCTCTATACATTTATCCATAAGACCTCCTTTTGATTTTCCCATATGATCTCTCCCTTTTGACCATAGCATATTTCCTTAGTTCACTTTGGAGTCCTTTAAGAGAAATCCTCTAGAAAATTAATGAACTTTGCCAATAATTTTTTTCCCAAGAAAAAATTCATGAGGAAATCTAAGGGATGCTTCTTCACATTTGTGGACAATATCCCAAGTAAACTAATTTGTGTAGACTATTGCATCTAACTTAGGGTGTTTATAATTAGGCACCTACTTGCTTAGAACAAGAAAAAACTTTCCCAACAACATAGGTGACAATTGATTGTTCTAATCCCTTTGGGAAAAATAGTCGGCAACATTTCCCCATGCCCTTAAACATGAAGTGAAAGTGATATTGTTGGTACTTTGCTATCCCAAACTAGCCCACAAAGGGAAAACATGCCATAAGTAGGGGTTTGAACTTGGGTGGGGGGGATAACTCCCCTTAACCACCCAAACTAGACCCAATTGGCTAAAATGTTTGGAACATCTCATCCTATCCTCAAGAACTTAAGTGAGATTAAGATCATTGGTAACCTGCCAACCCCAAGCAACTCGTGGGGGGGAATATGTTACAAGCAAGATTTGAACCTAGGTGGAGAGGATAACAACTATTGATCTTCACCACCCAATACTAACTTTTCCCATAATCTATATTAAAGGCATAAAAGATTAAATTCCAAAAAAATAGGAAATCCAAATGAATTGACCTAGTATGTGTTATTTTCTACTAAGTATAACCATCAGTCCATTTTGCTTGCTAAAACCATTTTTTTGCTGGTTGGAAAAAGTCTGTTCCGAGCTACATTTCCAAGTCATTCGATCACGTGAGTTTTGAACCCTTGAATCACAAATTTACAGGGTCAATCCTTGGTCAAATACTTCCTTTGTTTTGTTGTGAACCTGGTAATATATGAGTTCTTTTGAAGCCTCACTTGCATTCATTTCTCCTTAAACATGTGCGCATCCCTAGCTTAAATTGTGACCTACAATTGCAATTGTTTAAGCACACATACATGGCCCACTATTGAGATCGTGCTGGACCTAGAGGAGTTTTCAATGGAGATCCAAATAAGGAAGCAGATAAAATTGATTCATGTCGTCTTCACATTGATTACATAGCTTCACACCCAATGTCTAAGTAAATGGCGGCCATCTATTTTCCTCTAGGGCTCATCTAGCCATACACAAGGCCCCATTGCACCAAAGAAGCCCTACATGGGGAATGATTATGATGATAGAATTTAGTAACCTAACGCCTTTGATCTGGGTCTTTTCCAATCATTTATTTTGTAAATCTTTGCTCTTGTCCTGATACCCTTGGCCTCCAACCAGTCAACATAGAAACCATAGACTGAATTTTATGAACCCTGATAATTTGAATAATGTGCTTGAGTATTATAGAGAGAGAGATTCACACGATCATGTATTTAACAGTAGCATGATGCTCCTCTTTATAATTCTTCATTGAGTAAATACAGTGGGAAAATACTTAGGGCCACCAAACACTATGGGCCCAATACCACTTATAATTTAATTTCTCATTAAAACAACTTAGGAAATCCTTTTGCAATAGTGTTACTATTTTAACATCTTATTAAGACTTAGGCAATCTTGCTTATGCAAGTCTTTGGGGCTTAGCGCCAGCCCCTCTTGGTTCATATGGTTCACATGTGTCGACTCATAGCTCATCAAATATATAAGGAAGATATTACGATGATGTGATCCTCTTGTTCTCATGGTCATACGTTAGAATCATTCCTACTAGGGGAGGCTATTCCCTAGAGAAAGTATTCTAACTTAACCACCTAGAAGAACATCACACATCATCTTTTCCTCGACACATGAGCCACTACTTCGACACACGAAGCCTAGTCTTGACACGCGAGACTATATAGCAGCATCTTCCTTGACATATAAGGCATGCTTTGACACATGAAGCTTTGTCTCTATACATGAGACTCTTCTCCAATTTTCTCGAGACTAACTCAAGACAACCTCAACATACAAGTCGTTTCTTCGACACACGAAGCCTACTTGGAGAATGACTCATGATGCTGCAAATTTCAACAAGCAACAAGGAAAGGAATATGATAGTGTCAAATCTATGAGATATGGCCATCTCATGATTATGATGGATCAAGTACTTGTTGTATGTTGACAAATCTAGTTTTTATGTAAGTTTGAAGGATACATTGATTGAAAATTGTTTATCCTTTGTTTCTTTTATCTCAATAATGCCTTGTACAATTGTGAATTTTGTAAAACATTTCTGATTGGTGTCAAGCAGGGATTCCCCCTATCCCCCACCTTACTTGGGATTGATATAGCTGAGTTGGAGTCCCTTCTACGTGATCATACCTAGGACAATGATGGGTTACTACTCCATCTAAGTCTTGATATCCATATTGCTCTTCGTTGGCGGGGCCCCGCTGACTGTACTGCTGCATTCAAGATATGATTTGAAGCTATTGGATAATACTAGACATGGAATGGATGCAGCAGTGTAGTCTGTGGGGCCCTCCCCTAAAGATTTGAATGGTCTAGCATCAACTTTGAAAACTAGTTTAGGTATCACACAAAATACTTCATTTCCTTCTGAAGTTAAGGCGAAGAAAAGGGAACATACTGATTAGAATACATATCCTCTTAAACGAGAGCGTTTTCAAATTTAGATGGCAGTGATACAAGGCATTTCAAACAAGAATGCATTATGAGTCCTGAACAAATTTCCAGAATCATTAACAAATATGGAAGCCTCATCAACTCAGAAGTTGTTGGGAAGCTTGTGCATTTAATGCAGCTGGTTAGAAGTGATGATGGTAATAAAGGAATTGATTTGTCTTTTTTGGTGTACATCCCTTATAGGCGTTTCATAAACCATCGATCAATATGGCTATCTTAGCTAATTTGTGCAGTTGAGGGGCTTTCCCATTTTGGGTGATTGGCTTCAAGAATCCCACAAAGGAAAGACTAGAGATGCAAGCAGTCCAAAGGAGGGTGAAAAAGTTGTTGAAGAACTATTGTTAATGTTGTTATGTTCTCTTGATAGACTACCTATAGATCTTGATGCTTTGAAGATGTGTAATGTTGGGAAATTTGTAAACCACTTGAAAAATATCAAGAACCAGCAGATTCAGAGGAAGGCTAGGATCTTAGTTAATACACGGAAAAATGTGTCGATGTATAAATGCGAAACAAGGACACACAGTTTGGATCAAGCCAAGGAGAATCTTTTCCTTGTAAGCAGGCTACATGCAAATTTTATTATACTCATGGTGGCAGGCGTACAGGATTTGTTGAAGCTGTGAAAAACTCAACACCATTAAACTCTACTACAAAAGCGGGCTCAAGCAGATTAAACCACACATATATTCTATCAAGATCAACATCTGTCCCCTCGGGGTCTAGTGAGGTTTCTATATTTCTATCCTCAACCATTAGCACCAAGGATTCACATTGTAAGTCAACCATTTTGAGTGGCACAAATGAATTTCTAGTGACTTCATTTAAAGAAGAGAAAAGTAGTAGTTCTAGTCAATCATAGAATAAAATTCATTCTTGGTCGAGTGAGCCTAGAAAGACTGTAGGTTCAATTTGGAAAGAGGATTCCAGAAGCTCATAGCTATCAAAAAGTGACTCTTTGGAGTACAATTTTTGTCATATATAGCATCATATATATAAGATAAACTAGTACTCTTGACTTAACAATTATTTTGACTTATCATATCTTCCATTTTGCTTTATAAAAATATATGTGAATGTTTATAATTCGTTTAAACTTTATGGATTTGTGTGTGCGTTAATTTTTTTCATCCTTTCTTCCAGCAGAGATTTGAATCTTTTTGTAAAGATCTCAAAGCAACTTATGCAATTGTATTTGGCTTTTTGAAATTCTCACAATATTGCAACTATTACTGTTAACTCTATTTTGTGTTTTATTTTTGTGGGGTTACTATTTTTGTTTCTTAGCGAAGTTATTTCGATATGAGGTATGATTCTTGGAATATCAGGCACTACAATATTAGAATTTTGTGGCATTGAGATAATGAAGGTGATAGTATTTTGTTCTTTTATGCAAAATGTTATTGATGTGATGTCCAAAGGTTAGTATGCAAAATGTTATTGATGTGATGTCCAAAGGTTAGTATGCAAAATGTTATTGATGCATTGTCCAAAAGGTTGTTATGAATATGTATGCAAGATTTCACACTTTCTCCATAATTGAGGCTGAGTTTGCTAGTTTTAAAACTAAGGCAGTCTTGTAACATTATACCTTTTGTTGTTCTATACGAGGCCAATTTCCAAAGTGTGTTTATTTTCTATATAGAAGTCACATTGCAGGCTATGACACTATCCAGTATGCTTGAATATGCATTTGGTTCCTCATCAACTCCAAAGTTGAGAGATGTAGCTAATCGAGAGTTTTGGAGTTGAACAATTGTATTGTATTTTTTGTAGGCATTCGAGTAAAAGATATAACTCTTTGTTTTTTAGGTTGGGGTTTAAGTGGGTAGTGAGATTCAATCAAACCTTGCTCCATGGAAACCAAGAAAAGTGAGATCAATCTTTCTTGGCTCACTGGAACCAAGAAAAGTCAGATCAACCTTTCTTGACTAATTATTTCTTTCAACTTTTTGTATTCTTCTTTAACAATTTCACATTGCCAATTAGGAATAGTTGTTAGATTGTGTTATATTTGGCACATTCATAATCTTAATTTCAATTCTTATATGCAAGGAATCCATCTTAATATTGTATTGGAACTGACATGAACATAAGTGAAAATATATTTATCCTTATTTACGTACCCTATGTGTTATCGTTACCATGAAATGGTATTATATAAATTTCACCATTTGTGTATCTTTATAAGTATTGCATGTTTGAAACTTAACAATGGATATTTTTCCCTCTCCTGTAAAGATTAAAAAAAAAACTAGATATAACCCAAGAAAAGGTAACTAAACGTTGTTAATTCCCTTGATTGCAAGAATAAATGTAGATGAAGTGGAGGCGATTCATTGCTTCTTGTGAATGGCCCAAATCCAAGCTATGCACCTAATCATATGGTGTTATTGGAAAGTAAGAGGAATTTTTCTATGTTCATATGGGTTCAAACATTGATGTTTGTTTTGATAGGAAGGTAGGGAAGTCCATCCACTAAAGGGTTTCAATTTTGCGTTTTTATGGAGTTTAATTTATTAATATTATAGAAAACATGAGCTCTCTATGGCTATACTTGTATTTACATGATATAAAATTGGTAGATTGGCAGGTTGTTGTGTGAAACCTCTGCAATTCTCATATTTTCTAAGCATTGCATTTACTATTGGACTATTAGTCTTTTACATTCTTTGTTACATTGATCTCTTGCTTGGGTTGTATTTTACTCATTTTTCCTTCCCCATTACTATTTCATTGGGTATTCCACTATCCAACGCTACAAATTGATCAATTGCCCCTGCAATCCCAATGTGATCATTATTAGCATTATACTATTATTTTATTTAGCTTCATGTGTGCTTATATTAAGATGTTTTAGGTCTCCTGTTTGTTGCAACTTGATAATATTATATAAAGGGGGTATTAAAAATGGGTTGTTAAAAATGGATACCTACAATTTCTGGTGAAACTAGGGGTTTTCTTAATAGGAAAGGTATATTGGGAGGGGGGTTCAACAATACAATTTTAGGAGGCATTTTCCAATATTTAGTGAAATTAGGGATATTCCTTATTATCCTACGAACGATCGTGCTATGTAACAAGTTCAATGGGTGAACCCCCCGTGGTTTCACCCCTTTAAGAACAATTTCGACTTCACAAGATAATATCATATATGTATGCCAATGTTCTATGGCACACAATGCACCTAGAACTGTCCTAAACAACTTATAACTGAGAAATGAGGGTTCTTATTGCTGTTGGTTATGCCCAAAATTGGAATTTAACCTTCAAATTCGGCTCAGATTTAGAAAATAAGGCTATTTGTGTCTGTTGTTGTGGAGACTGCCTTAGAATGATGCCCATAATTCATCTTTTGCAACTCTTATGACCTTAAACATGATGTATGGATACTCATCATTATGTATGGATACTTGTCATGATGTATGAATATGATATTATAGCAGCCTTTAGTTCAATATTTTGAATTTTCAATGCTTTTCAGGAGTAGAAAGTTTTTAATTGAGTACATTGGAATTTCAACTTGTTTAATCTAAAAAGTAATCCAATAATGCATTGTCTAGTTCATCAAAGAGTGCTTTATCTATGAAGTAAATCACTATCCATTGTACTGATCTTTCATTTGAATATGATTCTGATAGCAACCTTTAATTCAATATTTTGATGCTTGTCAAGAGTAGAAAGCTTTTAATTGAGTACATTGACGTTTCAACTTTTATAATCTGAAAAGCAAGCCAAAAATGCATTATGTTGAGCAATTGATTTTGTTGTTAAAGGAGTTTCTGCACATTGGCCTGATGTAACTTAAATGTTTCGATATTCCTTACTTCTTCCTTTGCTTCGCTTCTCTCTTGCTCTATTTAAAAGATTTTGAAAAGATTAGAGCAGATAGTACCCTATCTGCTTTGTAAATTTCTTTGGGTTCTTATTGTTTCTAGTACAAACCCTTATTCTTATGTTCTTTTTGCCAATTTAACCTGGTTGTCTGTTACAAGGATAACACTAAGACTGCACTATTGGATGCCATGTATGTGTTTCTCAAGAGGCCAGAGTATATCAAATATGTGTCAAATTTGGTCACTGTTTCTTCTCAAATTGTTTTGACTAGACCACCAAGTGAGTGACTATTTTTCATCTCTGGTAATTTTCATTCTTAAAATCGTAGTGTGAAGTGCCCATTCAGTTCACCTTTTTATTGATAAACCTACTCATGTTGGAAGTTAGATTCGAAGGGTCATGCAAATTTCAGTAGGCAATTCAAATGTTGGGGTCTGGCTGCACTTTGTTTTTTAATCTTGCAGTTTTTTACATATGCAAGTGTTACTAGTTAGTTGCTCTCTAAAGTCTAAGAAAATAAAGAATTGATGCTGCAATATTTCTCATGATTTTGTCAACAGTCTCAATAATTTTTTTAAATGGTTTCTTTATGAATTTCTTCTGAAAATTTCATGATTTGGACCTCTTTCTTTTTAGACAAACATTAAAAAGATTATTTGCTATCATGATTGGATTAATGCTATTAGGTGCATGATTGAATGGAAAAAATTCCAAATGGTCTCTGCATATCACAGACTCGGGTATTAAACATAATATCATAATCAAAGTTTAATGTTGTTTGGGCGTTGTCGGACAGTAACAATTGTAGATGTTATAAACTTGACTTTAACTCCAATGAGTGTCTCTTCCTTTCGTTAAACTTGTATCACCAATCAGTCGGTTACATAAATATAAAAATTCAGCCAGGTTTCCTTTCCTCATATACCTTGTATAGCTTGGTCTTGCTAGCCGAGTATCATCTATAAATTAAAAAGAATGGATTTTTTTAAATAACCGATTATCTTGCAAGAAAATAAGATGATACACATAAATGATACCTTAGAAGGAAGCCTGTAGCTGTGCACAAGATTTTGGCATTGGATCTGCTTCACTGTTCCCATATAGAATGGTCTTCATTTCTCTAATGTTTTTAGCTAGTTCTACCATCTGCAAAAGCATAATCTAACAATTAGACAGATGTAATAGGTGAAGAAAAATTGAAGAGATAATGGTATTCCAGATGGTGTGTATGTATAAAGGATGAGATCAACAAAGTGGCCAAACACCAAACCATGGATGGCCCCACAATAGATAAAATTAACACAAAAATTATCGTTTAAATCGGTGCATAAATACAAATTCTTATTGTATATTCTATTGCATAAATACACATTCCATGTAACACCTATCCAAAAATATCATAACCACTAGACCAAACCTGCTAATTATAACCACATAAAACAGCACTAGTAGATAACCTGTTATCCAAGGTTCTGTAAAACATGTTGATAATCTAACTTCACAAAGAGATTACTATCTTAAAATAGGTTTGCGGCATTTCCTTTCTGTTATCTCCCAAATTGACCACCGTCTTTTTGGGTGATAGAATAGGTAAAAAAAAATTATTTCTGTGAGTCTTGGGTTTCAAATTTTGATATTAATGGGGTGCATGAAGGAAGATCTGGAAGCTCTGCAGATCTACACATTTGTATAGATTAAATAGCCAGTGTGATATAAAACTTCAGATGTAAATACAATGGAGATTGAAGAGCAGCAGTTTGTGAACATATCATTTGATGAGGGGTTTCTCCAAAGTTATATAATTCCATTCTCGCCAACTTGATCCAGTTGAAGATAAGACACATGTCTCTACGAGAGTAATGGGAACATATGGTTATTGTGCTCCAAAGTATGCCATAACAGATCTATGTGCCAGCTGTAGTAATATCATCTATTCTTGGGACAGAGCATACCCATCTTCTTGGAAATAACCAAAATGATAAAGACAGCAGGCAACATTTGTGTGACTCGGGATTTCAAAGGCAATTCGAGATCTATCCTCCAGGTTTTTTTCATATTGCAAAGGGTAAACACATGTCAGGGTATGTAATCAACCTCAGGATTGAAAGGCAGATTTTCAGCCTTGATATAAGCAGTGCTACAGGTGGCAAAGAGAGTCAGTCTTCCCAGCTTTCAAGCATCTTTTTGAGGCAGCAGTTCTAGGATCGAGTGCCACATCTTCAATGTCAAGTCAATTCCTGAATTTCAGCCAGAATCTCAGTCCAACTCAAAGCAACTCATACTTATGAATCCTATCATGAGTCTCGAGTTTATGATTTGCTCAGCAGTTGTCAATTCTCTGTTTTGCATGTTCGTTCACAGATTGAACCATTAATAAAGACAAGTCAAGTGATAATTCGGAGGAATTTTCTGCTGAAATCACGTGATCTTGCGGGGCCATTTCGACAGCCTTCCCGAACTCCAAATTCAGATCTGGAAGCACCAATGGATAGCTTATGATCTTTAGATCAAAATCGACTATTCGAACATGCAAAACGGGTATCGGACGGTTGAGAAAATCGATTTTTTCCAAAGACAGTTTTTTCAGGAATCCTACAGGTTTCGGCAGCTTAGGCGAGCCCGGCAGAGCTCATTAGCTGCCGAAAGGTCTGACTTCCGGCGGCTAAGGCACGAAATTAGCAGAAAGCAGCGTTTGGGTTTTAATTTTTGAAACAGTTACAGCTTTCGGCAGCTTAGGCGAGCCCCACAGAGCTCATTAGCTGCCGAAAGGTCTGACTTCCGGCGGCTAAGGCACGAAATCAGCAGAAGAGTTAACTGCCGAAAGCCTGTTTTTGCCAATTTTCTCTAATTTCGCCCAGATCTCAGTTTTGTTCGCTGAACTAGCAGAGTAAAGGCTATAAAGCCACAGAACCAAGACTATTTTGAGGAGGTTCAAGTTTGGATACATTTTGGGCTATGTACTTGACACTTTCTTGCTATATGAATCACAGTTTTCTTTGGTCATTAGATATCAATCTTTCCACAATTTCCATTATTCTACATTTGATTCTATTCAATTCAGTTGTTCAGAACTGTCATCTTCTGATACAGCTCATGGAGGAATTAGATCTTCTTTATATTCTTGTATGACCATACAGCTCTGTATTTGGTTATCTTGAATGTCTTTCTTCATACCTTGATTATTTACTGTAGCTGATATTTGATTTCTCGAAGCACTGGCTTATTTAGAGGCATGGCATGTTGTCTCACTGCTTAGTCTTCTCAGTTATCCCATTGATCCACACTTCGATTATTATAATTTCTTAAGTTACCAAGCACCTTTGGTCTACAACCACAAAGGGTTTCTTGGAGTGATAACAAATTGGCGCCGTTGCCGGGGAACGGAGAGTGAAGCAAGCTTCCCTGGGAGACGACATAGTTTCAGCTTTTGATGATAGACAAAGGTTGAGCATTATATTGGTTGTAAACATCTATCTGGCGACTCCACGTTCAAAGGACTCCACTGGGGAGGATCCTGTTGATAAAATATGAAGAAGCTCAAATCAAAGTCCAGGTATCAGTTCATTATTTTGCTTCATGAACTGTTGTTGTTCTTTATTACCTCTTCATTCTTTTCCCTTCGCGTGTAAAAGAGAATTATTTTCTGTTTTGTATATTCAGAAAATCATCATCCTTCTTGTATATATTCATCTTTAGAAGAGGAAAGCCTACAGCCCTGCATTGTAGATGTAGATTCGGTAGCTTTACCTCAGCCCATTCACAAAGATGACCACTGTATTTCGTTGCCTTCAGAATCTGATCAGCCATGTGACCTTGAAAGTATAGAAATTGTTTCAGACCCTATACAGATCTCAGCCCCTCTTGTTATAATTTCTGTACCTTGTCATGAACCCGTTAACTCTCATGATCAGCCCACAGCCTTTGAAGTTAAGATCCGGATGAAGATGTTTAAGCCTTTAAAGCTGCCCCTTCTTCTTCATCCTTATCCCGATGATTGTTATGAATATCTCCCTTGGTTTTCTGGAGAAAATCAAACTTCAGCTGAGGAACACGTGGAATCCTTTTTGGATTTTGTTGATCGCTTTCAGCTTACCCATGAAGATGTGGTCATGAGATATTTCTCCAAGTCTCTGATCAAAGATGCTGCTATATGGTTTAAAAGTCTGAAAGCTGATTCAATTGGCTCTTGGACCGAGTTCTCTAATGCTTTCTTGAAGTATTGGGGCAAGTACAAATCTTTTGATTCTTACCTTGCTGACTTTTATGCTTTGAAGAGAGAGCAGAATCAAACTTTGCATATTTTCAATCGAAAGTTTAGCCGCATATATCATGACATGCCTTTGGAGATCCGACCTACAGAAACATCTGCTATGATACATTATGTTATGTGTCTTCATTCAGAACTTGCCCTTCTTCTGCTGGAAAGGGAGTCTTCATCATTAACCCAGTTGTTTGAAGATGCACAAAAGCTAGAGGAGAACATCCGTGCATCCAGGTGGATCAGAATGCAGGCTGACTCTGAAAATCTGCAAACATATGAGCAAGAAGACAGTCAGGACATTTCAGATTCCGAGTATGAAAGCAGTGGGTATGAAACAGATTCGTACCAGCAGCCCGAAGGTGAGTACATTTCAGATTTCGAGTATGAAAGCAGTGGGTATGAAACAGATTTGGACCAGCAGCCTGAGGGTGAGTACATTTCAGATTTAGAATCAGTTTCTTCAGTATGTGCAGAGTATTCCAGAGACAGGTATGACTATGAAGTTTATGACCAGTTTGCAAATCAAGAAGCGCCTATGTTAATTGATGATTATATAGGTAACTACATATTTTCAGCTGATCCAAACTCATATGATATAAAACCTATTCTGTCACCATCTTGTGTACATTTGTCCTGAGGAAGAAGTTATCATCTTTATTGATCAATCACTGATTTCGAGAAAACAAGAAGATGATCAGTCCTCTTGTAGAGAAACAATCATGGCTGAGCATGAGGCTGCCATAGATGTGCAACTGTTTTCCGAGGAGCATGTTACTTATCTTCCTTCTAAGGATCCAGTGGCAGCTTTCATGGACCTATGCTTTTCAGAGAACCTGGAGATTTCAGATTTCCTTAGCTTGCCAGTTTTTCCGGGTAAGTATGGTTTCCTAAAGGAACTCTTATTACTATTGATTCATGGAAAATATCAGTTGTTGAGCAGTGATAGAGATAAAGCTTCTTCAGTCTTGAAATTGCTTGGATGGCTACTATGGAAATCAGCATTCACTTAACAAATGGTACAGCTGGTTAGTGTAGGAGTAGGAAATAAGCTCGCTGCCCGAGCATTTCTTTCTTCCAGTTTGCAGCAGAAATAATAGTTAACTTGGTTGAATAAAGGCAGGCTACAGGCAGACTACAGCAGGTTTGCAGAGGGAACAGTGGCACAGGCTTAATGACTCCATGCCCAATGCCAAAGGCAGCTTGATGACTCCATGCCCAACGCAAAAGGAAACCAGATGACTCCATGCCCAATGAAACACTAGAGTTTAAAGTTCTGTTTGAGTTTTCTCCAGGAAAGGCATTTGGTTCTAGGATTCTTGGAACCTCACTGGGAGGATTCCATCCCCGAGTAGGAGCCAGATGTTATCTCCCAAATTGACCACCGTCTTTTTGGGTGATAGAATAGGTAAAAAAAAATTATTTCTGTGAGTCTTGGGTTTCAAATTTTGATATTAATGGGGTGCATGAAGGAAGATCTGGAAGCTCTGCAGATCTACACATTTGTATAGATTAAATAGCCAGTGTGAGATAAAACTTCAGATGTAAATACAATGGAGATTGAAGAGCAGCAGTTTGTGAACATATCATTTGATGAGGGGTTTCTCCAAAGTTATATAATTCCATTCTCGCCAACTTGATCCAGTTGAAGATAAGACACATGTCTCTACGAGAGTAATGGGAACATATGGTTATTGTGCTCCAAAGTATGCCATAACAGATCTATGTGCCAGCTGTAGTAATATCATCTATTCTTGGGACAGAGCATACCCATCTTCTTGGCAATAACCAAAATGATAAAGACAGCAGGCAACATTTGTGTGACTCAGGATTTCAAAGGCAATTCGAGATCTATCCTCCAGGTTTTTTTCATATTGCAAAGGGTAAACACATGTCAGGGTATGTAATCAACCTCAGGATTGAAAGGCAGATTTTCAGCCTTGATATAAGCAGTGCTACAGGTGGCAAAGAGAGTCAGTCTTCCCAGCTTTCAAGCATCTTTTTGAGGCAGCAGTTCTAGGATCGAGTGCCACATCTTCAATGTCAAGTCAATTCCTGAATTTCAGCCAGAATCTCAGTCCAACTCAAAGCAACTCATACTTATGAATCCTATCATGAGTCTCGAGTTTATGATTTGCTCAGCAGTTGTCAATTCTCTGTTTTGCATGTTCGTTCACAGATTGAACCATTAATAAAGACAAGTCAAGTGATAATTCGGAGGAATTTTCTGCTGAAATCACGTGATCTTGCGGGGCCATTTCGACAGCCTTCCCGAACTCCAAATTCAGATCTGGAAGCACCAATGGATAGATTATGATCTGTAGATCAAAATCGACTATTCGAACATGCAAAACGGGTATCGGACGGTTGAGAAAATCGATTTTTTCCAAAGGCAGTTTTTTCAGGAATCCTACAGGTTTCGGCAGCTTAGGCGAGCCCGACAGAGCTCATTAGCTGCCGAAAGGTCTGACTTCCGGTGGCTAAGGCACGAAATCAGCAGAAAGCAGCGTTTGGGTTTTAATTTTTGAAACAGTTACAGCTTTCGGCAGCTTAGGCGAGCCCCACAGAGCTCATTAGCTGCCGAAAGGTCTGACTTCCGGCGGCTAAGGCACGAAATCAGCAGAAGAGTTAACTGCCGAAAGCCTGTTTTTGCCAATTTTCTCTAATTTCGCCCAGATCTCAGTTTTGTTCGCTGAACTAGCAGAGTAAAGGCTATAAAGCCACAGAACCAAGACTATTTTGAGGAGGTTCAAGTTTGGATACATTTTGGGCTATGTACTTGACACTTTCTTGCTATATGAATCACAGTTTTCTTTGGTCATTAGATATCAATCTTTCCACAATTTCCATTATTCTACATTTGATTCTATTCAATTCAGTTGTTCAGAACTGTCATCTTCTGATACAGCTCATGGAGGAATTAGATCTTCTTTATATTCTTGTATGACCCTACAGCTCTGTATTTGGTTATCTTGAATGTCTTTCTTCATACCTTGATTATTTACTGTAGCTGATATTTGATTTCTCGAAGCACTGGCTTATTTAGAGGCATGGCATGTTGTCTCACTGCTTAGTCTTCTCAGTTATCCCATTGATCCACACTTCGATTATTATAATTTCTTAAGTTACCAAGCACCTTTGGTCTACAACCACAAAGGGTTTCTTGGAGTGATAACACTTTCTTTTCTTAATGATAACAATAAGGAAAAGAAAGAAAGAAATCAAGGAAATTAATCAAAGAAGAGGAAGGTTTAGCATCCTACAGCAATAGTTTTTGCACGATATCTCAAGTGCCAATTTAGTTGTTCAAGACAGATAAGCTCTCTACCTTATGAGGGCACTTGACTATTGGTAATTAAAAGGCCACATGCAAGTCCTCTTTCACCCTTTAAATATTGAAACTTAGGTCTATATTATTCCTTAAGATTCTCTCCAAGGACACTATTTGTACATTCCATGCTTCCTCGACAATCTGCTTTTCTGCCAATCACAATACCCAAATGTTAACTAAGAATATTTATATATCCACAACCATATTGTTTAGGCTTCAAAAAAATGCTTTGAATCTGTTGCTCGCCCTTTTCTCCCGATATCTTGGTCTTCCCCTCTTCTGATTAGTTTATGAATCCCCAGAAAGGAATTTCATAATTGCGATAAACTGGTCACTTCTATAATACTAAGGTTCTGAAAAGATTCAATTGCAGAAAACTCAATGTTCTGAATATCAAGGCAGCAAATGAGGCAGAAAATTGCTCGGATTTATTATAATTATGTGGCTCCAGACCTGGAAGTTTGGTAATATGCAATGTTCCCTATTTGTGGTCATCTGTCAAGACTCCAACATTAATAAAATTATCTTATCTCATTTACCTAGTTTGACATGGTTGTTCATTCTTAAATTAATTTCAAGCATGATTTGTCTTTATTGACGGGAACCTCAATGATTGTTACTCTTTGATAAGTAGAATAAGAGAAGGCACTATGTCCTATAGAGAAATCATGGTCAAGAAAAGCTTATCAGCATCCATAAATAGTTGTATATAATTTACTCATTCTTTCATTATTACATTTGGGATCAGATTGGGTGGCAGAGGCATGAAAAGCAGGGACATGGGGTAGTCATTCAGGATTTCAGAGCAGTTATTAAGGACTCCCCTCCTCTTGGCTAGATCCATCCTAGACCTACCAAAAGATGTCATTTTATGCAGATGAGAGATAGTATCATTGTGAGACTTAGCCTATAAACCTAAACTTTGGATGCACGTCCTCATGATTCCTCTCAGTCAATTCTGATACTCGAGTCTATATGCTTACACATGAGAAAGAATTTAAAGTGGTAAGTTCAGATTTCCTCATACAACAAACTTACCTCTTGTACCAGATGGTTCACGTGTCACTTAGTAACCTGTGTCTACCCTATCCAGCGATTCCCAAAACCTCAGATCTCTTATACCTCAAAAGTTGGACCTCACAGGATCCGATCTCCAAGCAAGCAATATCGACCATGGGAAACAGCGGGACAATGATCGTCACCAGTACTCTGGGAGCGGATTTAGCACTGACAAATTGTGCATATTGTTCTTCTTCTGATTTGCGATGGTTAATCGTTATGGGACTTATTCAGGCCTTGGTATCCATTGGATCTTCTATTTTCCTAACCTTGGGCCTGCATGAAGGCATACTGGATGGTTGTATTGTTCTGAATCCTATTCGGTGAAGCCATGCTAAGGTTTGTTCCACCAGAAAAGAAATTCAAGTTGGTCTTGTTAATGCATGAACTAGAGTTTGCCAAAACTAAGGGCAAAACTGAACAGCTTGATGCTGTAGTTCTCGCTAAACAGCTCCAAAAAATATTCTTGGATCAAGTTTTCACTATGGGGTAGAGAGTTACGTTTGAAGACTGTGGAAAAAATTACATGCTCACTGTGAATCAGACTATTGTGGAAGGAAGATTACAAAAATATAAATAGAGGAATGTTATCAAAAGAAACATATTGTATCTTTGAAGCATCACCAAATTCTGGCATAAAGATAATGAATCAACGTGAAGCAACAACATTTTTAAGCAAAAGGATTTTGACCTGCAAAAATTGGGCATCGGTGGCTTTGCTGAACAATTCCAGGACATATTTCGCAGAGCATTTACATTTAGGGTTTTCCCTCCACATGTCACAAACAAGTTGGGTATCAAACATGTTAAAGGAATGCTTCTTCATGGACCCCTGGAATAGGAAAGACACTTATTGCCCGTCAAATTGGAAGGATGCTCAATGACAACAATATACACTAAATACCTCACCTGGATCCCTACCGTAAACACTTGCACAAACTGAAATGTTGGGAGTAAATAAACCTGCACTGTACTACCATCTCGAACTTGCAAACGGCTCATCAATGCCCCCACTCCCGGCATGCATCAAGTAAATCTAAAGTTAATCTGACTTGTTAAAGAAAACTTCTATGTGTAAAGCAGGAATTTGAAGGAAAAAAAAAACAGATCCATTTCAAATTAATCAAACCCTAATAAGGGCGAATTCAACATAATAAAGAACAGAAAGGCATGGGATAAAGTAACTTGGCAACGGCTAGGCTAGACTTTTGAATGCATCTTCTTCTTTTTCGCCATTTGCAGTTCTCTTCACACTGTAGAAAGCATGTCCAGGTCTAGTGGACAAAGAAAGTATGTATGGTGGGATTGGGCTGGGCGCGGGAGGAACAAGGTCGGGGCAGGAACCCCAATAGTTGAGGTTATATAATGTTTTTTTTTGTTATGTTTTTGTTTTTGTTTTTGTTTTTATTTTTATTTTCAAATATAAATTTCACATGTGAAGCATGTAAAAATCCACTTGTAGTTTCAGCTCCTCCATCAATGTAAATTTCACATTCATCAGGGAAGCACTCTTGCATCCAATTCCCATTCATCATCACTGGAAACCAATATCATAGTTGCAATTTGTCCCTTGCCGGAGGATGTGGTTTGCAATATTCTTCAATTGAGAGATTTATTTCCACAAGAGTGGAGGAAAGTGCTTTTATACCACTATAAGATACCAGCCAAGAATAGGATAGAATCTCAACTCAAAACACAAATTTTTAGCAGAAATTTCACTAGTAAATTTTAACAATTATTATAATCTGCAAGGTGATAACTCTGGATACTGACTCCTCTCCAAAGGATGGTAGGAATGGCCTTAGGTTTTGGTTTTTATATGGGAAAGTGTGAAGCAACAATTTAGACAGAGGAAAAAATTGTGTGGATCCTTTGTACAAAGCACAAAGACCATTTATGTTTCGAGCATCAACACCTCTGAAGTCTACTGCAATGCTTTTGAGTACATCCACATATGCAAACTAGATAAGGGTGAAGTTAAGTATGATTGTACATATATTTGGTCTCATGATGGTATTGGGGCAGAAATAAATATTAGATGATAAAATTATTTAGAATTTGGGAGCTTTTACTGTAATTTGGAACAGTAGGCTGGATTTTCCATTTCCTTTCCCAAGAACTAAATGTACTTCTCTAATTTGGGTATGGATTTGTAATATGGTTTATTTAATTCCTAATAAACCACATCAATTTGTAAAATTGTATTTGAGTTCATATAATACATTTTATAGGCAAAACATTAAAACTAGCTAGTTGGACTACTCAACTAGTCAAGATTCAAACTGCCTCAAACATTAAAATACCCTCCCAAAACCCTTATATACAGGTTGTATGAGGTTATTGGGGCTGTTATTGAACTACAAAAACTTACGGCACGTCATTTGGATTCATATAATTCATTTTATGCAAGTTATGGAAAAACTAGTCAGAATTTGTAGTCTAATGAGCATAGGTATGAAAATGACTTAATTACTTGCAGAATTTTTAAATGAATATATATGAATAGCAAAAAATATGGTTTATCAAGAAATAAACATCATCTTACAGAGATTTAAGTAGCACCAAAATGACCCTAAGGGTCCTAGCAACCTCCAGCATGAAACATGTACCAATTACATCAAGGAAATCTCCTTTGGGTGGAGTCTGCAATACATAAAGATGGTAGGTCTTGAGAAGAATGAGTGGACCTGCAATAAATTCAGAACAGGTCCGTAATCCTTCTCCATCATGGCAGAATTCGAATCATCATTGATTTATGTCCAACGGAGAATTAGAGAGAAGAGAAGAAGGCAGAAGGTTGTTGCAGGAGTGGTTCCTTCTTCAAAACTCTTAAACTCTTCTGAATCAATTCAACCCCAACTTGAGATCAGTCTTTAATGTCTGCATATCAGTATTCAATGGCTGCAAATTAGTATTCAATACCTACAAGAGAGAGTGGAGGAGAGACTATAACAAAAATGTCTAAGGGGAGCATCACCCAAAGCAAGGTTGAGGCACATCACTCAACAAGAGAAGCTGAAGCTCTCATATTCAATTAAAAAATGGTCAAAATATGTGAATTGGAGTTGGAATCATTCTTTTATAGAATTTAGGGTGACTTGCTGAGAAAGTTCAATAGCTTGGTGACCTGTGAGAACCCTTCCAAATTGGCCACACCTGAGTGGTCCATATACTTGCCTTGCTTTTGCCTTACAATCTTTCCTTTCCTTTAGAAACTATGCCCCCCTTTGTCTCAATATATTTCCTTCTTTTTTAGAGTTTCCTACTTTGTAAACTGAACTCCCTTTTTAGAAATTGCACCCCCCTTTGTCTCAATATGTTTCATGCTTTGTAAACTGAACTCCCTTTTGGAAACTGCATCCTCCTTAGCTTTTCCTAGCTATTTCTAATTTCCTGCTTTTGTTGGAGTATTAAAAAACCCACTTATACCATTTTAGACTTAGGATATAATTAATTAACCATTTATGATCAATTTCCTAAGTTTTGACTAGATAAATAGGGCTAGTTTTGTCTTTTAGTGGACCACATGTTATCCTAATTCACCAAAACGAATTTGGATAGATTTTGGATAAGATTTCCTTGGATTCTGTTTGATTTTATTATATTCTTGAATTAGAAAGATAGTTTCCTGATTTAGACAGCTTTATCCTGTGTTTTCTACTTTCCAGTGGATAAGGAAAAGCTAGTTGACTTGGAAACTCTTACCACTTGGGAAATTTGACCTCCACATATTTTCTTCTCTCCTAAATCCATCATTACATTCCATTTACCTCACTCATGAGTTGCCATACCATATGCAGCCAATTTGTGAGCCTTTAGATTGTTTAGGAAAGTGTTTTTTGACACCTAGGGGTTTTTTTTCCTTTAGTAAGCCTTTTATTTTTGTGCTTTTCAACTTGCCTATAAGGAATTCGATTTTCTCCATGGAAGATGTATATTGTAATCATATTGATGAATAAGATACATATTGTTTTCCACAAATTATCTTCTTTATTCTTCTTCTCTCATTCTCGGAAATATTCCATCTGAAGTTGTCTTATTGAATCTAGATCTAAGCCATTGAAAATATCACATGGTATCAGAGCTAGATTGATTCAAAAAAATTTCCAGTGTGTTTTTTGCAGGGTATTTCCATCACCAGGAGCGCACCAACATGGATCAAAATCAAGCTAAAGTTGTGACTCTCACTCCCTTCAACTACTTTGACTGGAAGGTGCATATGATCATCCAACTTCGAAGCAAAGGATTGTATAGAGTCACTATGGGGCTTGAAACTGAGCCAGGAGTTGTTGCATTAAAATCCAAATGGTTCAATAGGATTGATGAAGCTTATGGGTTAGTTTGTCTCTATGTATCTCCAGATCTTCTATTCCATATTAACTCTCTATCCACTCCAAATCAAGTGTGGACAAATCTAGAGTCTCTCTTTGGAAAACAAGACGAGCTCAGAGGTCATTTATTGGAGATTGAGCTGATCTCACTTAGTCCAAGTAATTTCAATTCATTAGAAGAGTTCATTTCAAAATTCAAGAACCTGGTGCTTCAACTCAAGCAATGTGGCATAGATAAGAAGGATGAACAGCTAATCCTTACCATTCTATCAAAACTGAGCTTTGAATACTCAATATTTGTGCCTACTTTTCATACTACAAGACTTGCAGTTCCCAATTGGAAGATGCCAACCTTGGATGCATTCATTGATTTTGTCACTAAGGAGAAGGAAAAGCTGGTCCAAATGAGGGATCTAACAACCCCCAAGGAATTTTCACTTTTTTCTCATGCGGCAAAGAGTTTCAAGGATGACAAATCCAAACAAAAGATGTTGTCAGATGAAGAGGACTCTGATGAAGATTCCAAAGCCAAGAAGATGAAGAAGGAGAAGCCCAAGTGTTCTTATTGTTGCAAAGGAACTCATCCTGAGAAATCTTGTTTCAAAAATAAATTGGACATCATGGCCAAGATTCTTGAAGAGCATAAGATAGATGTTCCTAACTTTGCGAGAAACGAACAAGGCAAACTTGTTGTAGAGAAAGAACATTGTCTCCAAGCCTCTCTCCAAGGTAATCACGCTTATGCTTTGAGTACTAGAGTGAAAAATCATTCTTATGTCTATGATTTTGATTCACATTTTGATTTATCAAAATCAGAAACCTCCACCTCTTCCTTGGTACAATCTCTAGTCAGTTCACCCAAGTCTCCTCTCAAACCTAGTCATTTTTCACTAGTTTCTAACTTGTCTTCTAAAAGGTATTTCCACCTCCATTCAAATATTTTAGATTCTCATTTTGAATATGATATACAGTCTGATATAGAGTTCATGACACCTTCCACACCATTTTTCCAACAATTGGATCCACAAAAGACCCTACAACCCCCAAGTTCTCCAGTTAAGAAACCACACAATTCCATGGTTTCCTACAGTGTGTCACTTGTCTCTGTTGTTATTATGTCTACCATATATTTCATTGGTTGGACATCCATGTCCTTGGCCATAATTGGACTGATATTTCACACATATGGACCTGACCCCATCACTCATGGTTCAAAATTCAAGTCCTCAAACTCTCCAAGCTCGTTGAGCTGTCAAGGTGACCTAGTTGTTCACTTTTTCCCTACTGAAACTCTATCCGATCATGAAGACTCTCCACCCTTGTTGTTTTCTGATCCATATGACTCAAATTATGATATTTCATAGTTGCATGATCTCCTTTACAATATCATAAGTTTTCTACATCAGTTTGAGAAGAAGGTACAAGAACTAGTGCACCACATTGCAGCTGCACAAGAAGTTGATCCTATTGAGTCAATTGATGCTCTTTGGGATGGAGTTTGCAAAAATCTCATTTTCATCATTGATTATGTTTCCAGATCAGATTATATATGTTATAACAGCAAGAATAATCCATATGATGCTCCTTCATTATCAGAAGATGAGCTTCATGGAGCCTCTACACATGAATATTGCCTACACCACATTGATGCACTAATGCATGATCATGACATTCACAATCTCTTCATCAAGTTTGTTATTCAGAAGCAGCCCATTTAGATCATTTAGATCCTCCAAATGAGGAACAAGACAGTATGAAGACTTCCAAGCATGTCCATTTTTTAGGGAGGGTTTTGTTCCCATGAGGTTTTCCCTGTTTCCTTGTTTTACATGGACTAGTTATTTTTGTATTGGGGTGACCATAAACCTTATTGCTTGGGCCCTATATTTCTAATATTTTTATTATTTCCACAACATAAATTCAGGATTAAGGGGGGGTGTTGGAGTATTAAAAAACCCACTTATACCATTTTAGACTTAGGATATAATTAATTAATCATTTATGATTAATTTCCTAAGTTTTGACTAAGTAAATAGGGCCAGTTTTGTCTTTTAGTGGACCACATGCTATCCTAATTCACCAAAACGAATTTGGATAGATTATGGATAATATTTCCTTGGATTTTTTCTGATTTTATTCTATTCCTGAATTAGAAAGACAGTTTCCTAATTTAGACAGGTTTATCCTATTTTTTCTACTTTCTAGTGGACAAGGAAAAGCTAGTTGACTTGGAAACTCTTACCACTTGGGAAATTCGACCTCCACATCTTTTCTTCTCTCCTAAAGCCATAATTACATTCCATTTACTTCACTCATGATCTGCAATACCATATTCATCCAATTCATGAGCCTTTAGAGTGTTTAGGAAAGTGTTTTTTGACACCTAGGGGTTTTTTTGCCTTTAGTAAGCCTTTTCTTTTTGTGTTTTTCAAATTGCCTCTAAAGCATTCGATTTTCTCCATGGAAGATGTATTATATATTGTAATCATATTGATGAATAAGATACAGAGTGTTTTCTACAAATTATCTTCTTTATTCTTCTTCTCTCATTCTCAGAAATATTCCATGTGAAGTTGTCTTATTGAATCTAGATCTAAGCCATTGAAAATCTCACAGCTTTTAGCAACTTCTTACACCTTTCCTTCTTTTGTTATTTTCCCAAATTTGACAGATTGCTTTAGCCACCTTTCTATTTTTTTCCTCCAGTTCTATTTTGGAAACCTTATCCTCATGAGGGGGCCCTCTTGGCCCACTTGCTCCATTATTTAGGAATTTATTTACAAAAATTAATTAAAATTAATAAAAATAATTCCTCCATTTGAATTAGGATAAATTTAATCCTATGCATACATGATGAAGTAAAATTATTTACCTAGGGGTTATTTTGTCCCCTTTTACCCGTGTTCATTGAATTGGCCAAAATTGGGGATATGACAGGTGCTTTGGAATTCTGACTTCCAACTCCCGCAAGTCGGATTGCGGAGTGCAGAAGTCGGAGGAGCAATTTTCTTCGGATTTGTGATTTTGGAATTCCAACTTCCGACTCCTGTAAGCGAGATTGAGGAGTGCGGAAGTCAGAGAGGTGTTTCTTCGATGCTATGTCATTGGCGTTCCGACTTTCCTAGTCCTGCATCGCAGAATGCCGACTGCGGAAGTTGGAGAGGTGTTTCTTCGCTGCCATGTAATTGGCGTTCTGACCTTCCGAGTCTCACATCGCGGAATGCGAACTGCGGAAGTCAAAGAGGTGTTTCTTCGACGCCATGTAATTGGCGTTCTGAATTTCCAAGTCCCGCATCGCAGAATGTGGACGGTGGAAGTCGGAGAGGTGTTTCTTTGACGCCGTGTAATTGGTGTTCCGACTTTCCAAGTCCCACATCGCGGAATGCGGACTGCGGAAGTCGGAGAGGTGTTTCTTCTACACCATGTAATTGGCGTTCCGACTTTCCGAGTCCCCCGTCGCGGAATGTAGACGGTAGAAGTCGTAGATGTGTTTCTTCAACGTCGTGTAATTAGGGTTCCGAATTTCCAAGTCTTGCATCGTAGAATGCAGACTACGGAAGTCGGAGAGGTGTTTATTCGATGCTATGTAATTGGTGTTTTGACCTTCTGAGTCCTGCATCATAGAATGCGGACTGCAGAAGTCGGAAAGGTGTTTCTTCAATGCCGTGTGATTGGCGTTCCGACTATCCGAGTTCTGCATCACATATTGCGGAATTTCGGAAGTCGAAGAGGAGTTTCGTTGATGCTGTGTATTTTTGTACTCCAACTTTCGACTTCCAACTTGCGGTTTGCGGATTGCTTCTTGTGGAATTACGGATTGAGGACTGAGATTATTGCGGTTGTGTAAAAATGCAGAGTTGGGATTCTTTGAGGAAAAAAAAACTAGCAAGTTGTTCCCCCATCTCCTCTAAAGGGCATCGAGGGGACTGGGGACGTGACATAAATCCACTATAGACCCTAAAGGAATAAAGTAATTATAGTTTTTTAATATTTTCCTTATCTACATTATCCAAAAGGAAACACTCATAAACCTAATATAGCAAATGAAAGACTACAAACAATAATCTAGAACTGAATGACAAGCAACAACATAGATCCGAATCAAATTGGAAGGGAGAGAAATCAAAACTTGCTTGATTGGTTTGAAAAAATGGTTTTTCTTCCAATAGGTCATGGGTTTCAAAGAAGAAATCACAACATAGGTCATGGTTTTTCTGCAAAGAGTCACGACTTGGTACTGAAAATTGGAAAAAAGAAAAGAACAACACACAGTCACAACAAAAAACTGAGTTTTTTGTCCCAACATGCCTCCATGAAAACAAATGACAATTAACAACAAGCAAAAATAGAAAAGTAGTGCACTAATCACCTATGGATGAGTCTAGAAATAGTGGTATCAACATAACCAAGGATGAAAAATGGTTCATCCCTAGTGAAGTCACCAAATTTGAGGTGTGTGATTTCTCAAACACCTGTGTAAAATGCACCTATTAATGTGTTGTATAATCCTTGGTAGCAGATCAAATGGATTAAACTAATACTAAACTAAAGTAATCGCATTATCAAACATGCATGCAAGAAATATTACAAAACTAGCCCTAAAATAAAAGGCAAGCATGTAAATAATGGTATATTGTATTAACATAAGGAATAAGGTTACAAAGGGACACCTTGGTACCGATTCTGGATAGTGGAGTACCTTTACAAATGATCTAAGAGAGGGTTCTTTGATGTCCTTTTTGTCCCAAATCTATATCCTAGTGATTAGTTGACAATCCCATAGTGGTGAAAGAAGAAAGAAAATGGTTCTCTTACTTTCCAGTGGAATTTTGGCAGCATTACAATATGGATTGATGTACACATATAAATGTTGATCATGAGGGTCGTATTTATAGGAAATATGGTGGACACAACTGAGATATGGTTCCAAATTGGATCCTCTTCATCTCATCAATGAATTAGTGGAGAGTTAGGGTTTGGAAGACCAAATCACTAGTTAGTTTCGACCTTAATGGTTGTGTTTGTCCTCTTTCAACTGCTAGTTCCAATTGGAAAGTGCACAATAATGAATTATAGCCAAAAATTGAATTTGTTTGACTAGATCATGGCTTTTTAGGCAAAAGGTGTGACTTGGGTCGCAAGTTTTGAAGGAAATCCACTTGTTTGACATAGTCAAAATTGACTTGTCTTTCATTTTTGGTCATTTTGCTAAGGTCGTATGGATGAATGAGATGGAAATGGGGTTAATACTACCAATGTTGATGTATGATGATGATGAAACTCATGACAAGGTAGGTGAGAAAAATTCGGTGGTTAACAATATTACTTATTCTTTTTCTATAACTAAGTAGATAATTTTTTCCTCCTTCTAATGTTTTCATATTTCTTTTTAACCAACTGCTCTAGGCTACAATGCATGGTAAAATCCACATTCTAGTACATATTTTTTATTTAAAATTATCTATAGGCCACATAAAAAAGAACATATCTATATCTTGCTAATGAGGAATATTTCATCTCTTGCTTTGGTTGATCTATCACTATCACTAGATTAGATGAGAAACATATCATAACTTTATAAAAAAGTGTGTGTGCATTCTAAATTCCTTTGATGCACGGCACACTACCATGTCCCATGAATCTCTGAATCCCTTTTTAAGATAGTATCTTAGTTCTCTTCTTTGGTTCTTACCATAGTTTTTATTTTAAGCTTAGTGATATTCCTTCTTACCATGTATCTCAGGATTTCAATTTTTAAAATCATTTGATATTTAAATCTTATTTATCATGAATTTCTTAAAACTAGTGAATACACTAAATCCCATCTTCCTCATATATTATTGATCAATTTGGATGTCAATGATTTTCCATAAAGAAGGAAACTCATCCCAATAGTGTAACCAAATAAGAGTTGAACCCACATTCTTTATTTCTTAATAACATTTAGTAAAATATTCATACCCTATTTTTCAAGAAGTGTTTCTTATAAAGCCATGTCAAACCAGATTTAAAGCATATTTTGATTTATGTATCCTATAAAGATAATTCATCCTTGTATCATTATCTTTATAATCTTTTTAGATACTTCTTGCTCTAAATGCCTCGGTACCCTTTATTATCTATAAAGTATAGATTTTCAAGCTATTATAGTATATTTATTTTTCAACAAGTTAAGAGATTTTAAAATCTATTTAGTTTCTTTTCATTGATTTTGCAAATAAACATGTATACATTTCTAATATAATATATTTATCTTTCAATTTTTAATATAATATATTTATTTTTTAACAAGTTAAGAGATTTTAAAATCTATTTAGCTTCTTTCATTGATTTTGCCAATAAATATGTATACATTTCTAATTTCTTTGTTAACCTAAAAAGAATTGATGGAACCCCATTCACTAAAATTGAGAACATGAATGTAGAAATATAGTTTTGAATTTATTGGATCTAGGAATCTTCATAGTACTTTTCTTATTCTAGGTGGAATATAAATAGTCACTTGATGTGATTTCATTACAAACCCTATTTCTTCCTTTAACTATCCTAATTTGATACAAGTTTGGGGTTGAGGCTCTGGACCCAGTGGCTAGTCCAGATGGTCTCTATGCCAGAGACCAGGGTTCTACTCCTGCTTCCTCCATGGTTAAATCGCAGGTCTCGTCCTTGCCAGCTCTGAATGCCTTCCTACCTTCCCACTCTCTGGTGAACCGGTTCCAAATTAAGGCTGACCCCGGATCGAGGTTTGTACTCGCCCTGCCCAGCCGACATCGCTCATTGGGGGGTCCCGACTAGTTCCTCGGATATCAAAAAATAATAATAATAATAATAATAATAATTTGATACAAGTTTAAAATATGCTTATTAATACTTTCCTCCATTACTTTTAGAAATCAAAAGCTTAAAATATGTTTATTAATACTTTCCTCCCTTACTTTTAGAATTTTTTTAAGAAATTAACAATTTGTAATTGTGGTGCACATTGTTGATCTATATTTGTGTTTTATTATTCATAAAAAAAAAATTGAAAAGGATCCCATTCATAGATTAAAAACATATTTGTGTTTTATTATTTATAAATCTTCTTGAAAGTACATTAATGAATGCCATTCATAGATTAAAAACAATATGAGATTGTCATGATTTTTCAACAACCCATGTTAGTACCTTCTATGTTCTAATACAATTTTCAAACAATTGAGGGAATCTATTTGGGTTAGGTGCTTTCCCTTTTACCGAGTCCACAACTTATTGATAAGTTATTATTTTTACCTTTGTATATAAATTTTGGTTTTGACTTGCTATTTATGACGGGATATATCAACAAAAATGGTTTATTATTAAAGATATGCCTTCTAGGGATTTTTATTTTAAAACGTGCTTAAAATGCGTAAGAAATTCTACTTTTAATTTGTTTCAACACTCCATCATTACACCTAGTTGGTTTGTATTTGAAAACTTTTATTGGAACATTGTTTTTAATAGTGGCAAGGTACTATTTCATTTTAACTCTCCTTGAATTCTATTTTCAAAACAAGTTGTTGAAGTTCTTGTTCCTCTATTTAATAAACTAGATACCCCAATTTAGTAGCTAAAACACTTGTTTTTAAATATTTAAAATTTTATTTTCCAAAATATACTCTTATTTCACACTTCTCTAATTAATAAGTTAATATTTAACGTTTCCCCACAACATTGGGATTAGAATAAATGATCACATTTTTATTTATTTATTTTTTTTTTTTTTTTTCTTCAGACGAAAAAAAAAAAAAACAGCTTTCATATTAAAGATAAAAGTTGACCACAAGACATGATCGTACATAGATTTCAAAGAGACTCTCTCATCAATAAATCCAGGGTCCCCAAAATATGTCATAGGCAACAAAACACTTGATCATATGAACTAGTCTAAAGTAAGCATGACTATACCTAGAACGGTTTCCACCTCCATAAGAAACAGGTGCAGGCAAAGGGTCAAAACCAGTGTTTGCCCATTACAAAGCTAGAGAATAAAATGTCATAAACTTAACCAAAATACATTTCAAATGTCTTCAGAAGAATCCCATCATGAAACTCTTCGCATTTCAGCGATCCAGTCATATCCCCCAACGCCCTTCTGGACAGCCCGTCAGCAACTCCATTAAGTTCCCTGTAAATATGCTTAAAATGGATATTACTGAACGACTTCAGCAGCACCTGTGTACGCTGCATCCACTGAATCAGCTGCAAAGAGTGAAGACTGCAACCAGCGTCAGCCCAGTCCAATACACACTTGGAATCTCCGAAAATCCAAAGAGCATCAATACCCCTTGAATGTGCAAAAAAGAGAAGAGCCCAAAGGGCAATCAATTCCACCCGAGTGTTGGTTCCAGATCCGGCCGCTAGATGAAGATGGAACGAGAGTGATGAACTGATAATAAGATGAGTGCCCGCACCACACCTTCCGTTCGGCGCAGTACCATCGAAGAAACCCCGAGGAAAAGGGTAGTCCGCCAAGACCTGATCAATACATTGTGGCTTCCGTGCAGACATAGGAGATAGGAACGCCGAGAAAGTGGCGAGAGTATTAGCTGCCACCCGGGTAGAAGACGGTAAAATGCCACAGAAGATCGCCCCATTCCGAGCCAACCACACTCCCCAGAAAAGTATGAGCAATAGGGCCATGATCTTACGGTGCGCTTTCCTCCAGAGCATGAGAAGTTCCTCCAACGAGGAATCCGCCCACAACAATTGGATATTTAAAAGAGAGGAGAGGTCACTTACCGAGTTCTTAATGAAAGCACACTTACAAAACAGGTGCACCGCAGACTCAGACTCCAAATAACACAAAACACACCAGCCCGGACCAATATATCCCCGCACTTGTAGATTCGGCCAATGATCACACCACTCCAAATGTTCACATCCCACTCATTTTACCGGTGCATTATTAATTGAATCACCTCTTAAGCACTTCGGGAATTAAATTATGGCATCTTGTCTTATTATTCCATGTAAAAAGGTTAATTTTGGGTATGATATGGACACTAGCTTCAAAACGACAAAACCCTATTGAATATTATAACATATTAACATGTCATATGAATTTTCCCAATTGGGATGGCTTTTCTTCCAACTTAAAGTCACCTCATGTGATCTTTGTCATGAGAAATTTTGACGATAGTTTACGAGAATAATTTAACAACTTATTTTTTCTTGAAGGACGGCAAAGGGATACATATTTTATAATATTTTTCTTATAATTATGTTTATGGTCATGATAAGTGATTTAGATGGTCATAAAATCTTTTAAAAAACAATTTTAATATTAATAATCTATTAGTCATTTTCTTTTATGTATTTTTTAAGTATTTCCCATGTGTTTTAAGATAATTACGTTTTATGTATTTTTTATTAAATATTTCCCATGTGTTTTAAGATAAATACGTGTTACATAGGGTAGTTGACTTATTATTATTCGATGTTTTTTTAAGAAATTTAAGAACAAAAATTTTAATTTTGATCATTTTTTTCTTAATCAATATATATTTATTAATGTTAATAATTATATTAAAGTAAGAATCTTTTATATTAAATAGTTTTATTTTTATGTTTATTTTTTGCATGATAATAAATTTAAAGAACCAACTCAAACCAACTAAGCTATCCCTAGAAACTCTTTTATATTTACTTAATTTAAATAAATTGTAATTTGAACTTCTTATCAACTAAACTACCCCTCGGGGCTCTTTTATATTTACTTAATTTAAATAAATTGCAATTTGAACTTCTTATCATGCATCATGCATCTCTTTAATGTAATCATTCTATGAAGTGATTTCAATAGCCTCATTTTATTGAAGCACTAAACCATTTTAAAGTCTATGACGTGCTTTTCACTTTTATTTTATGAATGATTTAAATTTTGGATTTTTTTTTGTTTTTATTTAGGTCTTTTTATCATGTTCGCTTTCTTTAAATTTATAATCTTTTTTACTAAATGTTTCAGTTATTTAAAATAAGTCTATATTCTTATAATTTTACTTAATTTCATAAAATTTAAAATTCAAAGCTTAAATAGATATAAAAATAACTTAAAAAAATATAATAGTGGATTTGTATATTTATATTGTAAAAATATTTTATGTAAATATCATATTTATAATACTTTCATTTATATGTAAAAATATAACTATATTTAGTGGATTTTTATATTTACATTGTAAAAATATTTCTATGTAAATATCATATTTATAATACTTTTATTTATATGTAAATATGGCAGTTTTATAATAATATTTTTAGGTTATATCATATTTCAAATACTTTTATTTATGTGTAAATATAGCAGTTTTATAATTAGGTATACATATCAATTCTCTCTCTTTCATACATATGGAGAAAGATATTTTTATTTAATTTTATATTTTTACAAGTTGACATATAATAATGTAATCTAAGAATGTCTTTATCATAGTAGACTTAGATATACATCCCTTTTATGTGGGCCTAGTATTTAAGAACACGTGTTATCTCCATGGAGGTTACAAGTTCAAAACCGAAAAGAAGTAGAGGTGAGCTTTTGGAGACAAATAATGTAATCTAACAATATCTTTATCATAGTGGACTTACATATATATCCCTTTTATGTGGGCCTAGTAGTTAAGAACAAATGTCATTTCCATGGAGGTCACAAGTTCAAAACCGAAGATCATAGTGGACTTAGATATACATCCCTTTTATGTGAACCTAGTAGTTAAGAACACGTGTTATCTCCCTGGATAATGTAATCTAACAATATCTTTATCATAATAAACTTAGATATACATCCCTTTTATGTGGGCCGAATAGTTAAAAACACTTGTTATCTCCATAGAAGTAACAAGTTCAAAACCAAAGCTCCTAGCTATTGAATATACCCTTGAAAAATTACTCTTCCCATAATAAAAATAAAATAAAATATTATTTAAAGTATTTTCTTTAATATCTTAATATATTTTCTAATTACTTATAAATATATTTTTCTTATTTTTAAAATAAATATCTTTTATTTATTTAAAATATTTATATTTGTAAACATATTTTGTTTATATAAAAACTTATAAATCACGTACCATATGTTTAGATTACATTTTTCAACTTTATATTTATTTTATAAGAAGGCCAATCTAACTAATTTTTTTAATTTAAACGAAGGGAATTATAATTTCTTGTCTGGACCTATCCCTTACAAAAGTATTTTTTAACTAATATCTTTTATTAATTTAAAATATTTTTGTACTTGCAAATGCTTTTTTGAAATTATGAATCTCATATCATATTAACATTAACAATATATTATTATTTTTTTACTTTATTGCTTAAATATAATTTTTTTAAAGCCTCTACACATGTTTGTCATAGTTTTAAATTCCTCCATTATATTAATTTTATAAAGTCTCAATAGTAATTTTTTAATTTAAAATATATTTATTTATAACTTTTTTATTAATTTATTTTTTAAATTATTAACTTCAAATTAACATTATGTAAACATTTCTATTTTCCAATTTCATTACTATACACGTATATTTATGTGGTCCCATTACTTTACAGTGCACTTATAAAAGGATGACTTTTAGTTTGTAAATGGGGAACATTGAACCCATGCCACATTGACATGGTTCAGATCAGATTTTGTTTAACTAAACACTAAACATGACTTCCATAGAGTCGTTTATTTTTGTCTTTATTATATACGACGACCTCATCAAATTTTGAGCTAACCACTTTATTCAATCAATGTTCTCCATAAATTTCTCAAATCGATTGCCAAAACATGTCATTCATTTCATACTTTTAAACTTTAACATCTTTTATTTTTCAATTTTAATTATGTCGATAAGTATTTATTTCAATACATGGACTGGAGTTGCATGTTTTTAATTGTATTTATGAATTAGGTAGTTTTGATTTCATAATGAGGAATATTTATAATCATTTCCATCAAACTAATAGTGGAGATTTGATAGCATAAATTCCTTGCAAGTATTAAGAGTCAAATGTGAATTACTTGATTTAAGTAATGTTGATTAATGAATAGCCATAACTATCATAAAGGAATAGAGAACGGCTAATTCCTATTGACTTTTACCAGCTAGGAATAAGTAATATATCAATTGCAGTGAGAGTAGTTGCACAAAAATAATAAAAAATAAAAAAAATAAATGTATGTAATTAAAATCAAAAAATTAAAATCAGTATAAAAGGATTAAATTTCTTGAATTGGAATCAAATTTTTAAAATGTAAATTTTTTGAGAATCAAATTTTTAAAATGTAAATTTTTTGAGAATCAAATTTATTGAAGTGTAAAAAAATAAATACTACTCAAAAAATTGAATACCTTTCCATGCTTGGCAGATCCAAGTTGAAGATAAATCTTTTTAAAACATTTTTGGTGTTACATTGAACTGTATTTCTATATTTCTATAGTGTGCTTTCTCAAAGTTATCTGTGTTGTGTTGTGCTAAATTTGTTTATATTTTGTGATGAAAATTATGTGTTTTTATAATGAGAATGATAATACCACAACCTAACTAAATACCAAACTCATGTATAAAGCTTTCTTATACACAGATATACAATGTACAATGGATTCCCTCAATCCCTGTACCAGTCTATCAGAAAAAGTTGCAGAGATGACCATGTTTTGGATACAATGGATTCCCTGAATCCCTGCATCAGAAAAAGGTCACTGGTGAAGAAAAGTTGCAGAGATGAGCATGTTTTTGGAAACAATGGATTCCTTCAATCCCTGTACCAGTCTATCAGAAAAAGTTCACACGGTGAAGAAAAGTTGCAGAGATGACCATGATTTGGATACAATGGATTCCCTCAATCCCTGCATCATAAAAAGTTAACTGGTGAAGAAAAGTTGCAGAGATGAGCATGTATTCAGCAACGCTCCAAAGTAGCACATGACAGAAAAGGAGAAAATGAAATTGCTGCTATCCACAACAACAGAATTTATACACTATACTATGCGGTATATTTGACAAGGTGGGGGAGGCGACCATATTTTGGATACAATGGATTCCCTGAACCCCTGTATCAGAAAAAGTTCACTGGTGAAGAAAAGTTGCAGAGATGTGCATGTTTTCAGCAACGATCCTGCAAATGAAAAGTTGCACATGATAGAAAAGGAGAAAATGAATTTGCTGCTGTCCACAACAACAGACTATGCAGTATTGACAAGGTGGGAGAGGCGATGTTTCAATTGATTGATGTACATGCAGACTGATCAGCAGGGTATAATTAGAACTTGAAACATGAATTCTGTATGTCATAGTTTAACTTGGCCAGGTTGGGCAGGCAGGCGTCTTGGATCATGGGGGCCGGACCACACATTAGAGCAATGCTTCCTTCGGAAGAACCATCTGGAATGTGTTCTTTAAGGATCTCCTCCGTCATATGACCAAGACTGTATTTCCAGTTTTCCCTTACAGATCTACTAATGACATACCACACGTTGAAGTTTGAATGATTGTTGGCCCATTCGTCCAGTTCATCACGGAGGAGAATATCATCTTCGCTTCTGTTGGCGTATACAAGATACATCTCAGTCTTGTCCTCGGGATCTTTGAGAATGGCCTTGATGATTTGATATAGAGGCGTAATTCCTGTGCCTCCTGCCAGCATTGCGATTTTCTTGGCTGATTTGTTCTTGCCATTAATGGTGAAGCTTCCCCCGCGCCCATGGTATTGGATGTGGCCGCGAGGTCCTTTGACGTCTATTGAATCTCCCAGAGCTAAGCCCTCTAGGTACTGCGACATGAGACCCCCTTCAGGGAAATTGGGGAGGACGTTCTTGAAATAGATCTTGATGAGAAGGTCAAAGAATCCTACTTCGTCGTCTGAGCTCACTGGTGTGTAAGCCCGGATGCAGAGCTTCCCATTTATGTTCGCAGACAGGAAAATATGCTTCCCAATTGGAAGCCCCATTATTTGATCCGGGCTCGGCAGTGCGAATCTGAACAATCTCACGTCATGGCTTACGCTGGTCTTGGAGATGAGCCTGCAAGAGATCTTTTGCTTCGGATTAAGCGCCACAGGTTTCGAAATTGAAACCTCGTTGATCGGGGGCAACAAGTTCTGCTGTAGGGCTGTTAAGGCTTTCGTTCCGCCATGCAAGGAATTGTCCGGGGACGTATCTGAGGAAGACGAGTATCCATTAGTTGTAGACACGAGCTCGCCTATCCTGTAATCCTCTAGCATGGCCTTGGCTTTCATGGAGTGAATTGCATCGAATTCCTCCGTGCAATCCGAACCGGCGTTGATGAGAATGCTGTCTATTCCACCCGGATGATCCTTGAGAAACCTTGTACAGTCGTAAACATGATGATGCACAATAATCCAACAAGAATCGGCCGTATTGTGTTTCTGGACCTCCGACAGCGTGAATTCCCTTGACACAGTGTTCATCACAGGTGTGGAGGAGCTTTTCTTCAGCGTGGTTTGCAATTCTGTATTTTCTTTTTGCCTGTCTCGAGCCATCCAGCCTCCGGACTGATTGCCAGGACGGGTCGGGTGCTCGAAGATCAATCCGATTTCACCTTGATGAGGCTTGCAGACATTAAGCTTAACTCTGAACCAACAATTGTTCATCATACCCTGCAAGAACGAATCCATTAAAAAAATTTCATAAAAGGAATTTATTTGAATGCTAGACCGATTCTAATTATGACTGAAAAAAGTAGTTATATCATATATGTGTGTGTTACTGACCATAACGTTCCATGTGAGATCCTTGGGTTGTGTATTCATGGCTTCATCCCAAGCCCTGACAGCGATCTCCTTCGCACCTAACAGCTCCATGACTTCGACATCCAGCTCCCAAAAGCACCAACACCAGTGCCGGTTATATTTCGTGGGCTTTTCCGGCCTATTTACTGTACATAGATTCCACGTTTCCCCGCCATCTAATGTTATTTCGACCCTTGTAACTTTTCGCCCGCCGCCTGCAGCGTCAACAATCAATTTTTTGTCGCGACGACTGAATCAGGCTACGTCATATCGAATTAGAAAGAAAGAATTCGAGGAAAAGATTGTGGCGCTAAATTGGATGTCATGCCACGACTTTTATGCAGAGATTTTCTTGCCGGAAAAAAAGCCAAACGTACCAGAATATGCGTATCCTCGCAGAGTGTAAGGTCTCTGTGTCGTAGCAGAGTTGATCGGCAATATTTCTTCATGGCAGGGCGTTGTAATGGCAGAGTTTATGTTGAGATCATTGATTATATAATCCGGTTTTTTCCACCAACCTGTCAGGATCGCAAAAGCAAATTTCGTCATGACTGAAATAAAAACACAAAATATGAAGCGCAGAGTCGATTCATGATGATCTAACCTTCTGAATTCGCTGTATCGGCGTCGAGATGAGAAGGAAGAACACGGTTATCATTATAATGATAATGGTTATCGGATTCCCCAGAAGTCACCACGATACGCTTCAGCCATTTCACCATTCGGCCTCCAATGAAACCCGGAATTATCATTCTGACGGGAAAGCCATGATCCGGCTGAAGATACTCGCCGTTCTGCAAATAAGCGAGAATCAAATCCCTCGATTCATCCATGGCGATGTCGACAGAAACGCTGGTTCCATACTTGCAACCACCGCCCCCGGGCAGATCCTCGGCCCCTTCGAAGCACACGTAACGCGCGCCTTTCTTTTTCGACATGATTCCGCAACGGCGCAGCACGTCGTAGAGCCGGGCGCCTCGCCAAACCGAGGTAGAAATTCCAGCGGCGCCCCAGTTGAATCCAATGGTTTTTTTCACCATATTCTGCTCCTTTCTTCTATTCCCCGCACAGACAAGCGTGACAGGAAGCTCGCGGGGTTTGAACTCTTCCAAGAGCTGCCGCATGGTGAACTTCATGGGCTTCTTTACAAGGCCAGAGATTTCAACAGTCCAGTCATCGAAAACCCCACGCGGGACGTAGCCATGATTGCGTACATAATGCAGAGACACAGGGGTAATGAACCCGGATTTCATCAGCCGGCACAGCGGTGGCTCACAATTGAAGGGATGTTTTCCAGTGAGACGAACCAACTCAGGATTCCGCTTAATCCATTCGTCGGCAGTTCCAATGTCCCGGGGATCTGTATGCCCGACTTGATCGTCTTTAGGGAAATCCCAGACAATTTTCTCTTCTTCTTCTTCTTCATCATCATCATGCTCGATCTCGACTTCTTTCACTTTAAGTTTTCCCGGAATTCCATTGCTCTGGAAATCGAAAGTTCCCGGAATTCCATTGCTCTGGAAATCGAAATTCGATTTATAGGAATCAAACGGATTCTGAGCAGACAAGGCGTTGTGTCTGGGAGAATCCGCCTTTCTTCCGGCGCCCAAGCGCCCGGTCTTGTAACTGCTTCCCCGGACGCCGTGACTTTCAAGACCATTATACTGGGAATTCGTTACAAAGGTTGCCATGCTATTGCTAACCTCCAAAAATCCGATCTAACAGCGTCCGTCCAAAGGGCACGCAAAATCTACAAATTGCTTCTCAGCAGCAGACCGAGTCCCGAGTCCCCGACCTCCTGCAAGACTCAAAGAACAGAATCTTCTTGAATTGCAAAAGCGAGGCGGTTGAACTACTCAACTGACAGCACCCTGAAACTCTGTTCTATATATAGCAACGCTGGCGTTTCAGGCGAGGCTTGAGACAAAGCCAGTGGGACCTAAAGACCAGGAGCCTCTCCAGCCTTCCTACGGCCGGATAGAGTCACAAACCGCGGCATTAACTATTAGAAACAATCCCAAATCTCTTGCCTAACCATACATTATACATGAATTGGAAGGCAGAGATACCACGCCCCAGGTACAACTATAAAACAGCTATGACCCGACCGGATCGGATGCCCGCGGCTCGCTGGAGGCTGAAGCAACAACGGCCTTGCAATGCTCACTAAGAATAAATGTTTATTCATATACGTGAAACACGAAGTGGGAGGGAAGACTATATAACTGAATGTTGGCCACTGGTCCTGTGAAGTGGCGGGTGGTACGCTGCCTCTGCATTCACCCGAAGGGCCAAATCTATCTCCCACCACCCGTCCCGTACCGCTATAGCCCGCTCCGGTATCTATGTTGCCGGATACGAGGGTCTCCTGCCCGGTTGGTAAACTTTATACTTTTGAAAATAAAACTTTTCCATGCCCTGACCATGGCAAATGCCAGGCAACTACTCCTTACGTTCCGTTCCCGTGCCGGGTCAGTCATTCTTTGTATTCTATTACACCTTGCACAATTTTATACGCCACCCGGTTGGGGTGACACATGGACCAGGCAACCCAAACACTTTTTGACTGCAACACAATTGAAACAGGTGGGTCCCACGCCGGTTGGTTTGCTGGACCACTTGAGGTAGCCAGATATGTGCCCGTGGTCTAAGCAGACAGCTTCCATTTTCAATAGAGTTGTGAATAATTTGCACCTCATAAATGAATTCATACCTTGCCATGAATGAATTAATTCCTTTTACAGCTGTGAGTATAGTAAAATCGCATATAACGTCATATAAATAATAATATTTAATAGTAATATGATATCTTAAATTAATGTTTTCAAAATATAATATCAAAAAATTATATTTTATACTATAAAAAATATATTTTATTTTTCCAGCCGGAAAAAAAAATAAAAATATATATATATATATATTATATAATACTGAAGTTTGGTAAAATGAATATATTATAGAAAATTTGTATTTCTCAGTTTAAATGGATTATTATTTTATTATTTTACATAATTTTGTTATTAATTTTATTTTATTTAAAAGATATTTCCTTCAAATTATTAAGAAAATAATATATATATAATATTTTATAATAAAAATATAAATTTAATAAATAAAACAACATGTTTGTATAATTTTAGAAAATAAGGTTAAATGTATAAGAGGGATCTACTTTCTTGAAGTGTAAATTTTTATTATCTAACTTTTTTACATGTTCAAATATCTTACTTTTTTACATGCTCAAAGTTGTCCAAGTTTAAAATGGATCTATATTGGTTGTAAATATTTTTTTATTTGGTTTTAATTTTTTAAGTTTGACTTCCCACTAACACAACTACTTGATAGCATGATGGACATGCACCCTCTCCAGACAGCCACGAGGCATGACACTCGCCAGCCCATGCAACTCAGGTTATGTTTACAGTACAGAGCACATGGAGCAATAAATCATCTCCTGAGCAAAGCAGCAGGCCTCCTGCTCGTTCCTACGTGCGCTCAATCTACTCCAATGGCAGACCATGAACGTGAAGGTACGCCGGTTATGGTTTACAATGAGGGTAATCAGCACAGGAAACGCCATAAGAGCTTGTATGTTTGGATTTGAGAAGAAGCTCGGCTCTCTACACTGAACATCTTGATTGGGGATATTAGTTCTGCTCGCAACTGGTCTGCTGGTTCGTTGCTAGCTATTACAGCAATGCCGCCTGCGAAACGGGTTTACACTCTGCGTAATGCAAAACCAACCGACCCTCCTCCTGGCCCACCGATTATGTTTATGAGAGGTGTCGTTGGAAAAGCCCACCGTTACAGAAAGGAAATCCCGGCGAAAATTCAGGAGGACGTCAAAGAGGCTAAGGAGGATACGAAAGTTTCATTGGGTTTCCTTCTCGATAGTGATATTAGGGAAGAATTTGAGGCCCTAATCCCTGATCTTGGGTCTACAAGGGGCCGCGCTATCCTCTACCAACACACCTTGGATTATCAAGGGCTACATAAATCCATGCTCGGGAAGACATTGGCAGACAAAGGGGAAGCTCAAGCGGAAATTTTATTGCAGCAAGACGAGATGGTCCTAATGCTTAAGCAAATTTTTTCAGAACCAAAAGAGGATTGCTCTCTGGCTCGGTATCGAGCTCCCTGCTGAACCGTCGGGTTTGGACTAAATAGACTAGTTTTAGTTTCTACTAATGGTACTTAGTTTTTGCTTATGGTTAGTTCCTAAATTACTGATAGAAAACTCTGAATGATACTCTGTTTCTGTTTATGTCAGTCTCTGAATTACTGATAGAAAACTCTGATTTTTTTTTATGATGGATCTGTTTTCTCAACTCTGATAGGGCCTTTAAAACTCCTGAAACTTTGGTTTGGGTCTGTTTTCTCTACCCTAAAAGAACCTTGTTTTGTGTACATGTGGAAAATAACAATATAAAAATTCATCTAACTTACAAAACAAAAACAAAAAATTAAATTTGAAAACATTTCCCATACTAAATTGTAAATACTTTACTACAATGCAATAACCTCAAAAACTACAACAAAAAATGATTAATGTTTATGTCTTAGATGGGCAAAATACAATTATCCAAAGTCTCAAAGGTTACTTTCATAAGCAAAACATAAAGACTAGTTAGCCAAGATAGGTATTGGATAGTGATATAACGATGATTTTTGTCATGAGACTTTGGGACCCAATCCATGAGGACGGCCAGTTTTCATTGAAAGGGAAAGGTAAGGTCCCATCAATCTAGGTTATTTTTTATAAAAATATTAATTTTAATTTTAAATTAAAATATATTTATAATTTATTATAATAAATATGTTTTGTAGTAAAATTTATTTTATTATTATAAAATAAAAATATAACATCAATTAAGTCGGTCTTTTAAATTAATAAAATAAACCATAAACATAAAATGTTTATACATTAATTTAAATTCATTTTGTCTAAACATAATTCATAATTTTCAAAATTTAATTTTTTCAATCAAAATATTAATTTCACATTGATATTATTTTATATTATTTATATTTAAATATGTTTTTAAAATAAATAAATAAATTTAATTTAATTTTGAAAATATTCCAATTAGGTTTTTATTCCAATAATATTAATTAACCTTTTTCCAAACACATGTAAATTTATCATTCTTTGAAAAAGACGAATAAGTGTACAATGTTGCATGAAGAGAAAAGTACAATTATTATAACAAGGTAAAGTTGAGAATATTCTATGTAATAACATTTTGCCATGCAACTAGATGTTTCTTGTTAAATTATATCGGAACAAGGTAAAGTTGAGAATATTCTATGTAATAACATTTTGCCAAGGTAAAGTTCACAATATTCTATGTAATAACAGTTTGCTACAACAACATAAGAATAATATTCTATGTAATAACATTTTGCTACAACAACATAAGAATAACGAGGAAATGGAAAGGTTTTTTTTAATTTAAATTAAATTATTTCTGTTGAGTTAATCTGATTTATTGTGAACTTAATTAAAATTAAGAATATTTTTAATAAAAATAAGGAGGTATCAGTATAAAAATATTAAAATTAGAAAGATGCTTACTTCCCATTTCATTGAGCATCCACCTTTATCTAGAAGTAGTTGTATCACATTATATGATTAATGGTATATTCAAATTTCATTGTTGAGCATCCACTTTTATCGAGAAGTAGTTGTATCACATTATATGATTAATGGTATATTCAAATTTACTTTCATAAAGGAAATATTTATTGTAAATAAAAAGTAAAAAAATATATACCAAATGAAAATAGTTGAAAGCCTAGATAAGGAGGAATTAACAAGATGCCTCATCTCAACTTAAATGTCATGTCAAAGCATCCATTACATATCAAGAAGAGAGAAGTGATGCATTATATGACTAATGTCACATTTCACTTTACTTATAACTTATTGTGATAAAAGTAACATTTTTATAAATAAGAATCAGTCAAATTAAGAATATTTAAAAAATTGTTTGTAAAATAAAAAAGAATTGATAGAATGTTTTTTTCAATTATAGAAAATTTTAAGAATTTTTTAAATATATATGTATAATAAATGTGCGAATTCTTGTGATATAGAGAAAAGTGTGAAGGCTATTTTAAAAATATGTATATATATATTTTTTGGTCAAATTTTTAAGGAATTAGAGAATCTTGTAAAATGCAAATCTTTCACAAAACTATAAAATCTTTTAAAGGATTTTATTAAAGATAAAATATAAATTTTTATGTATTACAATTTAAATATCTAAATTTGTTTATTGATATTTTATTTTTTAATTAAAAAGAAATTATATTTGTTTAATTAATGTTGAATATGCTTTTGAATTTTCAAATTGAAAAATATTTGTTTGATATTTTATTAGTTTCAAATTTTATTTCAAATACATGTATTTATTTTAGTATATTTGTAAAGTTTAAAAATGATAAATTGATTATAAATGCATGGAAAAGAAACTCATTTTCAAGATTTTCTCTTCTAAAAATCATGAAAAAAACCATTTTCAAGTTCCTCTCTTCTAAAAACCATGGGTCAAAACCATTTTCAAGCCCCTCTCTTCTAGAAACCATGCCAAAAAACTATTTTCAAGCCCCCATCTTCAAAAAACTATGGGCGGAAACCACTATCAAGCCCTCTCTCTCTTAAAAACATGTGGGCTAATAGTGTTATACATATTTTTTTTAAATAAATATGAGGCTAGTTAGTTTTCTTTTTTAAATTTACTACTGATATGTTCCTAGTCAACATTTACGGCTCCTTAATTTTCACCCTAACAAAATTTCGTCCATAAAATTTTTCATGCCCTCAAATTAAATACCAAGCATTGTTACCTATTCAAAACTGAGATATAGAATTATATTATTTAGCTAATGACATATGTGAATTCACTTACTTTACTAAGACATTTATTTCTAATAGGAATGGTTGAATACTACATCAGAACAAAAATGAACTAACAATATGAACAAAAATGAAGGAACAAAAAATTATAAGACTTTAGGTTAGCGGTATGGAAGCTAAGTACAATTGAGACCTAATATATATATTTTGGTTTTTCAATATATTCTTGGAATTTTTGTCTTCTTATTTTAAATATTGGCATTCAATACTTATAATGGTGAGACTTTGTGTAAAATGGTATGGCTAATACCATATACATGTAATCAAACTCACACTAAGAAAATAGACATTTAAAATGAATGAAAGCCAACTAAAATCAAGAATATTGAAATTAACTAACATTTTTTTATGAAAAAGAATCAAGTAAAATAAGAATATTGTAAATAGATAGTTTTTTGCAATATCAAAACATGGAGGAAGAATTGGTATGCGTTTTGTTCTAAAATAAATATCAAGTTTCAATCACACATAAAATGGTGGGATGCCATGCCCAACATAACTTAATCATTAACACAATTTTGAGAAGAGTTGAACTTTTGTGAAGGAATATCATCACCTCAATTTACAAACCAATCAAACCCTTAATAATTATAACATTTAAAAATATGCAAACATCTTCTCATAACCAAAATATTAAGCCAACTTTTCAAAGAAGTAGTAATGGAAATGATCATAAGATGTAACATAAATATTGGTTAGCAATAAAACATTTATTATGATTACGAATTAGATTCCAAATAATTATAATTATTTCTTTTTTCAAGTATTACGATCAAAAACATGTTTTCTTAAAAAAAAAAAAAAAATTTTTTTTTTACATAATATTAATATCATTAAATATTATTTTTTAATTAAAAAAAATATAATAATAATAATAATAATAATAATAATAATAGTAGCAGCAGTAGCTAAGCTAAACATTAAATTGATTTATGAGACCTTTTTATTTGTGGAACAAGGGATTTTGTTTTTTTTTCTATGAAAAAAAACGCATATCTTATTTCTCGATAGGGAAAAACAAAATACATACTTCAGATGCGCTTATGCACTATTAGCTATATCCATAGCTTTCTATCTCTGAATCTTTGTACTTGGAAATTTTTCAAAAACTTTCATCAAGATATGTTTTCCCACTGTTTACATTTTGGACTCAACCAAAAACTTTCACAGGTTCTTTCATTACATTTAGCCAAAGATTAACAATAAGATAAAAAAGAGGCATATTGACCATCTTGGTCTCAAAGACTCCTAATCTAGTCCTAGTGATTGTTGATGTCCCTTCTCTGAGAGTGAGACCCTCTTTTGAAAGAGAGTCTGCTTTCTCATTTAATTCCCTGAAAATGTGGCAGATGTGAAAAGAATTGTAAGCTCCATCCAGTCTTTTGAAAGATTTGCTTATAACCTGTAGATTGATGTTCCATATATGTTGTTTACCATTTATAAAGTTTATCCAAACTGTTGAGTCACCATGCACTTCCAGCTCTTCAATACCTTCATCTAATGCTAGACTTAGGATAGTCCCTAAAGCCAACCCTTCAGCCTTATTGTTTGTTCCTCGATCTCCATTTGCTTTTAATTCAATGATGTCGTTCATGGATATTATAATGGTTCCTCCCAATCCACAAATGCCATTTTCACATGCTCCATAAAAAAAAGCTATATTGCCCTTGAATTCTGAAGATACAGGTTTGATGATTCTGATTTTTTTATTTGAATCTTTCTCTATAAAACTTGAATGAAGTGCTAGTACCTGAGCAGTTACCTGGAAAGTTGGAGCATGCCTGTCCTAAAAAATTATATCATTAGGAGCAATAACTCCACATTCTCAAACCAAGGGATTAAGTTTTTTTCAAAAGAGTTTGCCTTCCACTGTTGTTCCAACTTTAGGCCATCACATAGATCGGTCCAAACAGTTTGTGAGTAAAAACATGAGATTAGTAAGTACTCCAAAGTATCTTCATCCTTCATACACAGCATGCATATCCTAGGCCCATAGAGATTTCTCTTTTGTATATTATTCTAAGTCAATACCTTATTTTGCAAAGTGGGCCACATACAAATTTTGCATTTATGTGGTGCTAATACCTTCCATATTGCACCCCACCACCACTTGCAGTTGATGTTTAGACTGTTCTAGAAAAGTGAATAGGCCTCTTTGACCGAGTAGGATACACCTACTTTGTTTCCCGTTCAGATGAGAGCATAAGGTTCATCATTTAGAGTTATATAACCCTTCTATATGCCAATTTTCCATCTCTCCCACTCCTATGTCCACTGATCATTTAAGTTCAAGTCATGTGCCAAGAGACATAATTGTCTTTGCAAGCCACTTGTTCATGGAATGGAAACATCCTTGAGCTTAAAGTACCCTTTACTATTTAGTGATTTTGTGATACCCTGAGATAGTTTTATTTCTGGTCCACAACCCATGATGTCGTCCTTCACAATCAGAACCTTCTCGCCTGATCCTACCTTCCATGCTAGCAGGTCCCCTATAACCGGAAAAGCTTTGAATATAGATTTCCATAATAAAGAAACCCCTTTATGGGACTTTGTGAAATGTCTGATCCAATTTGTTGTATCTACTCCTCCCATGTACTTGACCTTCATAACCGACTGCCATTGCCCATCTTTTGTCAAAATATTCCAAATTGTTTTTGCTGACAAAGAAGAGCCAAAATGATTGAGTTCCTTAAAGCCCCAACCTCCTAGCTCTTTTGGTGTAGCTAACAATGTCCAAGCCGACCAATGAATTCCTTTTCTAGATTTTCCTCACCATAATAAATTGAAACATAACTTCCGGCAGTTTAGTCAGGACTCCTTTAGGTATATGGGCTATTATCAGCCAGTAAACAGGAATTGCACTCAAAACTGCCTTGATTATAATTGATTTCCCTCCTCTCCGGAGAAAATTGTTGCACCAAAAGTTAATTTTGGTTTCTACTCTTGAGATCATCTAGTCCCAGTCTTTGATTTGATAGTCATTTGGTTTCAAGTGAAACCCCAAATATTTAAAACTCCTTGATAGTTTAAGTTGTTCCATAGGGAAAATAGCATTAAAAGCTTGCAAGTCCTGCTCTTCAACCACTTGGTGATAGACAACTGATTTGTCATAATTATTTTTCATTCTTGTTGCTAGACTAAAATTTTCAATTACAGTTTTTACTTCATGCTCTTCCTCAACACTATCATTTAGGAACAAAAGTACATCATCAACAAAAAGGATGTGAGTAACTTTTACCTCTTCCCCAAAAATGATGCCATGTATTTTCCCATTGTTTTTTGCCACATGTAGCTGTCTACTCAATCCCTCCATAACTAGCAGAAACAAGTATGAGGACATAGGGAATCCTTTCCTTAAACCCCTAGAAGCAGAAAAAAATTTGAAAGTTGCTCCATTAATTACCACTACAAAATTTACAGTGGTCATACAAGCCCAAACCCAGTTGACCATATCCACTGAGAGTCCAATCTGTATTAGAACAAGTCTTAAATACACCCAACAAGTACGATCGTAGGCTTTTGAAAAATCTAACTTGATGACCTTAGCAGGTTGATTAGAAGTTTTAATAGTATGCAGCCACTCCTGAGCTATACCCACCACTTCGTGAATTTTCTTCCCTTCTAAAAATATGAATTTTTCTGCAGAGATGTTAGCTTCCAGGAAAGGTTTCAATCTCTACACTACAATCTTTGAAATAATTTTGTATAAAGCATTACATAGAGAAATGGGTCGAAAGTCCCCAAAGGAGGTAGGTTTATCAACCTTAGGGATGAGTACTAAGATGGTAGAATTGAAACAAGACCGAATCCTTCCAAAGGTTCTGGTTTCTTCAATTACACCAAGTAAATCAAAGCCCAGTAAATCAAAGACTGAGGTGAGAAAGAATTTCGAGCTCCAACCATCCGGACCTGGACTTCTATCATTTTTTGCTTTCCTCGGAGTTGTTTCTAATTCTTCTAGAGTAACATGAGTAAACATAGATTCATTGTCTTCAACAGTGATCCAATTAGGGAACAGAGAGCAAAGCTTTACAATCTTAAGCAGTTTATTTCTTTCAGGTTCTGTATAAATATCTTTGAAGAAATTTACCCCCTTTTCCGCTAACTTTTAAAAACCACTAATCTTTTCTCCTCCATCTTTCTTATCGATTTCCTAAATAGTGTTTCTTCTCTTTCTCTAATTTATGAATTTATGGAAAAAAATTGTGTTCTCAGTGACCCATTTCCAACCAGATAGCTCTACTTTTCATATGGTCCTCAACATCCTTTTCTTTAATTATGTCATTTTTTTGTTTCTCCAATTCCACTAAGTGCTTTAGGCTTTCCTTGCCAATAACTCTTGTTTCAAGGGAGTAAATCTACTCTATCTTTAACTCTGAATCCTTAAATCTTATATCCCTACTAAGAAATTGTTCCATCAACCAGTCAATTGAGATTTTTTTAACCACTTGCAGGGCATTTGCGAACTGTCTACTAGGAGAAAGATTCAGGCTGCCATCAAAATGTTTCCAGTGAGAATTAATGAGTTCAATATAACTTAGGTTAACCAACCAATGTGGATTAAACTTATAAGGGGTAGAGGTTTTTTTCCCCCTTTATCCATTTGGAAAAGGATAGGTAAATGGTCAGAACCTCTGCCTGTTATTCTCCAATATCTGCATCTCTTTACAATTCCCATAAGTTTTCTAGAAAGGAGAAACTTGTCAAATCTTTTAGCCACAACAGCTTCCCCAACTCTTTTATTAAACCAAGTAGGTTTGAGTTCAATTGGTTCGATATCAAAGAAATCCATTTCATTTAAGGAATGAATAAATAAATCCTGTAGAGGATGAGGTCTTGCATTGGGTCTCCATATTTCTTTTCTTGTGAGAGTGAAGTTTAAGTCCCCTGCAAGAAGAACCGGTTGATTCTGGATTAAGTTCATGCCAAATCCTTTTCTCCAGAAATCAACTTTCTGAAGATAGGGTCCATAAATGTTAAACACAGTAAACTGTAGTTTTAGTTCTTGGCTATAAAAAGAGGTTCCAAGGCTCGAGGGAAAGGAGAAAGAATTTGTGAGTTCTAAATCCTCTCTCCACCTGATTATAATACCACCCGAAATTCCTCTGCCACCAGTCCAATGGAAGACCCATCCTTTCATCAAAAGTTTCAGAGCTACAATCAAAATCTCACCATTACGCATGGTTTCTTGAACAACCAAAATCTCCGGTAAATGAATACTAACTAACCTAACTAGAGCTAATTTTTTTTTTTTTCCAACCCACGACAATTAAAGGAATGGATTTTCATAAAGGAACCTTGTTCAAGGGATTTCCTCTAAGTGCATGACTAGAAGCCTGCAGGGGAACATGACCAGTCCTGCAATATTTCTTAGAAGATCTAATGCCACCTCTTTTTTCTTTTCTTTTCTGGAGTGAAGATCCCTAAACCTAATGAAATCATATTTCCATTAGAGTTAAGAAGGTCATTTGATCAAATCCCATAAGGGTTTCTATCATTCCAATTAGGGGAAGGCTTATCCTTTCTTTCTAGCACAGAGTTGCTCAAACAATTGCCTCTAATAAATATTTTATGGACTCTAAGTGAACTCATTGCCTCCGGACTAACAACACCCAAATTGACTCGAGAAACTAGAACCCTATCTTTAAAGTTAGACAATAATTATTTTGGAGAAGATTTAGATTCGAGGATAATAGAATTACCCGGATGAACAGTAGATTCAAGAGTCTTTTGGATGAGGTCTGCTTCCATACTTTGGATCTTCAATTACAAAGTGTGTGTACTATTATCCTTCAATAAAAGTGAAAACTCGTCCCCTTTGTTTATCTCTAAATAATCCTCTCCTGTAGTCGCTTTCATAATATCTTCCACTAAGCTTTTGCTGAGAGGTCTCTAGGGGATGAAACCCCCCAGATGAACAATGGATTCAGGAGTCTTTTGGATGAGGTCAACTTCCATTCTTTGGATCTTCATTGGCGAAGTGTGCAAACTATTATCCTTTAGTAATAGCAGAAACTCGTCCTCTTTGATTTTCTCTGATGAATCCTCTACTACAACCACTTTCAAAGTATCCTCCACTATGCTTTTGCTGAGAAGTCTCTGGGGGCTAAAACCCTCTTCATTTGAAATTTTGTTATTTAACTTGTCCTCATCTACAGCTTCCAGATTCTATAACGTTCCTGCTAGCGAGCATCTATGTCCTTTCTTCTCAGCCATGGGGGGAGATGGGGCTAACCCCTTCTTCTTTATCCATATTTTCTTCTTAAAAGAGAGGTGGCAATCATTTACTACTTTCTCGTAGGTATGGAATCTCACACATTTGAAAGGGATATTTACATAATCAATGATTTGCATTAGCACCATATCCCCTATATGAATTTCCAGAGCTTCAGGAAGGCCACCATTCAAATCCATAGAAATTAAAACCCTAGCAATCATCCTTAAAGCATAAAATTTGTAACTCTGGTCCACATATAACGTCTTACCCACAACATTGCCCAAGTCTTTCAGAAAGATGTCATTCGAGAGCTCTAGAGGTAATCCCAGGATTTTTACCCATACCAGAACCTTTTTCAAGGCTTCCCTTCTAGGGTCGAAACACGGATGCCACTGCTTGAGAACTGGTAATGTATTTCCCCATCTCCAGTTTTCTTTCAAAATCTTGGTTGTGTCTTCTTCAATATGGAATTTGAAGCTAATCCAACCTTTGGTTAAAATAAATAAAGATGGGCAGTAATGAAGGAAAGGTTTCCAAAGTTGTTCCAACCAATCTTTCAGCGTAGCTTCCGAAACCCTCACCCCAAAGAATCTTCCAGTTAGGTTTTTACCAACAAACTCCATAATATTCTATATTCCAATATCTTCTCCTGCCGTCATTTTAACATTCTCAAATTTCTTTACAATCTTCCTTTTTTTGTGTTGCTTCAGTGGTTTGGTGAGGGTATCAATAGAGAGGTGTTTCGGCTCTGTGACAGGGACCTTTGCTTCCAAACCCTTGGATTCACACCCCGCAGAACTTCCACTATCGTGGCTGGCACAAACACTTGCCTTTTCGCCCGATACATGCATACTAACAGATGCAGAAGTTTCCAGCTGGGAAGGAGGTACATAAGAGTTAAGGGGGATATTGCGTGTCAAAAGGGATAATTGGTGAAAAGAATCATCCCCTCGAGATTCAAGTTGATCCAACAACGCCATTTTAATCCTTTAAAAATTAACCCTGATAAATCCTTGTGATTAGTACCTTCTGGATTTGAACGTTGCGTATTGTGGCTTTCTTAGAGCTGACACCGTCTCCGGACTCTATTTATGCATTGATTTAACTTATAATATTTATAAAAATATACATATCTTAGCCTTCAAAAGTTAAACTTATAAACTCTAAAAAAAACAAAAGCATATTCATAACTTAATAAAACCAAAAACATTAAAAAGTAACCAAAAAATTGACTCAACATAATTATCAATAATGAGAATGAAGGCTAACCCCATTGCAAGAGTAAAACCACCCCTTCAAACTCACTCAATTCCTAAAAGATGATAAGTTAACCCAATTTAAACTTCGAAGCAAAAGCGTATACTAGTGTCCGAGGGCTAACCCCACAACAAGAGCAAAGCCACCCCTCAAAATTAATTCGTGAAAAATGATAAGTTAATCCAATTTAAACCATTTGAAGCAAAAGCTTATACTAGTGTCCAAGGGAGATGCCCGCGTTTCCCTTATTTTATTTACATAGTACGTCATTTGTTATAAATTCCCTTGAAATCGGAAAAACACTTTTTATCAATAAGTACCTACTACCTAGTGACACTAAGAATATTCCAAAGTAGCCTACAAGCTACCTACTACCTAGTGACACTAAGAATATTCCAAAGTAGCCTACAAGCTACCTAGATTGTATGCTCAACATAGTTATCAAAGAGGGCTAGCCCCACATCAAGACTAAAGCAACCCTCACTCAATCAATTCGTGAAAGATGATAAGTTAATTCAATTTAAATGTGTATTTATTTATTTATTGTATTATTTAAATGTGTGTTTATTTATTTAATCATTTTTAACTATCATGTACAAGATATTTATCAAACTTGACAATTATGTCCTTATATTTTGTTGTTTTCTCCATCTTCATTCCCCAATAGTACTCCATGGATCGATGCATATCTCTCTCAATTCCATAAAATCCCTCTCATTCACATTTATATATGTTATATATGATTTCAATTTTTATATTAAGATAAATGATCAAGGTAGCTTGAGTCATGGTAACTTTGTGATGTACAGATGTTTCTAGCTCAAGATACAAGGCAAAGGCTTGTTAGTGAATAGTCATTATTTTGGGTTGTGGGCTTCGTTGTGATGTTATGTTTAAAATAGTACATAATAATTTATAAATCAATTATATCGACTATAACATATATGCAATAATTTGTAAAATAAATGTATACATCTCTAGTAAATTAGCAACCAAACACATATTTGGGACTTGTTGATATTTTTATGTATGGTTTAAAACCAAGCTTTATAGGTTCATAAAGAAACCTGCATCTTCCATGAACAAGGGTTGTTAATTAAAACTTTGGCTTTGTCATGTTCTTCAACAAATATTAAGATGAAGAATCCTTTCTTGATTAGTTGGATAGACACTATATCTTACGAGAGGGATCCCCAAGTTGCATCTATTCATGATTGAATCTCTTTCAACAAAGGTCAAAGACAACAAAACCTACAAATCAAGTATGTGCCAAAAAATAAGTTTCCTCCTCATTGGACCATGCATGATCAAGCTTCAAGATTGACTCATCTGTAAATTATCATGGATATTCCACTAGAATAGTTCACCAATACAAATCTTATAATATTTTGAAAATCACTTATTATCCAATGCATTATTTTATATTGAATATTACTACAACATGTTGAAATAACACTACAAGGGAAACAACTTCTAGTGGAGGTTTTTGAAGAACATTCCCCCAAAAAATCTCCCTTCTCTATTTATAGTAGAGGTTGCTAATAGAAGTGAGCGGCTTGATGTTTTAGCAGATACTTTTTTGTCAATGCACCTAAGCCATTATGACGCACCGGTGTAATTTAATATCAAACGCATTGATGCTCCATGCCTACAAGCACACTAGGGAAACAACATGCCAAAAAGGAAGCGATGTTCCACTTTGGTCAAGCAACAATATTGCTACACAATTATATAGGCACAACAATGCTTTTAGTATAACAATGCTCTGTGAAGTGCCAACAACCCCAAAATATATTAGTGCATCGGAGTGTCGATATCCGAAAAATGACTATAGTTTTGATAATGGTGCACCAATGCTCCTATTTGGTAAGGGAATGTCGATGTTCTTCTTTAAGGTGTGGGTGCACTGGTGCTCATCTTTGGCATGTTTGCATTGATGCTCCTCTTTCAGGTGTGGGTGCACTGGTGCTCCTCTTTAGGTATGGGTGCATTGGTGATCCTAATACGCTAGTGCACTAAACAATGTTTCATATTTCTTTTAACTTATTGAAAGAGGTAGGAAAAACCTAAATATGACTTTTAAAAAGAGGAAAAATATATGGTTTGTTTCATGAATTCATTTCATATGGTTCTACTATTGGAATCGACTTAATACTGAGAGGGGGGGTGAATTAGTATTAGAGCAATTATCAACAGTTTTTACCTTCTTTAACATATTAACCCTCACTTAATCTTAATCTTTAGTTATGCATCCAATATAATAAATCATTCATCCATATATGCACCAAGACAAAGAACACATAACACACAAGATTTTAACGTCGAAACCCAAACAGGAGAAAACCACATAATGCTTCTTTTATAGTGAAAAAGAATACATCTAAGGAAGCACCAACTTCCTGTGTTTGCCATCACCAACTAGAAGGAGGAACCAACCCCCTGGTTTTATAGGCACCGACCTGAAGGAAGCAACAAATCCCTGTGTTTCTCCATAACCAATTGGAAGGAGGCTACAACCCCCTGTCTCCTTACCCCGTCTTGCTGTCCAAATATGTGATTCTAACCTGCTGAAATTCTACTTCGCACACACTTCCGATCTTTTTATATTATTTCTATTGTGCGCCACCTTCATATGCAGACGATTCACTGTCACTGTGCTGCATACATCACTTGCCTTCTTATTCCTCTCAATTCACACTTCTGCTTATGTCTTACATCATATACTATGTGCTTGTTGATTCTGCAGTCTGTGCTACGGTATTCTCTATTGATCTATTACAGCGCAACTTCTCTCACCAACTGATACTGTGCTTTCAATTTGATAGTTTATTGTTTTGAAATAATGCACCAGTAATAGATGGAACTACGCACTTTCTGGTGTGTCCATTCTGTTTAAGTGCCACAGTCTTTTAGACAATATGCGACTTGTCGTGCATCAAATGATTCATCCTTTTGGTTTAACACACTTGTCTCAAATCATCCTCATCATGGCACGCTTACTGGATCCTTCTTCTCTTCTGTCATCACACGTCTGATTGTCTTCTCAAATTTGTACACTTCACTTCAATCTTTATGCATTAGCCAGACACTTACACATCACCTGATATACTTCAGTTCGGTCTCTGCATTTCTGTCTTACTTACAGCATATGTGACTATTTGCGTGTTGTCTGCAATCCTGATATTCAAAATTCAATATTTCTTCCATTAAGTACTTGCGCAATCGCCACATATCTATGACATCATTTTGCACACCATTAGTTCTTCATTCTGCTACAAGTGCGCACTCGGCTCCTCGCTATATCATGATGTTCTATCCTCGAACCCTTGATGACCTGAATATAAATCTGTATCTTCCAGTTGAAGCTCTTATGATATCACCATCAAGATTACTTCAAATCTCCAACTCACATCTCTATTTATACATGTCCTGCACGGATTGTATGTCCACAGGTTGGTTGTGGCATCCCTTCTTCCATGTTTCACAGATTGTGCTTTTTCCACATGTCATCTTCTGCGTTGTTGATGTGCCATCCTTTGTGGGTCTTTTGCATCCATGGTCCACGACTTAGTGGCAATTACACCTTAGCGGTGTACTCTTGCACTCTTGATGTATCATTGCTTTGTGGTATGTGTGCTTCTTTTCTCTTCAACTTGGTGAACATTTGACCTTTGTTGTACCATCCCTTGTGGGTATTGCGCACTTGATGTATAAATTCTTTGCGGAAGCTGTGCATACACCAACTTCTACTTGGTGGGACTTCGACCCTTTCTACATCATCACGTGTGGAGCATGCGCACCTGATGTATTGATGCTTCATGGAATCTGCGCATAATCCAATTTATGCTTCATGGGAATTTGACCCTTGCAGCATCATCCCTTGTACCATCAGCTATGGAATTTTCTCATAGGCTAAATTCAACCACTATACACTTCTTGGAACTTGTGCGCCCTTTACAAACTAAAAGCATCTTCTGATTTCGCAAGACTTGCATGCTTTCAGGACTGTCCAACCATAAGCTATTTGTGCACTCCCGATCTTTGACCAAGTCAATGCTTGTGCATTCCAGATTCTTCTTTCAACATGCTTGCACACTTGTACCCCTACTTAACCAACTCCTTCTATGCCTGTGCACATGTACCATTGTCCAACCAGTCCTTTGATTTCTACCATGAGAGAGTGTGACTTGGTGGACTTGACTTCTGCGCAGGTACTACTTGAAGTAGGATGCATTTCATGATGTACCTTCCTTATGTACTTATTCACACTGGATCTGCATGATGTATCCTTCTTATGTACTTATTCAAACTCATCATGCATGATGTATCCTTGGACACACATATTTAGATTGGATGCAACTTCTATATATACTCCTTCAGACTGGCATCCATATTTGTCACCTTCTTGCGCATATGCTTCTTCAAAGTGGCTTCCATATACTTCTTCAAACTACTATAGGAATGTTCTATCCACTTTGACATCAGTTGACATCATTGACTCAAAGTGAATCAATTGACATCATCTTTGACATTAGATGACATCAATGTAAACCCAAGTTCAGCATCTACAAGAGAGGGGTGTAATAGGAGGTGGTTCTACAAGGAATCCCAATACAAATGGCCACGAATGCAAGGAAAGAGAAAGAGTATTGTAGACAAATAATTTTTTTTTTCTCTTCGTTATTTCATTTCTTTCTATTATTTATTTTATTTCTATTACTTCCCCTTTATCACTATTTTTCCTAATTTCTTAACTAGCTTTGCTATGTCTTTGTTGGTTTGAGTTTTTTTTCTTTATTTTGCATGTTAATGGTAGATTTATTTTAGGGTTTTACATCAACATTTATAGCTAGGAAATTAAAAACAAGTTTCACTTCCCTTTATTTACGTGTTCACGAGGTTTCTTTGCACTAAATAGTGTTTTTACCTAGTGATCCTAGAGCATTGGTGCTGCTCTTCTATTTGGGTGCACTATTGCTCCTCTTTGGTATGACCACACTGATACTCCTATTTAAGGTGTGGGTGCATCGATAATCCTATAAGGTGTGGGCACACGAGTTCTCCTCTTTGGTATGGCCACACTAGTGTTCTTATTTATGGTGTGGGTGCATTGATGCTCCTATAAGGTGCGGGTGCAATGGTTATCCTCTTTGGTATGGACACACTTGTGTTCCCATTTATAGTGTGGGTGCATCAATTCTACTATAAGGTACTGGTGCACTAGTTCTCCTCTTTAGGTATGGTTTCATAAATGCTCATAATATGCTGAAGAACTAAACAACCTGATCTATGAATCCCAGGGAGTTGATAGGATGATTATTGAGTCGACTAAATGATTTAAAATCTAGTATGGTAGAAGCAAATAATGTTATACTAAATAAGAAATCCAATGTAGATAAAAAAAAAATAGAAATGACAGAAAGCAATAAACAATACCAATCACATGAAAATGCAAGTTAGGACTTGATAATGGGGAAACCCCAAGGGTGAAAAATTCGATTCTATTGAATAGTCATCTGTGGAATGTTGGTCTCTTAATTCTGTAATCCAACCCTATATCAAGGTGTACTAAGTTGAAATACTCATTTAAATGAATATAGGTCAAACGAAGGAATCATAAGGAACCAATTGATCCTTCACTTTTAGAACCTGTCTTAGTGCAATCAAGAACAAGGAACCCTTTCATATCTGGGATTACGTGTATATATACAAATATGAAGGATGTTTGGGTGCTTACCTGCCATGTTTTAGTTACAACTTGATTGAGGAGACCAACCATTTTCTTTCCATATATGGACTAGAAGAAGATGAAGAGACAATATTGCCATGTCGATGATGTCATCCCAGTTCCTTTTGACTCTTTAGAATGTCAGGTGACATGTGTTTGAGTCATCAAATATTGTAGCGCATGTATGATGAATGAATCTTGCAAAATATTGTGTGAGTCATTGGATCGATTGATCTGTGGTGTCGACTAAGTTGATGGATTGACTAATCCACATGGTCCACTAAGGAGATGGATCGACTAATCCGCGGGGTCAACTAAACCATAGGTTTGATTGAGTTGATTTGACTGAGATTTGACCAATAAGTCGACTGGGAATAGGCACTATTCGATGGTGATATTTGAGCCCTGGAATGGATCATACCTCCCCCCTGAAGTGGCAATGGTCCCTGTTTCCTGCTTAGGCATATGAGGAAAATTATGCTCTAATTCATTGAGAGGATACCACTTTCCCTGAGTTGGGAGTTGTTCTACTTTGGTCACCTGAAACAAGGGAATTGCTTGTTTCTGTATGTGGTGTACTTGTTTTCCAACAATGGTGTCAACGACAAGGATCTCTTCAACATTTGGATGTATGTATTATGGTTTGTTGGTTGTAATTCACTTTGTTCCAAAAATGGTGGAAAATAAGGTCAAAGAAAGTCCACATTGAATATTGGATTCAAACCTAGGTATGGTGGAATGCTGAGCTTAAAATCATTTTCCCCAATTTTTTGAAGAATGGTGTAAGGATGATATCAAAAAGGCTTCATCTTCCTGTGAATTCCACTAAGTCTTTCTTTCTTGAGATGCAAACATATATGATCCCCAATTTTGAATGAATGAGGAATATGATGCTTATCATGTCGTGCCTTGACTTTCTCACTAGCTTGCCGCAACATCTCATGTTCTTGTTTTTTAATCTCACAAACCCTATCATTGAACTTGAGTGATTTGTCTACTTCTCATTGTTCATGGTCTATGTTAATCAAAATAGTCGTTCGATTGACTAAGTTGATAGGTGTTGAGGGATGAAATCGATAATAGACTTCAAAGAGACTTCTTCCTATTGAACTATGGTGTGCTTGATTATAGATATGTTGCATGTACGAGAGACTTTCATCCCATGTCATGTGATGCTTATGGTTTCACATGCAGAGAAATTATACCACTCTGTGATTCAAAAATTCCATTCGTCCATTGGTATGAGGATGGAACAAGGTCAGCATAGATATTTGTGTGTCGATTTACTACTAGAGTGTTTTCCAAAAAGTGATGATAAATTTGGAATCTCTATCAGAAATGATTGTAGTTGGTAATCCATAGTGTTTCCAAACATCCTCAAAGAAGAGCTAAGCAGACTACAGTGCTCTGATACGAATGATCTGTTTCACCCAAGGAGTCGACACGAGGAAAATAAAGATGACTGAATGAGTCAAGCCCTGTTATGGAAAAGGAAAATAATATTAGATTGAATAAGAAAACCAATGTAGATAATAACCAAATGGAAATGATTGAAAATAATAGACAATACCATTCATAGGAAAACGCAAGTCAGTAATTGATAACGGAGAAACCCCAAGGGTGAAAACTCTAGTTGTATTGAGCAATTGTCTATGGGATGTTGGTAGCTTGGCCTGATAAATATGTTCATAAAGATATCAATCATAATTTTAAAGTAGTTTCTTCTGGTCTTGTTGATCATACTGTTGGTTTATATAAATTTGTTGGTTTTAATTCAACTAAAAGACAACCCTTTTATTCCTATGTTGCTCATGCTGATAAACTAAGTAAATTATGGCATGAAAGATTGGGTCATTTGAATTATGGTAAAATGAAAATGTTAACTAAAATGGTACGTGGCTTGTCTGATATTTCATCTACTAATGGTGTTTGTGAAGGTTGTGTGCTTGGTAATCATCATAGAGAAATGTTTGATAAAGGTAAAGCTTGGCGTGCTAAAGAACCTTTGGAATTAATTCATAGTGACATTTGTGGTCCTCTTGAAGTTCCTTCTATATCTCATGCAGTCTATTTTCTTACTTCTATTGATGAATTTAGTAGAAAATCATGGGTTTATTTTTTGAAAAATAAAAGTGACACTTTTTCTAAGTTCCAAGCATTTAAATCCTTGGTTGAGAATGATTCTGGTAAAAGAATTAAGACTTTGAGAACTGATAATGGGGGGGAATTTGTTAAGAAATAATTTGAAGTTTTTTTATCTAAGCATGGAATTCAACATCAAAATATTGTTCCTTACACACCTCAACAAAATGGTGTTGTTGAAAGGAAAAACATAACTTTAGTTGAAATGGCTAGAGGTATGCTTTATTCTAAAGGATTACACAAGAAATTTTGGGCTGAAGCCATAAGTTGTGATAACTTTATTTTAAATAGATTTCCTACAAAAGATATTAAGCATGTTACCCCTGAGGAAAAATGGAATGGTAGAAAACCAGATATTATTAACTTTAAGGTGTTTGGTTGTGAATGTTAGGCTCATATTCATGATAAAAAACGGAAAAAGTTAGAACCCAAGTCTCACAAGTGTATATTCATTGGTTATGCTGAGGATTCCAAGGCTTATAGGTTATTTGATCCTTCTAATCAGAGTGTCATAATCCAAAGAGATGTTCAATTTACTAAAGTCTCTCCACCACCTGAGTCTATAGAACCTCATGTTATCCTGAATATTCCATTGTCTCATGTTACTCCTATATTTGTTACTCTTTCTTCCAGTACTGTGCCTGTTGTTGATCTTATTTCACCCTCTTCTTCAATTGTTCCACCTGAATGTCTTGAAGCTCATGAAGTGACTTGTGTTCCTTCTAACCTTCCTGTTTGGGCCCAGAAAACTATTCAATTTGCAGGTAGTGAGATTGGTAATCCTTTCGATACTCGTAGAAGTAGATCTAAATTTTCTCTTATAACCAAAGTTTTGGCCACAAACGATCCTACTTCTTATGCTCAAGATAAGGGTAAACCTCATTGGGAACAAGCTACGTCTGTTGAGTATGAATCTCTTATGAAGAACAAGACTTGGTCTCTTGTTCCTCTTCCTTCAGGAAAGAATTACTCTAGTTGGTTGTAAATGGGTTTATAAAACTAAGCTTACTGCAGAAGGACAGATTGACAAATATAAAGCTAGATTAGTTGCAAAAGGTTTTAATCAACTTGAAGGTATTGATTATAATGAAAATTTTGCTCTTGTTGCTAAAATGAATACAATAAGAACCATCTTATCTCTTGCTGCATCTTATAAATGGGAAATACACCAAATGGATGTTAAAAGTGCCTTTTTTAAATGGTAATATTAATGAAGACATTTATATGCAACAACCTCCTGGTTTTATTAATGCTAAATCATCAAGTTTTGTATGCAAATTACACAAGTCTTTATATGGTCTCAAACAAGCACCTAGGGCTTGGTATGATAAAATTGATACATTTTTTTTGAATAATGGTTTTAAGCGTTGTATATCTGATCCAAATCTGTATGTTAAGAACTTTGGTGATCATATCCTCATTATTGTGTTATATGTGGATGATCTTATCATCACTGGAATCCAACTTGTTTTAATTCAAAATATGAAAAGTGAACTTCAAAAGTAGTTTGAAATGACTGATCTCGGTATATTGCATTATTTCTTGGGTCTTCAAATCTGGCAGATGGCAGATGGTATTTTTCTTTCTCAGTCGAAGTATGCTACAGACGTATTGGCTCATTTCCATATGAGTTGTAAACCTGCTCCTATGCCATTTCAGTCCGGTGTAAAGTTAATTGTTGAGTGTACTACTCCTCTTATTGATGCTACTCTTTATCTTGAGCTCATAAGCAGTTTGATATATTTAACTCACAGCAGACCATATCTCTCTTTTTCCATCAATATGGTTTCTTGGTTCATGCCAAAACCTCATGAAATTCATTCACAGGAAGCCAAGAGAATTTTGAGATATTTACAGGGGACATTGTATTATGGTGTCTTTTATTCGAGCAATGATATGGTTTCACTTTCTGGATATACAGATTTTGACTGGACAGGTGACAGTTCTGATCGATGGTCAACTGCTGGTTATATATTTCAACTTGGTTCAGGTCCAATTTCTTGGTCCAGCAAGAAGGTGAAGACTCTTTCTTTATCTTCATGTGAAGCAGAGTATAGAGTAGCCAAAGAAGCAACTAAAGAAGCAGTTTGGTTACAGCATGTTCTCATTGAGCTTGGTATGGTTCTGAAATCGTCCACTGCGTTGAAATGTGATAATCAGGGTGAAATTCAGCTTTCTTATAATCCGGTATATCACTCCAATACAAAGCATCTCGACCTTGATGCTCATTACATTTGAGGTCTCGTTGCAGATGGTATTCTTTCTCTTGAGTATTGTCCTACCGAGCAGCAAGAAGCCGATATCTTCACCAAATCCTTAACAGCAACGAAGTATGTGCATCTTCGTTCCTTACTTGGGATGAGGGAAGTTGTCATCAAGGGGGAGCAGTAATGACTCCTTCCTTCCTTAGTGTTAGTGAGGTATTTTCTCCCAACCATTATTAAGGGGGAGTGTTGGAATATATTATATTCCTTGGAAGGTAATAATGTCTTTGTATTATGTCGGAGGTTATCCACAATCTTATGTAAAAGAGTAATACATTATATCCCATATTCATTATGGTAAAGTATACTCTTGATATCCATTGTTATATAAAGAGATGTTATTATGGAGAATTATATTATCCCACATGCAATATGTGAGAGTAATTCCTCCACATCTCTTGGTATATAATAGGGTGAAGGGAGTCACATCACATATACAGTGAAAATTCCATCATACTATTACAACACATTGTATTGTGCTCACAAGCTCTCTGCTATATTGTATTGGGGTTATTTTTAGTTTCTCTCTTGTAAGATTGAAGGATATTTCTGGAGATAATAGAAGACAACCTTCCTGTGGACGTAGCCCAATTGGGTGAACCACGTATATCTGGTGTATTCTTTTAGTTGTTCTCTTTACGTTCTTATTTATGTTGATATGTTATTGATTGCTTAGATAGGTAAGCTAGTTTAGCTAGATCTACAACTTTGACATCCTTGATATTATAGGAGACAAAGAGGTACAATTACAATTAATGGACTCAAGCCAAACTCAATAATATAACAATACTAATATAAAGTGCCAAATTTAGGTGGGATTGGGCCACAATTTAGGGCTTAACAAATGTACCCACAATGATCACTAGGAACCACCCGATAGATCTTCTTTTTCTATGTCATGTCCTCTCCTCTATATCAAGGATGAACATCATCATGTCAGAGATTAAGATCTAAACAATTTGGTGAAAGAGCATAGTGGCACATTGTATTGAAAGACATCAAATTCCAAAGAAACTTATTGGGAAATCGTGACAAGTAAATGATTCAAAGAAACTAGATAAGTACATGAAAATGTCAAACACCTAAACTAATGGGATGCAACAAAACTAAATTCATAGCAAGAAAGAAAAATTACCTATGACTGAAAAATGGAATCCTACTCCTACTTCTACGAAATATGAAAAAATGATCATGGTGGGTGCCATTTATTGTAGAGGAAAACAATAAGGATGTTATGATTGTAGCTTGCATCATGAAGATTGTTGTTTGAATTATGATGATTACCAAATATTTTTCCACGAGCACTCAAAATATAGGTGGATTTTATCATAAAGTTATTAAAAGAAATGTTAGATCTAATTGGAATGGATAAAAGGAAACACAACCTAGAAGAGTTAGTCCTAATGAGATCAAAAAATGTTGTCGTCCATGAATCCCAAATGAAATCTTTAAAAAATAACCCAAGAATGTCCCTATTTGACGCATCATTTATGATGTATTGATTAGGGATGATGCATTTAATCTCTCTTTCAGAATTAGCAATGATTAAAGCCACATTCATTTTTTCGACATTATAGATTTTCTCATTGAAGTACTTCTCAAGGGGATATTTAGGATCTTTGTCACATATGGATTGCATGTCAAATTGATATAATTTATTGCTATCAGGAAGGATATGATTGTTATTATTGGGGACAGTTACAACCCCAAGATCATCATTAAACATGACACATCCTCCAGGGATAGACCCAAGATAATTGTCATAAAAAAGATTCAAGTCGATCGAGAATGAGGAGTCACTCTCGGATATGATTGGATTGTTGAAGTTAAGGACCCCTATGACCTCAACCTCTTCATCAAGATGGAAAGCATCATTAATAAAAACAAGAGGATAATTGTCATAAATTGGTTGAAGGATTCCCTCAAAAACATAAGATTCCTGCTCAAGAGTAGGATTTTGAAAAATAAGGTTTTCATCCCCAATCGAGTAGGATCGAGCATCTCTATCATCATGAATTGGTGGAAAAATAAGCGAATAATCAAAATTAATACTCACAATTTTTTCCAAGTCTAAAAATTCATGGTTGAAAATAGGAGGGAAATGTTTTTGAATATCATGACGAATCACCTCCTCACAAGGACCAATTTCATCCTTTTGATGATTATTCACAAAGAAATCATCTAAATAGACCTCATCTTCGACTAATATATTGTCTTGCAAATTACAAACCTCATCTTCAATTAAGACCTCGTCTTGTGGATTAGGGGAACACAAAATGTTAGGACAAGGAAAGATGACATCCTCTTGGGGAGTGGGAATGTGAAAGGTATACTTGAAATTGACTATCATTTTCAAAAAATAAAACCTCGTGAATATATTGCGTAGGAGGGGTAATTGGATTAGGGAAATCAGTCGTATGGTTGATCATCTTATGAAGGGGGCTTGGAATCCGGGGATAAATATCCGGGGAGAAACTAATAATCATATCCTTCCACCTATATTTGGATTCCAAGAGCTTCAAGTAGGTGTTTGGATCATGATTCTTATCACAAAATCACACCAAGGAAAAGGAGACATAGACTTGTCAAATTCAGTCTTGAAAATGTTAAAGAATCTTTCCCCCAACCATGGATAGAATAGTCAAGTATTTAATTAAACCACTCGACATCTTTGTGATGAATCTTGTGAGGAAAAATAAAACCATTAGGGAAAGATCCAAAATATCAAGGGAGTGACAATAATCAACGAATCTTTTGATGTGATCATTAGGGATTTCACGAGGTAGACCCAATAATTGAGGAAGATTAACGTCCAAACACCAAACTCACAAAATATAATGTAGAACACCTAGTGTTGAAGGGACCCTTCGGGCCCCATAAATGTCATCATTATATAATGTATAACATACTTTTTAATGTATGTGTAAATGGAACATTTACGAATGAGTAGTTGGAGCAGGTGTAATCAATCCAACCATTCCTACAATGTATAAATATCTATCAATGAATGAATTCAAGTGGTTGAACGTTCTTCCATATATATCTTTATGATGGTTATGTGTGTGTGCTTTCCTTCAATGTAGTCTCCTTGCTTGAATGGTGTCTTGAAGCCGAGGATTTCAACATCTTGGTGTCGTTTCCTCCTCCATCCAATATGGGTGGAAGTAGCAATGGATGAGGGAGGACTAAACCTAAAATGAGATAAGGAAATGAGGAACTATGCATGTGAAGATTGGTCATGATGCATTGCTGAATATTCTTCTGGGACAATTCTTACTACGCACGTAAAAGATAGAAGAAAACTTGCAAGTGGAAGACCTATAGAGAATGAAAGAATAAGTAGTTTCTGCATTTGCTATGATTTTGTGTTGTATTCGTGGATAGGGATATAGGATATCATGTTGTTACGACAATTAGTTGTTTAACATGCAAAAATTATGTGTTGGTCAATGACATGAAGAGGATTTAACCACATGAGAGTTGACACAACTAGAATGATCAACCAAGCTAGTGTGTAGACTTCTACAAAAATCGATGAAGAAACTTTAATGAAAATCAATGATGAATAGAGTAATATCTATAATGAATATAAAGATTTGGCATGAAGAATATTATACATCAAATCTTTTGTTCATGTTTCAAATCCATCGATAATTTTGTGTGTTCATGGTCAAATCCATCCTAACTGAAAATAATACTAGCTTAGATCCAAATCCTAGGCTTTATCAAGCGCCGAGAGGGATCAAATCTCCTGAGGTGCAAACCTATCCTTGAATAGCTCCTTGAGTGCAATTGTGATCCACCTAATCCTAAGCTTTAAAGTCTATAATTTAAGTCTCATATTTACTTTTTACTTTGTATTATTCTTTTTTGTTTATGGCCGACATAATATTTATATTACTTTTTACTTTGTATTATTATTTTTTGTTTACTTTGTATTATTTTGTTACTGGAAAAACACTCGGCAAACACTTTAAAGTCTTATATTTACTTTTTACTTTGTATTAAAAGTAAAAAGTAAAGTCTTTAGTTTAAGTCTCATATTTGCTTTTTACTTTGTATTATTCTTTTTTGTTTATGGCTGACGTAATATTTACCACCTAATCCTAAGCTCTAAAGTCTCTAGTTTAAGTCTGATATTTACTTTTTAATTTGTATTATTCTTTTTTGTTTATGGCCGACATAATAGTTATTACTTTTTACTTTGTATTATTCTTTTTTTTTTACTTTGTATTATTTTGTTACTTGACAAACACTCGACAAACACTCGACTAACAAGATCTTCCCCATACTGGGCTGTAGAGCACCTCTCGGCGCAAAAAGTGGCCACCTGCATGCTAAAACCAACCCAATTGAACAATTGATGATTTACCATGACCAACAAACCAAGCATACAAAACTGAATAAACAAACATCAACGAAAGACTTAGTACTTAGTGTAGACATTTGATATTTGTAAAGTGATCCTTTTCTAAATCCCTCCTACTTAGAAAGAGAATAGACCAAGTTTTGAATTGACTTCCTAAAGAATGCAATGGACGATGGATGGAATCTTGTGACCCAAAATGATGAGAATGTTGCACGAAAAACTGGAAAGAACTAAATATACAATAGTCGATACTACATAATCCCTTCGAAAAGCAATATGAAGCAGTTTTAGGGCGAATGAAATTAACAACGTCAATTGAATACAAATCGTCTAGTGAATGATTTTTTTGACGCGGTGAGAATAGTTGTGATGAATAAATTCTACAAAATGGCCATTTGAATAATTTACTCGTCACAATAGTGGTTGAAATAATTTCCAAGAGAAAATCAACTTCTCAATAATGATAGAGGTATGTTGGATGATATAATCGAGGAAATATGATTAGAAAGACCTTTTCTTAATGGTGATATGATGTTGATCACCAAGAAATAAATGTTGATATTGAGGAGGTATTGTAATACAGTCATTAGTATTCTTGTATAAACGTTACATGAAGGATAGATAGTCAAGTAGATTTTATAGTTGAATGTATTATAAAGTTGACTAGAATTCAAGTCTACTAAACTAATTCAGCCCTGTCATATTAGTTATTTGAATCAAAAGTGAGTCTAGTCAAAATGAAAAATAAAGAAAATGTTGCAAGTCAATTAAGTTATCATTAGTGATATTATCTTTAAAGAACAAAGGAGATTAAACTTGAGCCTCAAAGGTAGGAAATCCCCTCTACCATTGTAATGTAAGTCGGTTCTAGATGATAAGATCAGTTTTTCTTTCGTTGAATTGAGTCGATACCTAGTCGACAACACTTTATTAGTCTATGAAATTTCTTGCAAGATTTTTTTTTTGTTGGAAAGTGGTAGTACCCCCTGACTAGCAGGGTTCTCCATTGGCTGAGAGACCACAAACTAGGGGCATATAAGCCGTCAAAATCACTCAGGGATCGCATCCGGCTTGGACCACACCAACCCTTAGCATGGTTGGATTTTAGTATCTGCAGGGTTTCGAACTGATGACCTTTCTGCATCACCCTCCACCGACTGTTCTACATCTCATGGATTGCAAGAAATGTTTTATTACTAACAATAAAGAGTCACAATAACATCTAATTGTAGAGTCAGGTCTTAGTCCAGTCCAAGTCAGGTCAATTCATGTACATGTAGAGTCATAGTTAATTCTTAGTTGAGTCTGTTTTATCCTTTGTATATGCAGATATGATACTCGAGAAAATTCACATGACATTAAACACATTAAAGATTAGCGCGGTTTATTTCAATTATCCATGGGCCAGGAGATCTTGCCTTCGTGGTCCCTTAGACTTGTTTCTTTTCAAACTGACCAATATGAATTAAATTAGCTATTCTAGACGCATTATACTTACCATTTACACATTTATATTGCCCTTGGTCTATTATACTACCCTTACTGCCTTCCTTTCAACTTCCTTTTGTTCTCGATTTCCTTCTGTTTCGACTTATGCTCTTTACAATTTAACCGACGGTACCACTGGACATAAGTATACCTTTGACCCTTGATATTTCTTGGATAGATTTACACTTCCCCCTTGATGCCTCAAAAACAAAGCTTATTGAGACTACTTCACCTTACGCATCATTGTTAACTCTTCAAACCTTACCCCCTTTATCTTGGATCGTTATCGCGGTTTGAAGAATAGTGAGTGAAATACACTTTCCCCCTTGATCTTTCCCCTTATCGCTATCTCTTTCCCCCTGATTCACCATGAATCTTACCCTGGCGATTGATTTCCCCACTTCAACTAGACCAAACCTTCAATATTCATCTTTCTTTGATAGTTATTCCTTCCCCTTGATACCGCTACTGAGCGCTTAGTTAGACTGCTTATAACGGATCACTGTTACTCTCATCGATAGATCCTTTCACTGATAATAGACAGGGAAACAATAATACCACCCAAAAACACACCCAACAGAGACAACTTGCCTACCCTTAATCCTAATAGTAACATCCATGAGAAATAGATAGGAGGTGATTGTAATTGTGTTAGCAATGGTGTTGCAAGGGTAGGAAATAAAGGGCAAAAAAAGGAAACACCTACCATACCCAAGAAGATAAAATGACCCCGCTAAGGCTCGACCAAACATGCATCTCTACGTTGTTTCACTAGGACTCACATCTCTACGTTTAACTTTGCTTAAGTAATCTAAATATGCAATATTATCTTATCTGGAAGTTTCTTTATGATAGTTGTTGGGATGCCATTGCACCCTTAAAAGGTCCACCACTTCCTCCATATCCAAGAGGAACTATAATATTATCTCCCACTATGCAAACCAGCCCCACAACCCACATTGCAACAACCATAAGTTCATTGCTCAACTAAGCATAATGAAAAATCAATCTCTTGCCTAGTTCTAGCCATTTAACCCTATCTTTTCTATATTAAGACTAATTAGAATCCTACTACGCTAAGCTCCAACTAGTGTAATTCAATGATACTTATTGATAGCAGTAGTTAACTTAAATTTGAGTGCAGAAAAATAATAAGTGTTCTATCTAGATTTCAATCCTAATAGTGATGCTCTCTCTTACAACTCTATAACGAATAGTAGTTAGTATAGTGTAGTATGTCTTTAGAGTAAGTACTTGCACTTGCCTTAGAGTACTTGCTTTCTGTCTTAGCTATAGGTTCCTAAGTTCAATGGAAAACTTAGTTCCCTTCTTATAGTTCAAATATATGTATGTGAAATCCTGTATTCCATTAAGTTCCATAGACACTAGCACTTGAAACTTAGAGTGTAGCCTTTTGTGCCACCTTACACCTTAAGAGACACTAGTATTTTGTAGTCCACTTGAATGATGATCGAATCCACTATAATACAATGGCTCTATTCCACTGGTGGATTTATTCCCCTAGGCTACTTCCGCTAATACAATGGGAGAGGTAATACATTAAAAATATAATAATTCTATAGGCTACTCCACTACTAATACAATGGGACGAGATAGGAGGATAGGGTATATCCAGTTATAGATGTTATTATTCCATTCCATATTTCCACAATAAGACCTAGGGCATGGGACTAATCCAATCAAATGGGAGGTTTAATCCTCCTACAATGATTCAACGGGGAATCAACAATTTGAAATCGAATCCATCCTAGGTCCAGGGTCCAGGAAAGAAGTTAGTTGGAACATAATTTACAAAACCTCTCCCTCCTAGCGTCCGATCGAGCGCTCCGCTCCTTTTCATTTCTCACGTTTGACCTTGGATTTTCTTATTCCTGAGATCTCGATAGAAAGAACAAGCACATAAGTTGACTAAGAAAAGTAGGTTTGAAATATGATTTGAGCATTGGGCATTGAATTACAAGCATTATAAGTCCTCACTAAAATGATAGAAGAAGATGGAATTCAAGCAAGAAACATCAAACAATGCACATAATGAGCTTAACACATAGATGGTGACACAAAGAACAATTGACTGTGGTCGCCCCGGTGCAAAATTGCAAAGCAGTCCTTGGGTTGTGACCTAGAAGGATAGAAGGTAGAGAAATGGTAGGTTAGCACAACACAGAAGGTAAGACGCTTACACCATAGAGTTTTGTGTAGGGCGGGTGGTGAGACATAATGAAGATTGACTAACTACACATGCACCTACCAGACTAAAGACATAAGTTGAAGAGTAACAAGTCACAATAGAACCTTGTATACATGCACCTTCCTATAAAGTTGGGAGTTGTTGTAAATGATTTACCTATGTATACTAGTATGCATGGTTTATGCACAATAAGGACTACTTTGGCAGGAGCAAAGACCTAGGTTGTTGTTGCACATATCTTTGTTCTCTTTGAGATGAAGAAGAGTTATGGGGTGGGGGAGATGTTGAGGGGACCCTTCGGGACTTATAATGTCATCATTATATTATGTATAACATACTATTTAATGTATGTGTGAATGGAACCCTGGCGAATGAGTAGTTGAAGCAGGTGTAACCACTCCAATGATCCCTACAATGTATAAATATCTATCAATGAATGAATACAAGTGGTTGAATGTTCTTACCAATATATCTTCTTGATGGTTATGTGTATGTGTTTTCCTTCAATGTAGTCTCCTTCCTTAAATGTTGCATTGAAGCCAAGGATTTCAACACCTGACATATCAATAGGAATAATAGCAGACTACCATACATTAGTCATGATTAGACAATATGAGATATGAAGACTGAATGAAGCTAATTTCAAAGGCGTCAAATTAGGAAGAATTCAAAATATTTACCGAAATGAACTAAGCACAGTAATAAAATAGATGATCATCTAATATATGCAAACAAGTGCCACAACATGTGGCGATGTCCCTGCCGTTGGTAGTTGTTCTTTATAGAAGATGTCAAAGCAAGGTTGTGGTCTTTGAATTTTGCGTATGGATTAGGTTTTTATGATCGTAGTTATCGTAACCAATTATGAAGCAAAACCCCGACCGTGATTCTGAGTTGCGCTGCCTATGCTGATGAAAAAGCTAGCTTCAGAGGAATCCGTTGCCAAAGCTGTAAGCATGAGATCTGCACAACAATCAAATCCAAGACTGAACTGAAGGTTTGAATAGCGGATTCAACTAACCATTCACATACTAATGATTATGTGTTTGTGAAACCTAGAAAAATTACGTAACTTCTTTCTCGGTCGTGATACCACGTCTTGATATAAGGGAAATTAACTCCTTAAAGGTGGCGTTGTCAAAGCGGTAAATGACCCTTTACAATGAAGGGTTCTAGTATAATAAACACCTCATCTGAGAAGCTTTTTCGGATTAAATTAACCAGAACCAAACTTGTAGCCCCCAACTAGGTGCCTTTTCGGAGCCCAGAATCACAAATAAATTAGTTCGTAGGATAATCGGGCTTTAGAATAGAACGTATTCCCTCTATGGATGGGCTTATGATTGATGGACCTTGTGTAGTTATTAATGTGCTCTTACTTCGGTTTGTTTCGTTAGGAGAGTTTACTCATGAGATGGTGGGATGTAAAGATGCAAGGGCATGTATGCAAATCTTCATTACATATCTAGTTGAAATTACATATATAGTTGAAAGTAAAGATGCAAGGGCATGGAAATAAGACTAGGTTGGCAATTTTTGTTCTGACCATTAAACTTGTCTGCCAATGCCGACTAACCTACTATCTTCTTGAAACTAGCTACCGGTATCTCCCATGCGCAGAGACTCTGGGCTTACTCAGACCAACAACATCCGTTTTTAAGTTGATATCCAATGTCATTCCTTCCAAATTAATAGCTAGCAGTCACAGAGCCTAATCATTTAACCGAAAATTTCCCTATGAAGGAAGCAACTTAACTATCTATAACCCAGCCTTCGCAACCACTAATCTTTGCCTCCGGTCTTCCCGATCTGAGGATCCATGGAATGCGAAAGTCTATACCTTCCCTGACGGTGGTATCCAGGATGAGTCTAAACGTTGCATCATGTGGCTCGTTAAGGGTCTAATTCATTTTCCACCTCTGTAATCTAGTGAGCGATGAACTCAAGCAATTGTTATTATGGCCACGTGTTTAAGATCCGATGCCACTTGTTGAAGTCCAACATTGTGCAATTGCCACACGAAGGTTGTTTGCTCAAGGCTTTGGTTTATGGCTGAAAATCTATTTACTTATTTTTAATTGCATATCGACAAACACTATGGGGATGGAGTCTCCAAAACACTATCATGTAGAAATATTACCCACAAATTAGCAACAGCTCTTACAACCATGTTTAATCCATGCACAACCGTATACAAGCCAGCAGGACAATGTGACTCTCATCCCGGACCAGACTTACATAATCCAGGCCATCAGGTCAAAGAAAATCTCACCAAGGGTAAGCATTCAAACCTGTTGTCTCTGCTGCATGATACTGAAACTATCGATGAAGGTAAAAGAGATGAGAGGAATGATTTGTCTCAGAGCAATGCTCGCAATGTCACAAAAACAAGCCTATTCTGCTGCTGAATCAATGACTTCTACCTCTTCCCATGTTGTTTATTTTACTTGGTCACTCGGTATAGAATCTAGATCATCCACTGCGGGGTTATGAATTTAATAGTGCTGGAATTTAATTATGCCGTCAAGGTTTTGGTAATTCTATTGTTTCTTTAAGAAGTTTTGGGTGAATTCCATAGCTATTTGCTTCATTGAAAGGTGAAGTTCCAAGGACTGACATGGATCTTGCGTGTAGAGTCGCAAAGATGTCAAGGGATCACTTTTCGTTATGAAGAGATATTTCAATTTTTTGCGGCCACAACTCCTGTCAATGCAACATACAATACCAAGGAATTTGAACTCTATCTGCTCAAATTCTTGTTGAAGATGTCATTGTTGTTAAATATATCTAGGCCATTGCCAATACCAATAGCAATGAAGTGTCTTGCAGGCCTCTGCATGTCGTTGCATTTTCATATCGTTTTGGGCTAGCGTTTTTGGGTAGAGGCAATGACAGCTTCCTTGGGATTTTCATGATTTATTTATCCCGTTGTGATTCTATGACCGGTGATATGAAACAAGATCAATTGGGAACCACTCCATGCCTGGAACCATAAATGGGACTTGGTGTTGATGTATTTGTAACTTTGGAAGATATTCACTTGTATATTGTATTTGTACTTTATTGTATCCCCAACGAAGATGTATTATTCCTCCGATTGGAAGTGTTGTTACTTGTACTTGCAAGTGTCGCAAGTTATATTGTAAGTGTCGTAACTTATACTTGATGGGTTATTAAACCACCTTGATGGGGTCGACCCTGTATGAGTCACGTGGGTTAAAGGGTTATTAGACCACCCTAGTGGGGGTCGGCCCAGTCAACATTATGTTAAGTGGTTAAGTTGGGGCTGACCTAGTTAAAGTTAAAAGACAAGCGAAGTAGTGTATAAATAGAGAGTGTCTCTCTCTCATTTTATACATTCTCTCATTCACTCACTTCACATTAGTGAGAGAGAGGAGTGCGCACTAGTGGAGGAGGAGTAGCTACTGCATTCATCTATCTCCTAGGTTTGATATTTGTGATCTTTGTATTGGTGCTTATTCTATCTCTGAGGAAGTTGCAGGGTTTTTCACCTTC